>JAMLFY010000008.1:0-600000 GCA_030441495.1 Dalbergia oliveri
AAACATTTCCTTTCAAATCAAATCATTACATAAAAAATAATTAAATCACTTTTTCTTTCAAAATCAAAATGTTTCTTTTATAATCAAACCCATTACTATATTTTAAAGAAAAGCTTGATTAAAAAAGATTTTGAAACCAAATTGAAACATCAATTAACAAAGTGGCCAAATAATCTTATCAAAAGAAAAACCTTTAAACAATATGATCTAACCATTAAGCTCTTGACTTGTTCTTCTTCTCCTATTCTTGTTGGCTTCAATTGTTGTAATCTTGTTCAAAGGTCATTCTTGATACTTGGATTATTCTACACAAAATAAGTCACTTCAAAATCATCATTAGTCTAATAAAAAATATTTCAATATGCAGGATTCATTGAGATATAACACAATTAAACCGATCATACATAATATATATCTCAATATGCATGGTTCCTAAGAGTAGAACACTAGAATGTACTTCATGCATATATTTGTTCACATAATGATAATGTGCTTCATGCATATCATTGTTCACATAAAAACATATTAAAAATCAAACCATCAAAGCACTTATAAAAAGCTATTGCATATTTTTCATAAAGTATATTACTCAAATAGCATTGTATGATTTGGGAGTTGGATATCACAATAACGAGTGTACAACCACACATGATCTAATATATTATATTGAATATCTTTTTCAATTCATTTGTCATTATCAAAACATATCACATCAAACTACTAGGGTAAACCTAATTCTACATGTATGAAATGATAATTAAATGAAATGATAATCTAGTTAATTGGTTTACACCAAATCAAAACAATCCTTTCATTTAGTTGATTATCACAACATAAAGTGAAACATATAGACAATAGAAAAACTCAGACAAAAAAGCACAAATACAATTGATTGGACCTCTCTACCTTTCTTTCCCTAAGATTCTTTGTGATTTTCCTAACATTAACCCTCCTTGCCTTACCTAACTTCTTCTAGAAGGAGAATAATTTGTGAAAAATGGAAAAAAGATTTCTAGTAAGGAGATAAAAGAAGTCAAAAACACTTCCAATAAATGGGAATGGCAAAAACTCAAACTGCATACAAAGTGGTTGTAAAAAAGAAGTAAAAAAACTGCAAATCGAAGTGGTTCTGGATAATGCAATAACTAAAGATACAATTTTAACCCATTATTAAGGTGGTTAGTAGTTTAATTAGAAGGACAAAAATGGAAAATAAACTTGGATACCAAAAAGTGGTTACCTCCATCTATTCCCTTTATTATATTGTATAGATTACACACACATAGTGTGTTTGTAAATATATAAGAAGATAGATGTATATTTAGGGCTTATACAAGAGCTTTTTATGTATTCGATCATGTATTCTTTGACTACTCTATTTTCTTTTTATATATTTAAGTAGAACTATGACATAGCTACTTGGACGACTCTAATCGAATATGCTATAGATACTTAATAGGTTCGCCATTTATAAGTAACAACTCCCAAGTTTGATGTCATGGCTTAAGAATGATATTATACTTGGGAGAACCTTACATCAAACCTATGACATGTCAAACCTTATCATGTTCCAACCTAGTGGGTTGGATGTAGATTATTCCCATAATATATAAATATCCCCCAAAATGTCAATTGGTCTTTGTTTTTGTTAACAAATATAATTACTTCATGGCTATTTTGTCAAGGTATAGGCCTGTTGGAAATGTTTTTGTGTTTTTGTTTTCAAAATTGTTTTAGAGAATAAGTTTAAAATTAGTTTTGAAAATAGAAAAACTAAAAAATCTATTTGGATAATTATTTTTAAAACAAATATTTGAAGCAATAAAATAGAAAACTTGTTTAGTAAATATTTTTTCAAAAAGTAGCAAATATGTGTAACATGAATGTACGATCATATGTTCTCATTGCCACAATCAAAGGATGATCAAGTCCCTTCAACACAATGTCCACAATCAATGTACCACTAACACTCTTTATTGTGCCTCTCAATCTCATTCTCATTATGATAATATGTTCACACTAAAGAGAGATTAGATACTAGCAACAAACAAACAACTTCAATATTTGCAATATAAACTACTACAACCCCAAAAAATAACCCATCGTATGAGTATATGCTCATCATAATTAAGGTCTTGCATGCATCACCCCACATGAAAACCAACATGTTTACTTCTTCTATTACCACTAACTCTAGCAACATCATGTTATGAACCTGACTTTATTCATTAAATTAACTGCAACATCATATCCATCAAGTTGAAAAAACTACAACACTTATGTCATGAAAACAACCACACAACAAAAATCATCCCACTATCTTAACACAAATAAAAGAGCTAAACTTAATGTTCAATCCCATAATACAAATCAAAGCCAAAGAACCATAAAAAAGAAATGAAAAGAAAAAAAAAGATCAGAATCAAGATTAGGCTTTAAAAATCACAACCCCAAGTAGGAAGCATGACCATATTCTCCATTCAGTTCCAACCACCGCATCACTACGAATCCACCGTGTCACTTGCAACAATGCATGAACTTACACTACTAACCATCATCACCATCGTGTTTCGGTCCTTGAGCTACTATTGTAGCTGGAACTGCGATCTTTTAAGATCTAGGGATAACCTTCGACCATCACTTTATCCTTACTATTGTTCGTTATCATCAGAACCCACCACTTATTGCCATCGTCGTTTGGCTATACACCGTCTTCCACCTTATCAACATCCACATAGTTGTGCTCAGCGCTGGAAGATGCTTAAGGAATTTCTCTAAGGGAGCTTCTTCTCAAAGCTCCGGTGACGTCTGTAACATTCGTGCTACTTTATAGATTGATTACCGTCCACACAAACTAACACTGGTCTTTTCAACGTGCTTTGTCTTTACTCACACACTCCTGACAAAACTTCTCAGGTCACCCATCCAAAATTGCTCCAAGTCAAACATGCTTAACCTTGGGTCTTTAGTGACGGCTACCGAAAGAAGATGTATGTTGTTGGCATAGGTCGGATTAATCAATTCATATAAGTCATCCTCAACTATATAGTTTCATACCTATAGGTTTAGGATCCTTCTTATTTTGGTGTGTAATTGGTTCATTCATGTACCTCTCCGCTTAAAAGCCTTACTAGGAGCCGCTCCTTGTCTGTGCCTTCTTGATCGGCAATCACTCCTTTCTTTGTTATTCTTGGTTACATGATAACACCCTCCTAATTACCATGTTTTAGTGGAGTGTTAATGATGGCCGTCTACAATAGGTAAAACATCACAAGTGCATGGGCCGTTCAAGTAATATAATATGAGTGAAAGTATCTTATCCAAGGGATTGGATAGAAATATGCTATTGATAAGCTAAACTATCGTGTTCAAGCCTAAGCAATATCAATTTAATGAGAATTAAGTGAAAATAGTAGAAGAGCAAGTAAATGGAAAACACTAACACAAACTAAAATGAGAGAGAACCAAGATTAAAGGCCTAGGACGTTTTTCACCCTCTACTTCACTTAGATAAGCAAAATACTCAATTAAACATTAAAAAGTTGGTTTTGTTAGCATGCCACTTATAGTTAAAACCCTATATCTAGGTCAATCAACCGTGTCTCCTTCACCTAAAGCACTAAGTGTCCTTGTGAATTAGTGTAAAATCAACCCATTGAGAACTAACATCAAGCATATACTATGCAAAGCCAATGGGTATGTTTCCATCCCATTGACTAATCCTCGCACCTAAGCCAATTAAGTGTAAAAGAATAAGCATTACCCATAACCAAGGTCCAACATCCCTATTCCTATGTCTAGTTCAAGGAAATACCCCAAATCAACTTAAATGGTGGCCAAACATATAAGAGCATTAAGATATGAATGGGTAACCAAAACCAACATCATTAACATTTAAACAAGTAAATCTACAAACGTCCAAGATCCATAGAAGGGTCCAAAGGATCCCCTAGCTACAAAGTTAGCTATCCATAACAATAAACAAAACAACCACTGAGTTCAAGAAGTATAATGAACATTAAAGACAAAAAAGAAAGGAAGAGATGGACAAAATGGAGCTTCAATCTTCCTCCAAACCTTTGGTCTTCAATCTCCAAGATAGGTCTCTCTTAGTGTTAGCCTCTGCCAATACCCAGGTTGGTCTATCTAGAAATGTGCTAAAAGAGGTCAAAAAATGATTTCATTTATGCCCTAAGACTAGTTTAAGACATTACTAAAAATGGGCCTGCTACGTCGGTCTTGCAACTCTTAGAAACATCAGGTCGCGACTTGACTTGAAAAATGACCAAATGCTATATGTGTCCAGGAGGTTGCAACCCAGTAGATTTTTGGCTCGTTACTGGCAGCAAAAACTTCATTTTCTTCATTCCTTGCTTCCTTCTTCTTAGCTTCCAATTGAATTTTCTTCAAGCTCCAAAAGCTACAATTTCCACTGTCAAAAAATCATAAAATGAGAATTTAATTTGGCATTTGCAATTCACCTCAATAATTATGATTTATGACATTGAGTTTTCAACAAAAGTTCCAAAACAAAAACAAGCCAATTCTTCTTATTTTAAAGTGTTTTGCTTTGAAAAACTAAGGAAAAAGCATGCAATTTAAGCTAGATTATAAGCTAAATAACTCCATAAACTGGAGTTGTCAGTTAACACAGGAATTAGAAAAGCATTACTTATGTTCATAATCTATACTAGTCGAAAAATAAAGTAATTTAGAGATATATGTTGCAAAGCTCATATAAACATATATGAACATCATTTGTTTTGTTTTTAGTTTACAATATGTACATCATACTGGAAACAAACTGGTTAACTTTTAACCTAGTCAGGACCCAATTCAAAAAAAAAAAAAACCTCCAGGATCTAGTTTATCTGCTCGAAGTCAAGTCCCAACAAAATTTTCTCTTTTACAAATAGAAATGGGTCTCAACAACATTCAGGAGGATCGTCAGGAGGCTGGTGGGTTTCTAATACTAAACCACCACCATATACACATCAAGAGTCCCTGGATGTCTCATGCTCTTGAGAACCATCGCCATTGGTACAATGCATTTCTCCCAGGAGGGCATTCGATCTAGCAGGTGGATTAAAGTTCTAAGGAAGAGGACGAGGAAGGTCACTCGATTAGGGCATAGGTGGTTCAGGTGGAGCTACAAACAGCAGGGTGTGCCATATGTAGATGCACACCATCATAAGGAAACCTGGGTCAAATTTCTCGGCAAAATAGAATGTTAAACGACGGCTAAAACACGTAAGCTCGAATATAGAATATGCTACAACATAAAGCAAATCCAAACCATAATGCCACGCCATTGGGGTGAATCAAGAAAGAAGATCACCAACGGCATCTGGAGAGTTGAGACAATACAACATATATACACATAGGGATAAGAATATTATATAATTCTTAGTAGACTACTCAAGTATAAATAGGCATAACTAGCAATTTCATTTATATAAGTAATATCATGCAAGGTCATATGCATAAAGAATTATAGAATTCATAATGACAATCATACATTTTCTCTTATAGACAATGAACTTGATTCAATGCCATTATCTCTTTTCTTTAACAATTTTCACTCCGAGTGATACCTATAATAGATAACTCCACAAAGGACAAGAGACTATTAGGACACGAGCTCATTCCTATTCGTGATAATCGGACTTCATTTTTTTCCATTCCGAATTACACACAGTTCTATTCATAGCTGATACGTCTATCTACTCATGAAATTCCCAGGAAAGTCCTTACTTTTGCCTTCTCACTTTAACCCACATAAGCCTTGTCTCTATTTTTCCCATATGTTAACACATGCACAACTAAAATTCACATATTCTCTTTTGTCATATAACCGCATCCTGACTTCTCTTTTTCAAAGGCATGCTTACATCACATGTAGGCATTTAATTACATTGGAGTCTCATTTATGCCTCATAAACAAATCTTTAAAACAAGTAGTATACATTCATATGCCATATACTTGGACTAAATACCATTCTATAATTAATTTAAGGCATTCTCACCATTCGAGCACCTTGGCAGGTTTACCATTCTAGTAACAACATTTAATTTCCCTATCAAATGGTCAATTCATGGGCCACAAAAATTCTCCATGACACTTCAATGTGTCTAAAAGGCCCTGTAAAATTTCATAACAAAGATAATTCTAACCATGTTAACTAAATTGTACAAGTTTAGTAGTATGGACCACTTATTCACAGTGAACTTAGGATTCTCATAATTTTTAACCCTAGCAAATGATTGAATCGATTCAAAATAAAATTCATGGTGATACTTCAATATATTACCCACTTCCTGGAAAATTTCAAAGTGTGGATCAATCATTTGCTATGGTAATAAAATTAGATAATTTTACAGCTTTAGTTTCAATAATTTAGAGCATAAGTACCATTTTGATCTCCAATTTTTTTAATAGTATGTAACACCCTAACTCTTAACCTCATACGCTAAAATCGCATTTCGGTTAATTATTAGTTGTTACGCCTTTGTTTCAGATCTTGACTTACTTTTCTTTAAAATACAAGTAATAAAATACGACTAAATTTTTCTTTTTGAACTTAAGACTTAAAAAGCGGCTTGCATATGCATAGATATCGACTATTAAACATAAAACATAACAACCAAATATACGTCATTATAACAATCATGAATAAACCATAGAATAATCACAACATAAATTATAGTAGTATATCATATTCATAACATAACAACGATGCCCTTATAAATATAAGAACACCTAGGGTATTAATTACACCAAACAACTTTAACTAATGCAAAATCAAAATGCTAACAAGGCTAAACTTTTCTTCATGCTTCCACTGCGCCCTTTATCTGACTAGATGACGTGATTCCTACGCCCACGCCTCAAGGAAGATCACGAACATCCGCATCAATCCGTGAGACGACACAGGAGGGAAAACAAAAGGGTGAAAATGCTTATACAAGATTTTAGGAGGTTCCCGACTTTAACACAAGTGTCATCGTCATTCGCCCCAGCCACTTGGGTTTCATTATGAAAAGGGTGTATATGCATAGGTTCAATTTTATTTTCTCAAATCTTATCATCCGAAGTGGGTTTCTTTTAGCATGCGTCTTTATGACATGAATGCAGCAGATATTATATATAATGCATAGCAATGAAGTCACACATCACATATATCACTAGCACCAACGAAATATTCACGAAACATATGCATGTGTGTCTTTTACTTTATCATAATTGAACTCCTGAGTTCCTTCTTAACTTTTTCCACTTTTCCACCCTCATCGTAGCCACCAAAATCCATCCAACATGCCGCCCCGACGATTTTCACATAGCCACCAAAACTCTAAATACACCCATCGCCTAGGAATGAGCTCATCCTAACTAGCCGTCGCTACATTTAACGGGGAAAATAAGAGGGAATCATATCTCTTTCTGGATCACCCACAACCCTTTACTCGGGAAGTCATAATGGGATCATTTCCTCATTAACATATCTCTTTACTTGGATCACCTCTACAACCCTTCACTCAGGAAGTCATAATGGGATCATTTCCATTTTATCATACCTTGTATGGATGCAACATGAGCATATCACCATAGAACATCACATAACATACCACATCATCATAGCAACATGTCACACATCCACACATTCTTATACTCATGGCATTTAATACATTCACATACATCACAAATATATGCTCACTCGGCCTTTTCCTCACATCACATCTCCTATCTCATAACATCTTATGCATTGTCCCTTACGGGTCATAAACTTGTGATCTAGTTATCCTAACACCTATTATGGACCATCATCACACCTAAGGGATCATCACCTATAATTCTTTCTAATATTCATGCCTACTAACACATTCAATCGACATTGCATCACTTAGGCAGAAAATTATCATATGCTTACGGTTTCTAGAATCTTCGTCTTTGACCCTTTCTAAGTTCCGTCTTCGCCTAAGGCTCTATAATTAACTCCTAAACCAATTATGAGGGATTCCTACACATATCCACTAATTATAAACCATTTTCTTAAGTCCAATTATGCTGAAACAGAATTTATAATTTGTGCATCTAAGTGTTCTAGAATTCACATTTTAAATCCTTTCTAGTTACTTGTTCTTTCCTAACTTCCCTAAATCGTTCCTTGCTTCACTCAAACATAATTTTACACATTTTAACACCATAAAACAGAAATTATACAGTGGCCAAACACCAAGGCAGAACCGAAATCAAAGCTCATATAATCACATAATTTCATGATTTAAAAGCATATAAGTTGCTAGTTTCTCTTGGAATCATTTTAGGAACTCAAAACTCTTTTAGAAACCAATTCCTCTCATTAAAATCATACAAAAATAGGTAAGGTCAGTAGCTAAATTATTTAGCTCAAGGAATAGATTTAAAACATCAAACTTTATTCATAAGGTTCTTTAAATACACCTAAGCTTAGAAAAATTCCAAGACTTAGACTATGGGCACTTATGATTAGATGAACTCATCCAAGTCCATCATCATCATCATCACAAGGCCGAAATGGCATTCTTGAAATGCCTCCATTTTCTAAAACTTTATGTAAGATACTTGGGCAAGTCTTTGAGCTCTAGGATTATTTAAGTGATGGCATAAACTTAAACATGCTATGCACTTATTTTACTCTTCATTAAAAAGTAAAGTGAGAGCATAAAATAAATATGAGATGCAACCTCATTATTATCTTTAAGATTAAGTGATGACTTGAAATATAAACATGAAATGCAAGCTTGGAAATTTAAACATGATAATGCAAGTTCATTTAGTTATTCTTGAGAGTTTAGTGATGGCATCAAAATAAACATGCTATGCAAGGCATAAACATAAACATGAATGCAATTTCATTTTATCTTAACTAGAGCTCTTACAAGACTTTAAAGGAACATCACAACCTTAACCAAATATGTATCTTAACAACATAAAGTGAGCTTTAGAGTTCTTAGCACCAAGTCTTCAAAGAAGCCTTTGGTTTTGAACTTCATCATCAAGCTCAAGAAAATGGACACAAAGCTCAACACTTTGTCTAAACAAACATACAAAAACTAAGTCATATTCTTTATTTTATTGCTCATGGGCTTCAATCTAGAGTAAAACTCTTAGAACGGCCGACCAACTTTAAGGTTGGCAAGGGTAAGCTTAGAGCTTTTGAAAACATATGATTAATTTTCTTAACAAAACTTTTGTGATCTACTTAACATTTTTAACAAACTTTGTTCAAACCAAGGAAGAAAAATTGAAATCTTTAAAGGAAAAAGGAAGAGAAAAGAATCCCTTGAGAAAGAAAAGAAAGGAAACCAAAACATAAACAAGAAAAAGGAAAGAAAACACAAGCATGTATGGTCCAAGACCAAGTTGTTTCAAGCTTTAGAGGTTTCTCACATGGCATCACAAGACCATTATCTTGAAACCTCATCATCAAGCCAAAGTTTTTCTCATGAAAAGGCCTCTTGGCCGAAGGAAGAAGAAGAGAAAAGAGTTTTGAACCAAGAGAAAACTAGAACTTTTCTTGAAGAAAACAAGTAAAAACTTTGAAACAAAACCCCTACCTAAGGAAGTCTTGAAAGAAATGAAAGAAAGCTTGATTCTTGAAGGAATGAGAAGACAAAATCTTCTTTTTGTTGATGTGAGGATTCGGCCAAGAGGAAATCCCAAGGAAGATGATTTTTCCTTGAGAAAGCAAGCTTGGAAATGGAAAGTTTAGTGTTTGAGAGGTGGTTTGAGGTGAGGGAGTGGTGGTTCAAGGTTGTTTGTGGTGGTTTGTAGTGGTGGAAGGATTCTTTGAGAGGAAGAAGATGAGCAAGATGAAGAGAAATTTGAGAGAAAAAGCAAGAAAGTGCAAGAAAACTAAACTTGGCAAATGATCTAAAGTGTAACCAAGTTCTTCCAAACTTGGTATTTATAGAAATTTTGCAACATGGAGGCTGCCTTGGGAGGGAATGGCCGACGGCCTCATTGGCTTTGGGGGAGGAAAATATCTCTTTGATTGGCATGGGCTAGGCATGGGCAAAGCATGGTTGAAAGCATGGTGAGGTATGGTTTCCAAGTATGGCCTAGGCATGGCTTTGAGTGAGAATTAAAACAACATGTGACACTTCTTGGAGGCCATGTATTCGGCCATTTTCACAGCCAAGGGGAGGAGATTTGTTCATGTAATTGTGGTTTAGTGATGTGTTTAGGTGTTTTTTTATTAAGGTTTTGATTAGGAGTTTGTAAGAAAGTGTTTAGGTGAGGTAATTGGCTAATTAAGGTTGTCAAGACTTGATTAGGAGGGTAATCTTGCTAGATTAACAATTTAAAATCATTTTTTAGTCAAATGAGGTATGGGCACAATTCCTTAATTTAAGGAATTGGAGAGAAAATACTATTCAAGATTCCATGATTAGGAATCTTGAATTAAAGAATGTAATTAAAGTTTAACCAAGCAATCTTAGGCTCTAATTAACCTTAATAAATTATTTTGACTCTAGATTAATTATCAAAATAAATTAATCTTCGATTAGAGCCTAATATTGCTTAGGTTTGCTTAATTACGTCATTAGGCTCACTGTACACTTGTTAGAGGCAAAATGGTAATTTTGCACTAAAACTTACCTTCAGGCCGAATAAACATCAAAAACCACTTATAAACATCATTTAAAATCTTTGGTAAAGTTGGTCAACCCACGTAAAACGATGACAAACACCGCATGGGCGTTTTGGTAATTTTGCGCGTCATAATTCAAAAATGAGATTGTTCTGCTCTATTATCACACATAACACATATAATCCCCTATCAACATCATAACATCCCCTTGAGGATGGTTGGACGGCGATCTCATTTTCCGTAAAATGACCTAAGGGGCATTTCGGTCATTTATACACGGGAAAATTTGAGCGTTACATAGTATACCTTAAAACCAATACTCAAGAAAATTCATGCAGTTATTTTAAGATATTAATTTCCACATATAATTTTTCTAGCTCATAAACGTGACCATAAATATGTCTAAAATTCACAAAATTTTCCTATTGAGTTAAATGAAAATCTAGCAATCTAGTCAAAACTTCTTTTGACAAAAATGATTTTCTAACCTTATTCAAACACTCCACCAAAATTAACATATCAATATCAACATATTATCAACCAATATAACTAGAAATTTTGGACCAAAATCAATCAAAAGTTATCAGAAAAATTTTGAAAGAAAAAGGACAAAGGAAAACCCTACTCTTGGAAGCTAGTGTGTCCTTGTCTCTGAGTTTGCTTAAGATGGAAGTCCTTCACTTCAAAGCTCCTAGAATCACCCAAACCCTTCTCTAATCAGTGAGGCATGAGGCAATAAGATGAGGTTTGGAGATTTTAATTGGTTGTACTTTTAGGGGTTGAAGTGTAGAACAAGTTTAGTGAGAGAGATTTTGATTTTGACAATGTTTGGCTTAGGATTTTTTAGTTTGAAAATCAAGGTTATCAAGGTTTTTTTTAAGAAGAGAAAATTGAGTCTTTGCTGGTTCTTGTTGGTCGAAGCTTAGGGGAAGAATTTTTTGAAGTTAGGTGTGTTATCTTGATCTTATAAGATGTGATATTATTGGTTAATCATAAAGCACAATTCTTTTCATTAAAAAAAATTAATATCAATGGCTAAGATTTGATCTTTCATCCAAGATGAAATCTTAGCCTTTCATTTGGCATTCAAAAGGATAAACTTCATTATTTTGTAGAGATTAACTAGTCTTTATATTAGAAATCATATTAACGGTGAAACACTATACCTAAGTAATAAGATATTACCCGAAAATTAATTCTAAGTATAAAATTTTCATATCCAAATATTTCTAACCTTATTCCCATGTTTTCCCAATTTTGGACACCTTCTGTTTCAAATCTAGCGTTTTTGTCCTGACGACTTGCCTGGGCCGCAAAACACTATTCACATTTTTTTCTCATCATTTCTATGTTTGTTGGAATTAATATTCTCATTAAGAAGAGTCTTAATTAATTTTTGAATAAAAAGAAATTAGGTTACAATGTTTATTGTCAGTTGTAAAGCGATGAAAGAGGTGGAAGAAGGTTTTAGGTTTTGTAAGAGAGATAAAGGAAGAGGGTTCATGTTAACAAATCCTAATTTTCTTAGAACGGAGATTCAAATTGAGTTTGAAAGTAATAAAACCAAATATTTACAAAATTGTCACCGCTTCTTCTCTTGTTTCTGAACAAAAAATAGAAAACACCTTAAAAATGTTTTCCATTTCTATTCTTAAAACTCACTTTTAGTTTTCTATTTTTTAAAATCAATGTGACAAACATCCTTCCAAACGTGTTTTTTCTATTTTTTTATTTTTAAAAAATGAAAATTGTTTTTAAAAGTGCTTATCAAACAGGCCCATAATTTGTTAAGGGCTAAAGTGGTAATTTTGTAATGTTAACTTGGGATAGAATAAGCTATTTTTTCAAAGATATGATCTTTTGGAACTAAATAGTGGTTATACAATGTGAACGTGACATAAAACAAAAAAGCATAACTAATTCTGTCAATAATGATAGAGGGTTAGTTCATTTTTTAGTAGGGGTGTTTAAAATTGATCCAAACCAAATTAAAATTGAAAACTAATCCAAAAAATTAAAAACCAATCAAAATCAAAATTGATATTTGTTAAATTGGTTCTTAATTTGTGAAAATCAAATCAAACCAATCAGTTTTTAGTTCTTATTTCCATAACCAAACCAAACTAAATTTAGCCTATAACATATTACATTAATAATTTTCTATATTAATTAGATGTATTATTTATCAAAATTTCCTATCTATATCTAAATTTTTCTTTTTTTAACTCAACATTTAGGATTTTCAATTATTCATTAATTCTTTTAATTTAATCAACATAATTTTTGTTCAAATCTTTTATTAGTTAATAGCATTACATATTAGCATAAATTTTAAAAATTAGCTTAGATTTATAATTATATAATTTTATAATAACGATTAGTATAATTTAATGTTGTTTTTAGTTACTTTTTCATATTTTATAAATACAATAAAAATAAAAAACTAACCGATCCAAACGATTTAAATTGTTTTGGTTTTATTCAATTCTTCAAAATAATTAAACTGAATCAAACTGAACCGAAAGCAAATATATTGATTGGATCGATTGATTTTTGTCTCAAAATAGAACCGCAATCGCCCCTAATTTTGAGTAAATTTATGAAATAAGATGGTTTTGGAGAATCACATATAAATATAGTTTTTTCAAGCGCCTCGAGTGATATGATGTTTTCGGCTGAGATGGTAGTTAAAAAAAAAGAAAGAAAAGAAACTCAATATCCACGCATCCACACCGTTGCTAAAACCCCCTTTCTCTGTAGTTCCATGAAGGAAAACCCTTGAAGACTCCTCCCCGCTGCCGTCGAATGGGTTACATTCAATATTGTAGAAACGGTCTTCGGCGCATCATTAGATGCAGATACGCCACCAATCCGCTCAAAAATTCCCCGAAATCGCACTTCACTTTCGCAACCAATGGAACACTCTCAAACCCCAAATCCCATTTCATTCCGATGTCTCTCTATTCCACGGGACCCTCAGCCTCGGCAAGAATAGTGCATGACCTTCTGGCGGAGCTGGAGAAAGACAGGGTCAGGGAGAAACAGCAGAGAATAAGTGCCGGCCTAGACACCGCCGACATCGATGCCGAGTACGAGGAGGACTACATGGGCGTGGGCCCACTCATCCAGAAGCTCGAGAAGGAGAAGGTCAAGGACTCCCCTGATCTTGACGGCATCGATGAGCCGTCCGACTCTGACAGCGAGGAAGACGACGAGAGGTTCAGCGCCGATGCAATCCAGAAGCGCTTCGACGACTTCGAGAGGAAGTTCAAGAAGCACCAGGACATGCTCAAGAACTTCGCCGACGCCGAGACGCTCGACGACGCCTTCAAGTGGATGACCAGGATCGACAGGTTCGAGGACAATCATTTCAAGCTGCGCCCTGAGTACAGGGTTATTGGGGAGCTGATGAATCGCCTAAAGGTGGTGACTGATCAGAAGGAGAAGTTCGTTCTGCAGCACAAGCTGAACAGGGCGATGAGGTTGGTGCAGTGGAAGGAGGCTTATGATCCTGAGAACCCCGCTAATTACGGCGTCATTCAGCACGAGCAGGTTGGGCCCAATGTGGATGCCCTGCAGAATGCGGGGTTCGAAAAGGAGAATCAGATCACGCAAGGGGAGAGTGCTGAGGCTGATGCCGGTGATGATGATGATGCTGAGGAAGAGTTTGATGACATGAAAGAGAAAGACAACACACTGCTGGCGAAACTTGAGGCTATTGATAAGAAGCTTGAGGGGAAACTTGCTGAACTTGAATATACTTTTGGAAGAAAGGGTAAGCTTCTGGAGGAAGAGATCAGGGATCTTGCTGAGGAGAGGAATGAATTAACTGAGAAGAAGAGAAAGCCTCTTTATCGGAAGGTACTAGTTATATATATAGATGCCTAATTTTATCATCTTCATTGCTTATTGGGCTACCTGTTTATTTATTTCTTAGTTTTACAAAACGAAATTCCCTTGGCTGCTTGGGGATGTGATGTTTACCTCAATGATCTGTTGGCTTCACTTTTAGTTTTATTTTTGTCCCGCAATTGCCGATTGATGGATAGATTCTGTTCACAAAGTAATGCTCTTATCTTAGGTAGGAGAGGAAAAAAAAACTAATAATACTGCTATGTGGGCTGTTGTGATTTTTTTTTCTTTTTTTTTCATTGTAAAGGATTTTGATACAGTTAACTTTTTATTGCCTTTATTTTGTGCATACATATCTAACTTTTCATGCTAGAGTACCTGTCTTGGTTATTCCTGCATTCAATTGTATCACTTGTGACTGAATTGAGACATGGATTCTGATATATAATATATAATGTATACTCTGAAAGAAAGTTTTTCAACAGATCAACCACTGAGGGTTGGTTTTCTGTGCTGTTATGTTGGACCATATCATTTTTTACCTTATTATGTGGCCAATCCTCAACCTCAGTGCAAAACTTTTATTAATGCCTTTCTGTTCACTAATTAGCCCAGCTACTTTTTTCAATTGTACCACTCACAGAATGAAAACTTTTCTCTCTGTATGTATGTCTGCAAAATGTATGGAATGAAAATTTGTGAGGCACTGAGGCTTTTCCCTACCTGACTTTGGCTGACCAAGAAAACTTTATTGACCATTGGAACAAACTAGTTGACTTTATGGTATGTTGGACGATCGCCTTTTTTTAAGGCTAACTTGATTCTTTTGTGGTGATGATTTTTTGCAAGGTGTGCTTGCAATTTCAATTCATACCCTTAGTTCTTTTTTCTTTTTATTTTTTGGTGGATTAGACCCTTAATTCTGATCGAGTTGTAAGTTATGGTGTATTCTTGAATTAGTTTGTTTGTGCATCAAATAGCTTGTAATCAAAGTCTTAGCTTTTGAAAGAAAGACCAAAAAAGGATCAATTTCTATCCAAACACATAGTTATTTGGAAATTCAACTCTCTTTTTGTGGCCCGGGGGGAGGGGGGGGTGTTGGTTGCGTTATGGTCAAAATAAAATACTTATGATTTCAAATTATTAGGAGCCAAAAGCTCTGCAATCTTTTATGTTCTGGGCCTCTTGCATGTCCTTTCGAAATCTCAGTTATTTTTAGTATAACAATGCACTTTATTGATTAAAAAAATTCTGAAAGAGGCATGCATCCGGGCATTCCTTTTCTTTTTTTTTTTTTGGATTGTGATTTTTCTGTTCTTACTTTGCAAATTATGGGGGCTTCTTCTTGTAATTCTATCATTTTCATTGCTTATTCCGCTACCTGTTTTTAGTTGATATTTATTTCTTAGTTTCAACAAACGAAAATCCCTCGACTCCATGAAGATGTTATGTTTTCCTGGTTGGTCTTTTGGCTTCATTTTTATTTTTATTTTCTTTCCCGCAATTGTTTATTGGTTGATACATTGTGTTCACAAAGTGATGCTCTTAAGTATGAAAGGAAAAAAAAAAAAAACCAACAGTTCTGCCCTCCTGCTATTTGGGATTTTGGGAATTTTTTTTGTTCTTTCAATTTAATGGATTTTGATGCTGTTAATTGCTTACTACCTCTATTTTGTGGGTACATATTTAACTTTTGTTTCTAGAGTACCTATCTTGGTTATTCCTTCATTGAATTGTATCACTTGTGACTGAATTGAGACATCTATTTTGATTCCTAAATATAGCGTAAGGAAGTTTTTCAACAGACCAGCCCTTGAGGGTTGGTCTTCTATGTACTTATTGTTGGATCATATCATAGTTTACTTTACTATGTGTCTGATCTTTAACCTCTGTACAAAACTTTTTTCACTGCCTCTCCTTCCACTAATTAGCCCAGCTACTTTTTTTAATTGTACTGCTCAAAGAAAGAAAAATTTTCTCTGTATGTGTGTTTGTAAAATGTATGGAATGAAAATTTGGGAGGCAGGAAAACTTTGTTGATCATTGGAACAAATTAGTTGACTTAATGGCATGTTTGGAGGATAAACTTTCTTTACTAGAAGAGCAGGAAACAACATACAAACATATGTAATTAGGGAGGTTAACTAGGTTCTGTTCTGAGCCAGAAAGCCACTCCTTGTTGTATAAAATAAAGAGCCATTTCCTAGAAGGATAAGATGCAGGGTCAAGTAATATGAGAATAAACTAAAATTCTAGACCAATGCAATTGAGTGAAAGGTCCTGGGTTTGAAAAAGCAATTATATTATAATTAAAATAGGATAAAAAAAAATTGAATCTTGATGTCACAAAAGAACACCAAAAAATGAAACGTAAGATTTTTCAACTGGTTTCCGTCTTTATTCATTTTCTTCGGTTTTGTCATCCTTAACAAGTGAACTTATTTTGTGGAACATTCTGTGTGAGTACCAGACGAAGTGCTTGGGTTAATTTGTTGATTTTTTCCCCAGGGGTTATAGGTGACAGTGACTTTTTAATTATTCATGCTAACAAGCTGTGATCCTACAGATTGTGGGCATATGCTATGGTGAAATCAATAACATCTTATGTATTTTTCCCTAAGCCTGAAGATTTAGATGCTGACTCATGCTATACTATGTCCAGAATGATTATTCGGTGCTAAGTGCAATTAATGACCCATTTCGTTCATCCTTTTCTTCAAATCATGCAATTTTGCACTTTCTGCAGTTTTAATAATGCTCTTCTATGGCTATCTACATTCCTTGCTTGAAGGCTATCTTTTATCACAATTTGTGTGTATTTTAATAGCTCCTTTGATTGTGTTACATGGAATTTGTCTTATTTATCAAAAGCAGATTAATATGTTGATCTTCTTTAAAGATATTGCATTTTTGTGGTTCACACAAAAGTACTAATTGATCCTTGTGCTGTTCACTTTCTTTGCCCTGCTTGCTTTTATAAATTTGGTTATTTTTCCCATATTCATATATATTTTTCTTCTTTTAATAATTCTAACGTAAGATTTTGTTTTTATTTGGGTTGTTGTATATGGTGCCAGGGTTTTGATGTAAAATTGATAGATGTGAACAGAACTTGTAAAGTCACAAAGGTACTGCACAAATCTCTACGTCCTTCTGTGTTTCCTCTCTTTCTTTTATGTTCTTAGTTTGTTTCCATTCTCATGAGCTAGGGAGGACAAGTTGTTAAGTACACTGCTATGTTAGCTTGTGGCAACTATAACGGTGTTGTTGGTTTTGCCAAAGCCAAAGGCCCTGCAGTCCCAGTTGCCCTACAGAAGGTATCTACTTTCTCTTATTTGGTCTTTCAAGTTCTGTTTAAGGTTGTTTGGCAGTGAATTTTTCCAGTTGTTCTGAACAACTGTGTTCACTGTAGAAATGTTTCACAATTCCGTTGTCCAATATTTATATGCACAGATATAGATTTGCTTTTGTTTCAGTTTTGAGCTTGTTAAATTGAGTTGTCTCATACCATTTTTTTTGGCACTGGCAGTTATGCTGGGACACTGTTCTGTTGCCAAAGTTCTGATGCTAATTTTTTTTTTTTTTTTTGGTGGTTGTATCTCAGTTCTGCTCTTAGAAATTTTCAACACGAAACAATTGCTTTAGGATTCCACAAATCTTATGCGTGTATTAAATAATACACAAATTTTGCCCATATTTTCTTCTTTTAACATGCTTGATTCCAATTCAATTAACTGATCTTGCTTGATTATGTTGGGAACTTGGTGTAGACATGAGGAATAGAAGGAAATTGTTGTATTAATTCATATCAATGTGATATCAGTCTAGTCTGGTATAATATCCACCCAAAAAAGAGAAACAATGGATCCTAGGCATTTGAGAGATCTAGAGCTCTTCCAATTTCAAATCCTTAAAATTCTGAGATATCCCTCAGTATCCCTCCCTTTGCCTATATGGCTCTAACCACCTCCCCACCTATTCAGGATATTTTACGTTACATGAAATATAAGTGCTAGGGTAATTAATAACAGCATTAGTAGCAATATTAGGGGACTGAACAGATTATTATAAAAGTATCCAAATGATTCCCATTTTTTATTTTTTTGTTATTCGTAACTCTTGAGTTGCCAAAGGTGTATTATTTGACTTTGCATCAATATTGTAACTGAGAACTGAATTTTTGTCATGTTTTATTGTAGTTTTTCTGCTATTAATTTACTGATTTTGTTTAAGTGAGTTGATTGCATTGTTGAATCACTAAGTGCGTTTATTTTGTCTGGTTAATCTGAAATCTGATATTGAATAATGCTCTAAATATTGCTTTGACATTGTGTGCATCAGCATCTTTAAGAATGTAGTTGTATTTATTTTTTCTCAATAAAAAAAGAACCTAACTGCATTATGTTTAATATAGTTTATTGTTTTGATAGAATATTGAATTTATCATTGATTTGACTACGATCAGGCATATGAGAAATGCTTTCAGAATTTACATTTTGTGGAGCGACATGAAGAACATACAATTGCACATGCAGTACAAATGGCTTATAAAAAGACCAAGGTATCTGATCCCTATCGTCCTTTTAGTAGTACTTCTCACATTAAGGCTTTCTTGTTGTGGAATAGAAGTTGTAGCAGTGTTTTGTTTATATTCAATTAGTGCTGGTTGAGTTTATGCTGCCTGTATTTATACCTTATGTCTTATTATAGATTCCATGCGATTTGCATTGTTCCGTAGGTTTATCTTTGGCCTGCACCCACTGCAACAGGCATGAAAGCCGGTAGAATAGTCCAAACTATATTACATTTAGCTGGTTTTAAGAATGTCAAGTCAAAGGTAACTAACCTCTGAATAGAATCGATGTATTGAAGATGGTCCTGCAATTTTGTTCTCTCCTCTAACTTCAATTGCCTTGATAGGTCGTTGGTTCCAGAAATCCTCACAACACAGTTAAGGCTGTATTCAAAGCCCTTAATGCTGTGAGTAACTCAGTATCTTGCTGTCTGCTGATGTTTCAATGCAAGCACTTAAACTGTTTTTCTTTCCTTGTGGTATTTTTTGTGACATTTTTGTTTGTCTCAGATTGAAACACCAAGGGATGTTCAAGAGAAGTTTGGCCGGACTGTGGTTGAAAAGTATCTATTGTGATTGACATGTTGATGTGCTGAGTTCACTGCTGCTGGATGTCTTTGCATTGAATCTTTTATTAACCTCCGTTTTCAATCACTTAACAAGAAGAATAGGAAGCCAGTTTCCCGAATGAATTTTCTTTTCAATGTGATCTTTCCGTACATGTTTTTGGCAGCATTAGATACGGAATTTTGCATGTATTAACTATTTATTCTTTAGTGCAAATGGAACGGTAATCTAGGAAGGTTCCTTTTGCTTTGGAAAAATTTTTCCCGTCTTACGACGCATTGTACACATACGTGCTTTTCCCTACCAAAACTCCAAATTTGATGGACTAGGTACGGTTATGTCAAAATTATTTTACGTTAGTTAATAAAGTATTTGATCGATCAACTCACAAAAACGCACCTTTAAAAGAGAAATTTCTCAGTTTTTATTGAGGTTGAGGTAACTGCACCGAGTTTCTAATGTTACCTGGTGTATGATACATTACAAGTTACACCTTGTTGTTCAATAAATATAGGAATCACTTTTTTTTTTTTTTTGGTCACTAGTCACTATAGGAATCACATTGGAAAGCATCTTAAACGCGGAAGACAACATTTCATAAGTGGTCTTCATGAATCAAGCTTTCCTCGGGGGAATCATTTGTAGTGGTCAAGTCCCAAAATGGGACATTGGTGGAGGATGGCGATGGGCGGGGCAAGTGCAGGAGCACTGCCCATTCCATGCCCTGATCCACCACACGTCCCCATCCCCGATCCACGAGATTAACAAAATGGGAAAAAAAAAAAAATTCGTCAAGGTCATTTGTTTATCCCATTTTAGAATTGCTGATTCACAGAGCGAAATATGTCCATCCCGTTTAGATTTAGTCGTCGCCATTCAAAGCTTCATAAAGGTTTCATGCCATTTCGAGCTTTAGCCTTCATCTTCTTCGTCGTTTAGAGCTCCAAGCTTTTGCTTTCTTCTTCTTCTTCTTCACTATTCAAGGCTCTGTCAAGGTTCAGGATTCCGCAAATGTTGCACATTTGTTTAGATCTTCTACCTTGTCCTTCTCGTCGTTCAAAGCTCCGTCAAGGTTGTGGCTCCCTTGTTGTCGTCAAGCTGAGTTGTCCGTCGAGAGTCACAACTGAGAGTGAAAGCTAGGGAGTAGGATTGTGAGTGGATCTAGGTGACTATTGAGATTTGAGAGACTCCCTCTAAGTGGTGTGCGGCGCAAATGGGAATTGAATGTGTTAGTGTAGGTTGAAATTAGGGTTTGAGTATTTTTCAAATAAAAAATGAAAAAATTCATTAATACAAGAAAGTACTAAATTACCCTTGGGGCGGGGAGCATAGTCCTTGTCCTTATCCTTGAACTCACTATGGGGGAGGTTTTATCCTCATCCCCGTCCCCATAGGAAAAAGTCCCTGACCACAGGGATTTGAATTCGGTGATCCGCGTGAGATTCCCATTGCCACCCCTATTGGTGGTCCAAATTTTCATAGGTCACCCACCATTTCTTTTCCTCAAAACATAGATACAAAGACAAAGTGACCCTTCTACTCTCACAGCTTTCTTCCTGTCAAACACGTTCTTCTTCTACACCATTAGTTAGCATGTTTTACTTTTCCTTCTTAGTGATCGTGATCTTGTTCAGCAATGAAACACTACAACATCAACGTCTCTTCCTTTATCCCTCTCTTCTTCTTCTATTTGGTCTTGAGCCTTGAAAGCAAATAGATCAACTCTTGCCTTTCATTCCAAACAATTTCATATATATATATATATATATATATATAGTGTACCATACAATTGAATGTCATTCACAAGTTCCACCATCCACTTAGATACCATCAATAATTTCACTGTCCACTTAAATGTCACAAATTAAATTCCATCGTCCACTTAAGTGCTCTCCACTAAGTAAATATTTCCTAAATTAGAAACTTTCCTATTTTAACTAAAGATAGGGGTTCTAGATAATTGCCAGTTAGTAGAACTTTCCAATTTATACCTCTCATTTTTTATATTAATAGATATTTTATAAGAATAAAAATATGTATATTCAATTTTTAAGTCAAATTTAAATAAACCGTTTTCTTTTCTCCGCTCTCCTTGATCATTAGAATCACAATAAAATAATTTAAAAGAAAATTTTCACAAAAACATATGTAAAATAATTGATTATTGAATATATAATCATTTTATAGTGAAATATATATAAAAAATTCATTCTCTTTCGTTCATCCTTTTTTTTCAACTTCAATAATTTTGAAGAAAGAAATTTACAAAACTATTATTTTGAACCTGCAACACACAAGATAAATCTCTTTACCAAATATAATAAAAACCATAAAAATAATTTAATTGATTAATTAGATTAAAAATTACTAAATACAAATAAAATTATCTACTTTTAATTTTTAAATGGGAATCAAATAACTATAAAATGTTTCATTTATTTTCTTCTTGTTCCTCATTTTTCAATATTTTATAAGAATAAGAATATGTATATTCAAATTTTAAGTCAAATTAAAATAAATTATTTTGTTTTCCACTCTTTCCTTGTTCTTTAGTATCGCAATAAAATAATTTTAAAGAAAAAATTTACAAAAATATTATGTACAATTACTTATTGTTGAACATACAATCCATTTTATAGAGATATATATGTGTGTGTATGTCCGTAATTCATTCTCCTTCACTCACCCTTTCTTTTTTTTTTTTCAACTTCCTAATCAAGTAATTTCAAAGAAAGAAATTTACAAAACCACTATTATTTCAACTAAAATTTCTTGAACTAATTTCACACACACACACACACACACACACACACACACACACACATATATATATTAGAGTAGTATACCATACAATTAAATATCGTTCTACCATCCACTTAAATACCATCAATAATTCCACCGTCCACTTAAATGCTCTACACTAAATAACTTTAAATCGTAAATTTTTTAAGTTAATATTTATATTTCCTAAATTAGAAACTTCTCTATTTAATCAAAGATAGGAGTTCTAGATAGCTGCCACTTGGCAAAAATTTTCAATTTACACATCTCCTTAATTTTATAATAGTTAAATAATTAAATAAATGGATAAAATATAATTGTGTCATTCTATTTTATATTTAATTTTGAATATCATGTTTGTAAGGTTAAAAAATCTCAATATGTTGAATATCATTTTTGTGAAAATTTTGCATATTTTGAAAGTTGAAATTATTAAATAATTAAAAGAATAAGTGAATAATTTTACTATATCATGAGCAATTTATAGGGATGACAATGAGTATTTATGAGAGAAGAGACATGTCCCATGCCCTCGTCCCCATTTCAAATTTCACCTTTCATACCCATTGATAGGTTGCATTATGCACCCATTTTCCCTTCTAACTCTGAATATTTTGCATCTTAATTCTACTTAATTGATTGGTAATTGGTAGATTTACACCTTGTCCTTATCATGCATCATTGAATAGTTTCATAGCTATCAGCACCATTTTTTAGTGAATTATTGTATTTTGAAGTTACTTGTGCCTTTAATCTTTTTGTGTGAGCTTTATTTAGTAACAAGAACTTCCAAAGTTGGTGCGTCAGAGAAAAGGAACTCAAGGAACCTTTAACATAAGAGTAGCACATGAAGTGGTCCAGGCAAGACCACTATAGCAGTCAACAAAGAGGGTGCCCTTGGATCCAAATCAGAAGATGACTATCGCTGAAGAACTGCCATAGCATCATAAGTTTTGCCTACACAATGGGTCGCGTCAACAGGCCTTTTTAATTTTTATTTAGTGGACCCCATTTTAATGCATTTTTTGTTAAAACAATGTGCGTGCTTGAAGGTGATTAAGACATTTTTCTTGTTTGTAGCCACTTGTCCATATAGTCACCCTTTGCATATTACCATTGTCTAGCCCCTTTGTGTCTTATTGTTCATTCTTTTGTTTTAGCACATCCTTAGCCAAAAGTGAAAAACTATGAAATTTCCTAATCTTTTAGGCTAAGAAAAGCATTTGTGCATTTCATATATGTGTTTGAGCATAAGCGTGCAGGAAGCGTGAGGACATGCCCGAATTTAAGTGTGGACGAGGGACAATATGTATTTATGAACGGCAAAAAAAATTTAGCAAGTGGCAACCAAGGAAAAAAGAAGCAAAGCTGATTAAAAAAGTAAACCAAAAAAAAAAAAAAAAGAGAAGGAAAGAAAAAGGCTGCAAAGTTTGGATGAAGGTGTGTGATAAGGCGCATTCATGCCACTTATCTTGCTTCTAAACCTTAGCTTTTGGCATAAGTTTAACTGAGTTATTAATATAAACAATTAGAATTTTGACTAGGTCCTCATTGTGCATTTTTTATAGAATAATTGACTATTGCACTAATTTTGGAATAATTATTGGATTATAACCTGTTGAATTTAACTTGACTCTTTGAGCATGGTTTTATATACAAAAGCTTTGGATTAAGTACAAAATATCAAGAATAAGGCTAGGGACTCTTTAAAAGGAGCTTAAGGCTAGAGGGTTACAAAAAGGGAACAAAAGTGCAAAAGACAACCTCCAGGTCTTTGCCATAGTGATCATTTAGCATTGCAATGTCTTCCAGAAGAGCTTGAAGAATCACTTGAGCATGAGGCTCGGTGAGCACCGTAGCACTCATTTAGCACTGCAACGCTCGTGTGACTAGACGAATTATAGATAATTAATCTATTTTTGGGCCCCATTTTAGCTATTTTAGAAGCAGTATTTAAGAGAATGACACATACCTTTACGTAGTTTTGGATTTAGAGTTTTGGCAACTAAGATTCTCCCTCTATCTCTCTCCTTTTCTTCTTTCTCTAGGATTCCATAGTGGATTTGCTTTGTTCTTGGAGATTGTGATAAGGATCCTTGTTAGTGTCTTTAGGTACCCTTTTAATTTCATTGTTATAATCCTCCAGAGATGGAAGAGTAGATTTTCTTACTAATGTAAGGGCTTCCAGATGGATTGAGATGATGTTTGAAACCTCCTTTTTATATTGAATGCATTAGTTCTCTCAATGTTATTTAATTTCTATTCTTATAATTATTGTTATGATTGTTACAATTTTTATTATAATAACTAAATTGGTGATCGTCATTTAGAGAAACCGTTTGGGCATAAATTGATTGATTAATTTGTTTAAATTTGAAGAAGAATATTAGAATTAACTTTCCAATTGGCAGTTAATCTATATCAGTTAGTATATTAAATCAATATAATTTCTAAATAAATAGGGATCTCGTTTATTAGTTATTTGCATTGGTTAAATTAGAGGTCGATTGATCACTAGTATAATTGCTAGTAAGTGATTACTAATGTGTTCAATATTTGGTTTGTGATAACTAATTCTAATCCTAGAAATACCTTGCACTAGTGCCTTTAATTATAAATTCTTTCTCAATTAATTTTAATTATCTCAAATTAATTCTCAAAACCCTCGATTTCCACTAAGTGACATAGCCTCCTTCAGAGAGGACCGAGTTGCATCCTAACTACAGTTTTAGTGCATTCGGCATTTTAACTATTTAATTCTAATTTGAGGAGATAGTGACAACCTCCGTCATGTGCTATATTGCAAATTAAGGGCCTGTGTATGTGTTAAGTTGGACAAAGTTTACCCTTCAGGATTTATGCTCTTGGTGTATGCATTTGCTCTCCTTTGACTAGAGGTTAGCTCTATTGGCCTATACCTAAGCCTCATTATAACCCAAGACAAACCCTCTTGATTCAGGATACATGTGTGTGTGAGAATAGAGAATGAAACCCATGGCAAGGCTATAGTAATGCGTTTTCATTTGAGGTGATTGAGTGTACATATTAACCTAAAACACTTGAGTGAATGAGTAGTAAACACTGACCTTCGGAGGATTTTTGTACTTGGTCCATGCATCATGTATGTGGATTCTATCCTGGATGCTATGTTCTTGCTCATGCTTTGCTCGTTGAGATGTTCTTTGATTGTTGGTGTGAAAGCTTACCGTTTGTGCCTCTAAGTCCATTAGATTGGTGTATTGTTGTTTTTCATGCATCATGCATTTTTATAGTTAGTAGAGTTAGGAGTCTAGTCACTTTACCATTGCATCTAGTTCACTACGTAAAGACATGCAATTGTCTAAGTGTGGGGAAGTTTCATAAAGGGGATTCATGTTACTTATCTTGCTTCTAATCCTAAGCTTTTTGCATAGATTTGGCTATGTTATTCATGTAAATAATTAAGATTTTGATTTGGTCCTTATTGTGCATTTTTTTATAGGATAATTGACTATTGCACTAATTTTGAAATGATTATTGGATTAGAGCTTGTTGCGTTTAACCCATCTCTTTGAGTATGGTTTTGTGTATAGAAGCTTTGGGTTGAGTGCATAATGTCAAGTATAAAGCTAGGAACTCTTTGTAGGGAACCTGGAGCTATGGAGTTCAAAAAGAGAACAAAACCATGAAATGCCATTCTTTGTTAAGCGCCACAATGCTAAATGAGTGCTACACCTCTCAAGAGTCATCGAAAGAATTGCTCTAGTTAAAGGCTCTGAGCCTGCGTGCTCATTTAGCATTGTAGTGCTTGTGGATAATGCGATTTACTGGTTTTCAACTCGTTTCAGGTTTCACTCTGGCTATTTTGGAGAGCAGGATTTATGGGAATCGTATAGATTTTTACCCTAGTTTTTAGTCTGAGTTTTGGTAGCTAGGATTTACACACACATTCTCTATTTCTTCTTCTCTATCTTCTCTCTAGGGATTCCTTTAGTGAATTTACTTTGTTCTTGGAGATTTTCACATGGATCATTGTTATTAGCTTCATATACTCTTTTATTTTCCTTGTTGTAATCCTCTAGAGATAGAGGAGAAGTTTTTCTTACTAGTGTAAAGGTTTCCGTATGGATTGGGATGATATTTGAGACATTTTTTCTATTGAATACATTAGTTTTTCAATGTTCTTTAGTTTTTATTCGTATAATTATTCTTGCGATTGTTAAAATTTTTATTGAAATAACTAAATTGACGATTGTTGTCTAGGGAAACCTTTTGGACAAAAATTGATTGATCAATTCATTTATGTTTAAGGGAGAACAATAGAATTAACTTTTGAATTGGCAGTTAGGCTATACCAATTGGTACATTAAATCAATATAATTTCAAATAAATTAGGATCCTTTTCGAGTTATTTGCATTGGTTACATTCTAGAGGTCAACTGATCACTAGTATAATTGCCATTAAGTGATTACTAATAGCCACTAATTTGTTCAATACTTGGCTCGTGATAATTAATTCCAATCCTAGGAATACCTTACACTAGCATATTTAATTCTTGATTATTTCCCAACTAAATTTTAATTATTACAAATTGATTTTCAAAACCCCCAATTCCTATCTAAGTGACATAGTCTCCTTAGAGATGACCTTTATTGCATCCCAACTAGTTTGGTGCATTTGGTATTTGAACTATTTTATTTCTAATTTAAGGAGGTAGTGACAACCTCTCAGTCTTTTGTTCGCTCCAGATCATCTCAAGTTTGGCATGTCTAAGGCCATCATTAGTGACCAGGGGACTTATTTTTGCAACCGAAGCATGGAGGCTCTACTTTGTAATTATGAGGTTGTTCAAAAGGTATCCATTCCTTACCATCCCTTATGTGTAAGCTGAAATGTCTAACCGAGCAATAAAGAGAATCCTCAAAAATAGTGAGGCCCAATCAAAAGGATTAGAGCATAAGGTTGGATGATTCTCTGGGCTTATTGCACTGCGGACAAAACACCAATTCAGATGAGTCCCTTTAGGCTTGTTTTTGGAAAAAGCTTGCCATTTGCCCATGGAAATGATGCATATGGTATATTGGGTTGTTAAGCATAGCAACATGGATCTGGGAGGGGCTGGTATAGCTTAGAAGTTGCAACTGCAAGAATTAGAAGTGTTGAGATTCGAGGCCTATGAGAACTCTCACTTGTACAAGGAGAGAACTAAGGTGTTTTATGACTGAAACACCTTGAGAAAGAGTTCCAAGAAGGGCAGTTAGTGTTCCTCTACAATAGTTGATCAAAACTTATGCTTGGAAATTTAAGGTCTCTGGGATGGTCCTTTCAAGGTCACCAAGGTGCACCCCTTTGGTGTAGTATAGATTGAGGACCCCAAATCCAAAGTAATTTTTAAAGTTAATAGGCACCGACTTGAAGGTGTACCATGAAGCTTCCATGGATCTTGGGGGTGAGGTAGAGGTAAAGCTTGTGAGGCCATTTACCCTTAATAAGGGTCCTGACGTTTAACTTAGGGACGTTAAAGCAAAGTGCTGGGTGAGAACGATCTATAGTTTAGTTTTCTAAGTGTGCAAGTATAGAGGATCAAGTAGAAAGGCTCGAAGGTATTATAGTAATTTCTACTGCAAAATGCCAGAACACCCCGAGACCCCATAGTGGTTAAGGTTTCCTTTTATGGAAAAGTGTATTTAGGGACCATTATAGCGGTCCAGCCACTATAGTTGCCAGGTGAGTTGTTAAATTTCAATCTCCAAAAAAAAAAAGAAAGTGCCCTAAGTGCCCTAAGTGAAACGTGCGTTTCACTTAGAGGGAGTGAAGTGAATAGGCTATAGCAGTCCAGGACCACTATAATGGTCAGAGGCCGATGATTTTTTAAAAAAATGGGGAAAAAATGGGGCGTAGGGTGCAGTTTCATTTCCTTTCATTAACATGAACCCTACCCTATTCTCTTATCTTCAATACCATGGCCTCTCCCCTATCATCTATCCAACTTCATTGCATTTGCATTTTCTCCTAGGTTTGTTCTCTTTCCCTTCCTCCTCTAATGCTTTATTGATTTAGTTTTAATTTTTGGGGTGATTTTATATGTTGCATGGGGTTTATGTTGGTGGATTTTACTTTGCATGCCAAGTGTTTGTAAATTTGCTCATATGACATTCTGTCTTGCTTGGGTTACTTATTCACTCTAGAGATTGTACTTTTCTATTTGTTTTAACTCTTAATCTCTTGAATGACTGGTAACTCTATTGCTTGATTTTTATCACAACCCCACCAACAACTCGTCCTTATATTGATACTTTGTTGCCTAGACATTATTGTGCATTGTTCATAATTTGTTTGACTGTTATTGGTATTAGATTCATGCACATTTTGTCTTTTTTTTTTCCAGGCACATGGCACCTAGACGGATAAGAGTAAGGGAAAATGTCCTCATGTTGAGGGAGCGATGTTGGCTAGCCCCCTACCCAAGACTTTTTCTGTTCATCAATTTAGCCGTGAGCATAAACATTTGACAGTTATCAATGACCGCCCCTTCTGATAGAGTCATCTTTTGACTTCAATAAGGTAGAGGACCGTTTTAAGAGAGTCCTTTATCACATTGAGCAGCATGTATAGGATTTTTGGTTGGAGGCCCCAACCCCCATTAATGCCTCACCAGTATAGGAGTTCTATGCCAACTGGTGGGATTTTGCCGCTTCAGAGGACATCCTGGGGGTGCTAGATTTCAGCTAGCCCCCATGCCCTTTGGGATTTCTTATAGCTAAATATCACCCTATATGATCGCAGCCTATGACTGTGATCAAAGATAGGATCACATACTTGGGTAGAGAATGGGTCCTCATTCACTAGTTTCTTCCTACTCATTTGAAGAGTTCACTCCTGAACTTTAAGGCCAGACTATGGATGAAATTGGTATTCTCTTATATCCTCCCCTACTCCCAAGTCACTAATCTCACTATGAATGGGCAGAGCCTTTTGTAAATGTAGGGAGGGTTACTACATAGGTCACCGATTTATTTTTCTTCCTTTTGCATATGTACTTTTCATTTTCTATGTGCATTTCATTTTTTTTTTAATTTCATGCATTGTGTGTTTATTTTGCATCTCATTACATATATAAAAAAAAAAAATTGGGCATTGGTTAGTTAATGGTTGAACAATGATTGCATTTTGTGATTGTAGTTTGTTTTATTTTTTGTGGTATAACTTGGTTATTCTGATAGTCACATGAGCAATGCAATGAATTTTAATTTGTTTGATTGGCTATTTTTTAGCCCGTGACCTTTTGAGCCTAATTGTGATTGATGTTGCTATAATCACTGGAATTTGTTGATGTGTGTTCACTCAAAATGGATTCTAGAACTTGCCCTAATTTTTTGTTAAGGCATTTTCTTCACATTGTTTGGCATGTTGATGATTGAGGCACTTGTTTCTTTTCACCCACTTTGACATACAACCTACTCTACATATATATCCCTTGCTTACCCCCATTTGAGCTTAATTTTCCTATTTTTGTTGAATAGCACAATACAAGCATAAGTGGAAAACAATGAGAAAATACCCAAGTTAGGACCTATGGAAGTTTAGTGCATGCCATTCTGTGCAAAAATCCAAGTGTGGGGAAACCGTTGCCAAGGATTAGAAGAAAAGAACCACAACCTATGAAAAAGGTGTATGGATTGGTGACAAAAAAAAGAAAATTTAAAAAAAAAAGGTATTTGAATTCTACCAATCCACTGTTGTAAATAAATAATTGGGTTTGAATGAGAAGTATGCTACTAAAGTAAAAGGGACAGGGAAATGAATGTTGGAGGTTTTGTTTTCCCTCACCTAAGTTCTTGTTTTGCACCTTGCTTTCACAGGAATTGAGTTTGGCCCCATCTCTCCATATTTTATCCCATCTATACCAGCCTAGCTACAACTTGGGAAAAGACCTCTTAAGACATGACCGGTATGTGTTTGACTAGTGGTGACTTATAACAAAGGCAAGCCTATGGAAGAAATTCCTTGTGTGCTAAAGTGCATTATTGAACCCATACACTTGAATGAACAATGATACACATTTTCCCTGTGAGATTAACTCGTCACACTTGTTTTAGTTCATTCTTACCATGTGTTATCTTGTCACGACCCAATTTGAGAATGTGGTCTGTATGTGAGGAATATCATCCCCACGTAAGCCTTCTGGGTGACACGTCTCTATAAATGCATAATCTAATCATAATTCCATACTTGAGACATAAATTTTTTTTTAATCAATATTGATGGGTTGCATTTTTGCACCCATTCTCCATCCAAACTCAGGACATTTTGCATCTTAATTGTACTTAGTTGACGGGTAATTGATGGATTTGCACTTTATCCTCATCATCCATAATTGAATAGTTTCTTAGCTATTAGCACCATTTGTAGTGATTAATTATATTTTGGAGCTTCCTATGCTTTTAACCTCTTTGTGGGAGTGTTGTTTGGTAACAAGGACTTCCAAGTTGGTGCATTAGAGCAGAAGAAGGGCTCGGGAAAATTGTTAACCACCCAGTGGTCAAGGACCGCTTTGGCGGTGGATAGAGGAAGTGAAGTCACTGATTTTCAAAAGACCACCTCAGTGGTCAACGACCGCCCAAGCAATCATATGCATGCAAGCACTGCGAGAAGTGTCATTCTTAGCTGGTCCCAAACTTTGTGTTATTTTTGCCACATTATAAATGGGAATAGGTCAACAATTGAAAGAACTTTTAGCTGATTGTTATTTTTTTTATCATCAGGCACTTTCTCTCTCTACTCTCCCTCTTCCCTTTCAAGGTTTTGGGAGCTTCCAATCCTTGTTTTGGCTCCCGTTTAGGATTGTAATTTGCACTCTTCCTTAACAACGATTGCGATTCTTCCCTTATGGAGGAGTAATCCTTTTACCGTATGCAAGGATAACTGAAGATCTTGAGGTTCCTATTTTTAACCAATGCATGGTTGGTTTTTCTCCTATTCGTCTTCTCTCTCTAATATCGTTGTGAGAATTATTACAATTGTATTTCGAGGGTTGCCTAATTGTGTGTTTGTTTGCATGCATGATTGGGATTCCATTAGGGTATTTGGTCAATTGATTAAATTACATCCAATTGGTAAGGGGTTGAATTAACTCTATTTGGGGATTAGGTTGCTGCAATTGATAATTAAACTGACATAAATTCATAGAACCATGATTATGGATTTCTAGTGCATCTGTTAGTCAAACCTTTAATGGGAGTGTGATTATATGACTATTAAGTAGAATTGCATCATTGTTGTGCGGTAGCATAACTAATGAAAGTAACCGTTGCCATGAATTTATCTTTTGAACCGATAATTGAACAACTCTTAATCTAAGGAATCCTTGTGCAGGTAATTATTCCAATAATATTCTCTCAATTTAACTTTACTTCCAAATAATTTCAAAACCCCCCAATTTCTAATTGGCTAGTAACATTTCCTTGTAAGATGACCTGAGTTATGCCATTTACTATATTTTTTGTGCTACTTAGCACTTTATAAATTTTAATTTGTTTGTGAGTCACGAAAGCTTGTATCAAATATCAATTGCCCTACTTAAAACATAATATTTGAAGTTATAAGAACTGAAGTATTTAATGTGTGTGTGTGTGTGTGTGTATATATCTTTGAAAACATTTTAATCATGCTCTGATAATTGGTTAAGATTTGAAAACCGAATCATAATTCATATTTGGCTCATTACATAAATCCCAATCACAATCTATAAGTTTAAACCCATACTTGAAATCTAAGCATACATGGGTGTTCATAATTCTGAAATTAAATACATAATCCTAAAATAATGCATAGCTCAATCCCGCCCACATCTACCTGGAGCATTCTACTCTAACAAAATCCTAATCTAAGCTTTACCTGCAAAGTAAAGCTCACCACTGGATAGCTGGGCTACGGATTGGAACTAAACTATATATGTACCTGCAATTGTAATGCAAAGGGAGAGGGTGAGTCAACGGACACAGGAGTGTATTCTCATGCATCGCCCCCATTAGACAAGTAAGGAATATACATAATGCAATATACATGCAATAAACATAAACCGTATTATATTTACATACATAGCTATGTAGGAAAACACTCTTCATTCCAAGTCATCATAAAAAGAAAACATTTCTAAATTCAAAATCAATCATGAAATCATTTTGACTAATGTGCGACAAATCCTCGAAAAATAGTAAACTCCTATAGCTGTATATATAGTGTAATAACAAAAACCTCTGAATTTCTCTGGTTATGCATATTAAATATGACACAACAATATTTTCTTTGATTATGCATAATAGATATGACATAACAATATAATTATCTGGTTTATCTGGGCACCTCACTAGGTCTCAAATTTCTCTGATCTTTTAAGCACCTACTGCCCCGCATTTCTCTTATTACTTTGGAAGCTCTAGATTCATATAACTCCAACAATCTGGCTTTAGCATAATTGTGACTATAAAATCATACCCAAGAGATCACCTGCTTGTAGACTGTGATTTCAAGAGCCCATAAAATATGTATCTGTGTATTGAATCATATCGGATTCCATACTTCTTAGTTTCATAAAATCTCTTAAAAACTCTTAGTACCCTTGAGCTTTGAATCCATGTAACTCTAATAGTACGACTTTACTATAACTATGGCTATGAAATCATGTCCAATGGACCACTCGTTTGTAGACATTGTGATTTCAAAAGCCCACAGAGTATGTAGCCGCCAATTGCCATGAATCATATGAAAATATGTACTCTAATTTTTATACGTCTGAAATTCTAAATCATATCTCAATAAATTTACTTCCATAAACTCGATAACTCTGAAATCATACTTCAAACATATATGCTCAAAAAGCTAAATCATACTATGTTCAACATTTTCCAAAATATCTTAACTGGTACTCCTAGAACACATTCTGAAATCCAATGTCTTGAAAACGTAATGATATCATAAACTCATAAAAACATGTTTGATAAAATGGCAAACTAGTTACAATACATATTTTCTTGATAAATCCTTTCTTGAACATGTAAAACATTTCAATAACATACCACATATCGATTATGGTCTCATGGTTTTCTAAAATATATTTTCATGTTAATATCAAGAGATTCCTAACTCTTTCAAATTGGACATTTTTGTAAAATTGCATTTGTATCATATCTCTAATTATAGATTCATCTCTATACATATTTTCATATCTAATTTCATATTTAACAATCATCATGCAAAAAACATACTTATAATGACTGAAAATAAGGTCATGAGTTTGAAACCCCTCACCATTTAGAGCCAGGAGTGTATGGGTGCTACCAACTTGACCTTGGAAGCTTGGAATGAAACTAACAACTACCATAGAGAGACATGGGCATGTGAATAATCTCTAACAACTCTAGAATGACTCTAAGCCAATTCTAATAATATTGGGGAACACCCCCACTTGACAACAATGAAGAATATAAACACTCTAATTCAAGAACATCGAAAGGATGAGAGAAAGATAGTATAAACTAACATAAATCTCTTATCTTGAAGCTTGTAGGAGGTAAGATTGAGTGGTGTTGATAATGTGGAGGGTGGATAGTGATTTGAGGCTAGGGTTCTTTGGATTTGGGCCAAAAATCCAAGTGGAAGGGGTATATATAGGGGTATGAGATCACTTAAATGAAACTACATCGTTTTGCATATAGTGGTCAACAAGGTCAAGAAGCCTAAGACTCCTGCCTTGATTAACGCGTGATCGCTATAGCAATTGACAGGAACTCTAACGCCTAGAAAAACATGCACCTGACCACTATAGTAGTCACCTACAAGGCAAGAACGACGTCATTGCCCTCTAGCGCCCTAAGATCCTTGGACCGCTATAGTAGTGTCAGAAACACCTACTTTATATGCTAAAGGTCCTTCAAGCATCCTGGGCCTTCCCATCAACAAGGATAGGTCCTGGGGACCCTAAGGCCATATTAGACTTGTCTAAGGACACATGGACCCGAAGTATTATATATCTAGATTGACTCAATAAGTGCCACTGGATTCTCATTTATTTGATTGTGCGAGTGTTGTTTAACCATATCTGGTTGACCTCTCAATGAGTAAATTCTTGAACCCCATTTGTTTGTCATGCATCATGCATTGTTAGGATTAGCAGGATCCTGTGTTTAGCCTCTTTGCCGTTGCATTTGGGTTCCTTGCATGAGGACATGCAATAGTTTAAGTGTAGGGAGATTTATGGGTTGCATTTATGCACCCATTTTTCCTTCTAACTTTGAACATTTTGCATCTTAATTGTACTTAATTGATTGGTAATTGTTAGATTTATACCTTGTCCTCATCATGCATCATCGAATAATTTCACAACTATTAGTACCATTTTTTAGTGAATAATTATATTTTGAAGTTACTTGTGCCTGTAATCTTTTTGTGTGAGCTTTATTTGCTAAGGAACTTCCCAAGTTAGTGTGTCAGAGGTAGAAAGGACTCAGGAACCTTTAACAGAAGACAACACATGGAGTGGTCCATAATAACTAATATTATTAATGCAACATAATCGAAATTAAAAATAAAAATGCATGTAGAATGTAAATCCAATAAAGATAATTGAAAAAATAAAGGTGTGAAATCCTCATTTCTGCCCGTTTAATAAACGGGACTCCGCCCTCCGTTCCCATGAAAACAAAATATATCTTCATTCCCGTCCCCATTGCGGTAATCCTACGTGTATTCACTTTAGCCGATTTTTTTGTCATCCTTAGTCATTTACATCTTTTTAGTAAATTAAAATATTTAATTTATAAAAAACATAATAGTATATTTTTTAATTAATAAAAAATAATAAATAAATTTAATTTATGTGATTTCAACTACACCTTTTTTCCTTGTACATCTATTTAGTAAATAAAAATATAAATTTTAAAATATGTTATAACTAATGTGTTATAATTAGTAAAAAATCATATATAATCCTAATTTGTAAAGTATTTTTGTTGTTAATGGAATAGAGATATGAAGGTATTATTGAAAAAAATAATTAATAATTAAAAGGTAAATTAAATCCAAAAACTATTAAGTATTAAGATTATGAAAATGGTAGGACATAATTTTCTCTATGAATAGCAAAAATATTAATATTATCATTATGGATAGATAGTATTTTAATTGTAGTCTATTTTTTTTTTATAAAGCGTAGTTTAATCTTTTAATTTCAAACTTAATCTCAAGTAATGACTACATTATTACTTTGAATCACACTTCAAACTTTCTGCCATGTGGACCCCACATTATTTTGACTCTTCAAGTGTACGCATTTAATTTTTGAGGCCAAATGTTCATGATTTTCATTTTTTTGTAAACTATAACCAAATGGTCAAACCCCAACTATAAAATGAATTTTTTCATCTGATAAGATCAATTAATAAGTCAAATTTAATGAGTTATTAGTTAAGAATTTTGATAAAATCATAATGTCATATACGATTATTGATTACTATAAATGATTGAATAATATAGGTTTTTATTTGTCAACTCGTCATTTAACAGGAATAAACTAATTGTAAAGACTAAGATCAAATAGCTTTTAAAAATATTTGCACCAAACCAATTTTTTTAAGAACCAAAACTAAAATTTGGTTATACTTTAATGACCAAAAATATATTTACTCCATCAAAATACAACGTCGCTGTATAATGTAGTGGCCTTCATAACCTTCCATTGAAATTTACATCCCCCAATTCAAATTGCATTTCATAAAACAATAAAAGGGTCAAGGGTGCATTTGATTTTCATCAAACAATTTTCAACTTTCATTTTCTATTTTTTATTAGTTTCATATTTTTCAGAATTTTATAAAAGAAACAATAAAAATTACAAAATTCAACATTTAATTTTCAATTTTCACTTCCATTTTTCATATTTTTTTTTCAAAAAACCGTAAATACAGAAAAATGAAAAATGTCAACTGTTCTGAAATGCACTAAAAATTCTCGAATATCCTCAAAACATGAAGCCAACAGCGAAGCTGTTACCTTTTTAGAAAAGGTGTAAAAGAAGCACTCAATCATTCCAACATTGATTTTAAATTCGCTTTTCAAACTGAAAGCTTCTAAGAGACACGTCAAATCAATTTAATATTATATTATAATTTACAAATTAAAAAATAAGCATCCATCTCTTCCAACCCCGAATGGCAAACAAATAATGTATGAAAAATGTCTCAATCGAGGTAGAATAGAGTTACAATCTTCCGCAGATTTTTAGCTTCTTGACAAGTTTCCATGAGCAACCTACTATCATGGAAAGCAAAGCAAATGACTTGCTGCACGTGTGAAATGATGTCCATATTACATAACCTGCGTTTGAAACATTGGAAGAAAATATAATTTCGCAATATTGCAGCCATAAAAGCATAGCTTGCTCAGAACCAAAAAAAAAAAAAAAAACTCAATTAGAAGTTACCAATAGTTGGAAAAATACCAAGCTTATTCATCAAATTCACATTAGACTGCATGTCGAAATTGTCATGTCACAGGAGCTGTACTAAACATAGAATAAATCCTGCATTCTGAGATTCTAATATCTAAAATTTTTTCAAGACAGTGAATATGGATAGGCTCACAGATATAGATTATAACAATATTCAATCATATGCCTCACGCCATCAGCTCTCTAAAGTGGTGCTACACCAACTGGGTAATAAATGAAATACTCGTGAGCATCCAAATATATTATTATGTCACTACGTCACCTATCAATCTAAAATACTGTAACCTTCAACAGAAATTTACCATCCCCAGGTCTATGATAGCATTTCATAAAACAATATAGAAATTGTCTTTTTATCCTCAAAACGTGAAACCCAACAGTACATGGAAGCTGTTACCTTTTAAAAAAAATATAAAAGAAGCACGCAACCATTCTCTCCAACAGTGATTTTAAATTCCTTTCAAACTGAAATCTTTGAAGAAGCAAATAAAATCAATTTAGGCTTGGTTTGGTAATATTGTGGCTTTTCATTAGTTGTTAAGCTCTCTAGGCTCTCTAAAAACCACTCGTGCAAAGTCATAGTGGTACTGATTTTTAAAATAATGTAAAAATTGCTCTCAATATGAAGAACTCACAAAAGTAGAATTTGGTAGAGCATAAATCAACTTTGAAAAGCATCTTATGAGGGCTTTCAAGAACATCCTTTTACCTTTTTAAGCCACCAGCAAAAACACCTAACTTTTTTGTTTACCAAAAAAAAAAAATAGGCTTATGTTTTCTTATAAGTAGAAGCACCCCTCAGAGCACTACCAAACCAAAACCTTTATATCATAATTTACAAACCAAAAATAAGCATCCCTCTCTTGCACCCCCGAATGACAAGCAAATAATGTATGAAAAATGTCAGTCAACCAAGAAGAGTCACAATCTTCTGCAAATTTTTGGCCTCTTGACGAGTTTCCATGGACAACCTACTCTCATGGAAAGCAAAGCAAATGACTTGCTGCACGTGAAATGAAACCATGTCCACATTACATAACCTCAGTTTGACACATTCCTAGAAATTATAATTTCTGAATTTTACAACCATAAAAGCATAGCTTGCTTAAAACACCTAATTTAGAAAGTCACCAATAGTTGGAAAAATTACCAAGCTTATTCATCAAATTCACATTGAAAGGGTCATGTCAAAGGAGCTGTACCAAAAATAAATCATGCATTCTAAGATTCTAATATCTAATTTTTTTTCAAATGCAAATATGGATAGGCCTATAGATATAGATTATAACAGTATTCAACCATAGGTCTAATGCCATAAGCTCTTCAAAGTGGTGCTACACAAATATAACAAAAGCATCAATCACTTTAAACTTGGCAGCACTTCATGAAATATTTATTCATTCCTTCTATGTAATTCAGTTTCAAGAATAAAATGAAAGACAAGAAGGAAAGGCATTAGTATAAACCTGCTGGCTTCTATTAAAGGTAGATGATCATTATGAGGCTTCTCTACCACATTTTTCACCTGCACATCACACAAATCATTGAGTCCACAACCAATAATTGAAAAATTAGGTGGCATCAGCCAGTCAAACTAAAGCATTGTCTTCCAAAAACAGGAAGAAAGAGCAATGACAACAGCTTAACCAAACAACTTAAGTAATTCTTTTGTTCACGCTCCATTGAAGTGACCTGTTCAGCTATAAACTCTGCTGCTCTTGTCTACAACTCTGCTGCTATTGATTAATCCACTGGGATTGGAATACTTGACTTGTTTCGAAGCCTTTCAAGGATAACTCGTAAAAAGTCAACAATGGCCAGTGATGAAAGTTTAGGGCTTAAGAAAGAGGATAGTTTCCACTGCTGGAGCAGTCAAGCTTCAAACTTTTGGCCTGTTTCTGAAATTTGTGTAAAATGACTGGTTTTGATCCCAAATCAATTACAAGCCATAAACAGCCATTTGTTTATTTGGGTTAAACTAATCACTGCAGCTTTTTTTTCCGGTCGCATGCAGATTGGATTGATCCAATGAACCTGAAGATCCAAACCAAACCAATGGACAGTTTGCCCAAGTTTGGGTAATCGGTTCATTTTAAACCAAACCAATCCAAGACGCCATTTAATTCCACATCCTTTTCATATTTTTTCTTTTATAGAGTTTTTCATGGTTTGTCACTACCTTGAATTATTTGAACATCCTCCATGTAATCGACCATATAAAATGAGGCTTCTACTAGTCTTTTTCACACATGTACAGCCCATCTATGGCAAAATTCTAAAATTTTTTCCTTGTTCTAATAATATGCTTTTCCAGATAAATAAAATTATTACCAACACCATTTGACCACATACTTTAATTGTATAACTTTCATGAAATTGGTGTGCAAGATCAATATCATAACTAGGTATAATTCAGCAATTAGATTAGTTTAAATAACTTTCTAGGGAAGTTATTTGATGGTGTAAATGTATCATGTCAACAAATACTAACCTGTATATCTAAAGTGAAACAAAAGCCACATATTGTTTTTCATTAAAATTAAACAAATCAGACATGCACTGATGAACGTACAGAGAAACAGAGACAGGAGAGCAGATGTTCAATAAACAAACCTACTACCAGACTAAAGAATAATCATAAGGAAGGCGATTGAAAATTATTAATTTGAAAACAGGAGGAGCTGTGAAATGTATAAACACTGAACTTAAACCTTACTTTTGATAATAGCTCTTGGCTCTCAGGAGGCTGTTTATTTAGACTTTGAGGTAATATTACAGTAAGCAACTCTGGTTTCTCTGCCCTTAAAGCTCCCCGAATGACTGCAGCATTAGTTCCAGATGCTCCAGACGTGTATATGTGATTTTTCTACAAACAAATTGTAAAGGAACAAATGCATGTTAAGTTGTAAGAGACAGCTGTGGGATTTGACAACAGAAAACTGAAGCATTTGTACTGCAGAAGCATATAGTTTTCTCTACAAGCAAACACACGTGATTATATTTTAAGTTATGGTGTATAGAAGCCACAGCATCTTACAGTTATAACCATAGCATAACTAAGAATCTCAATTAGTTCCTGGTGCATGAATCCCATGTTTCGTGTCCCAAAGAAGCCAATAGCTCTAGGCCCTTGCTGTTGAATGGCCAATAACTCCTGCCAAACAAGACGTGTCTGTATAAATACTTACAAACAGATACAATTACCAAAAACAATCTTGGTTATGACTGTCTGTAATAACATTAGTAAGATTTTGCACTAAATAGTTCAGAGAGTTAAATTAAGATTCGAAGCAGAATGTTTAATACCTGTATATAATCAACATCAGGAACAGGCTTCAACTCTGATGCCACTAGTGCACCTGATCCTTGTACAACTGATTCAGCCTGTGTCGGAATTTGCACGCCTACTTCTTCATCAGAACCAAACATACATAACCCACTCTCCCTTTCATATTCCCCAGTGTATCTATCTTGGTCTCTCGTCATATGTCCACAAAGCCACTATACCAGTACATAAAAACAGAGTCCTGGTAGTAAAAATTAGTGAAAAACAACTGCCCACAAGGAGTAGTGGTCATACAAGATAAAGCTCACACAAGCTCTCACTAAATGACAATACAGACGCCACATGAAGGCATGTCAATTGACCAAATTGATTCACATGAAATTTGCCATGAGTCAGAAGAAAGATAAGGACATCCGACACCAACTTGATTCAACATAAATGCTACAGAAGTACAAACCAAGAAAACAATCCAACACGCATCACTGGCAGCACCCTGACACAAGAAGGTACCAATCTGATAATAGTAAAAGGGGCAACAAGTTTAAGTTATTCATTTCAGTATTTGAAATTAAAAAGTCTGGCAGATACAAGGAGCAGTTGCCTTGATCTTTTGCTGGAAGGTTTCGCATTTCCTCAACCTAATTTAAAGTAATAAACTTCCTTTAACATGGAAAAGCTACTTAACGCACATCAGAAGCCTTGGCACACGAAATAGCTTGCATTAAACTAATATCACAAAACCTTGTGCTACACTTTGAATAATGAATACAAAATTAGCTTGCCGTCGTATTTTCAGTAACCTCGAGAAAACAGGATGTGAAGGAAAACAATAAACAAATTAATATTGTTCGTTTGTTCTCTCATATAGTCATATTTAAGTTTCCTACACTGGAATTGGAACACCTTGTGCTCAACTCAAGTTAGCGAGGGAACTAAACACGAAAACTTGAAGCCTAAGACAACTTACTCCAAGATCATTTCTAGAAAAAGTAATAAAAATAAAACACATAAACGCGCACAACGAGGTTGAAAAGCAAGAAAAAAAAGGCTAGGAAGCTAGGTTAATTGTGATTTCAGGTACACCCAAAGTGGATAAAAGAGAAATACCATCCGTCTTGACAGAAACGGTCTCGGTCTAGCCTGAATCTGAGGTAGGTAACAGAAGCCATTGAAACTAGGGTTTGCTTTGATGGATTTCAAGGCGTAATCTGGAGAGAGGATGGAAGAAGTAAGAGGCAAGGACAACGTTGGAGTCATCCCTTCCTATCCAATTGTTTACCTCGATCGAGCCAGGGCCAGATGCACCAAAGGAATAATCTGGACAGCTTGCTCTAAGATGCTAAAACAACACAATAAAAAACAAAATGAGATTACTAATTTTTTTTAAAAATTTTATTTCTCGTTGTGCAATTCAAAATGACAAAAAAAAAAACATTAATGCATTAAAATATACCGTAATTAAAATTTGTAAAAAATATTGTTATAATAATTATAATAATAAATGAATAAACTTAATATAATATTTTTCTTTTCATTTTGTAAACATGTAAATAAATTATAAATTTATATCAAGTGAAGTTCTTGTACAGCATCAAATATATAAGACTAAATAATTTTTATTAATTTCATATATGTATTTACACTAATATAATAAAATGGACAAAATTACTTTATATTGCTATAATTTTTATGTTATTTTTATTTTACATAGAATCTACGTTTCGATTCCATTTCTGCCGGATTTCATGTTAATTATTTTATATTGAATCTGGTTTTTACGATTAGGATTAAAATTTTTTTATATCTTAATTTGCCTTTGAATTATACTAAAACACCATTGTTTTCCAAAACACCATATTGATGAAATTCACCACTCAAATCCCATATTAAAAAAAGACCCTATATAAGACTAAGTTTAAAAGGATCATAAATTTCCAAAAGGATAAATAGCAAAAACCAACACATGTCACGTTCACATTAATTTAGGACCCATAATTTTTATAACCTTAATTATTAGTAATTTTTTTTAAAAAAATTACCATAATTATTATATTTCATTAAATTATCATTGAAAAGTATTGGCATTTAATTAAATATTTCTTCTATTTTACTACATGCTAATTTATGGTAATATTGATTATTCGTAATATGATCTTTTCTATACTACTAATAAATAACAAGACTCATTTTAGCAAAAATAAAAATAAGACTAAAACCCCAAATTGGTCTATCAAATTTACAAAGGAGACAAACTAAACTCTTACGTTAAAAAACCTAGCGAAGTCACTTACATTTCACAAGAGGGATAAGTTAGCCTTTCGTTAACTTTCGTCACACCCACTAATGGACTAGTCCAAATGTCACGTTAAGTAGCTCATGTCTGTGACCTCCTTTCTCCCTATATATGTCGTTTCCACTATCTTCTTCACCATATTCACTAACAAATGCAGAAACATTTACCTCAATCCACTTCTCACTTGAACCCTAGAAACTTACCCCATCATCTCCATGACCCTCACCATCTCATCCCTTCTCCCATTTGCTCATCCTGATATAGGCACCAAAATGCATCCTGATCCTTGCACTTCAACCTCGGTTCATTGAAATGGATAGTGAGGACAAGAATTTGATCTTGGTTGATAATGAGTCAACCAAGGTAGACCGCCAGAGCAGATTGTTGAGCCATCTTCAATCCTTCGATAGTGAACATTGAGTCATTCCTTCCAGATTGTAAAACAATGTTGCTCGCCACTTGAGACAATTCTTCATAATGCTTATACATGCTGAATACTTGTTGACAAAAAGGGGATTGAAGTTGTTCTCCAATTATTTACTTTGCCTTTAATGCCTCCTTCTAATTCTATTGGGCAGAGTGATCCTTTGCCTTCAAGAACTTCTCTCCATAGCATTATGTTTCTCTTGCTTGGGCTATATGCTCCTTCTTGAGGGAACATTTGAAATGTACTAATGAGCTTTTAGATATGGTGGGAGGGACTAAAGCTTGCTCATTGAATCTGCAAGGCAGACAACGTGTTGAAATTTCTTTCTAGCATTGAAGGTGTCTTATCTCTCTTGATTTTTGTTGAAGGAAACAACTATTGTGGTCTCTAAGCTAAGCATCTAAATGCTGATGTATTGAAAGATATTGGGAAAACATACAAAGAAATAATTTGGCAAATATCTTTGTGTAATAATTACAAGGTAGAAGAAAAGAATACTGATCAAGAATTTGAGATTTCACAGGTACCTTCATCAACGCTATTGAAAGAGAGAGTGATGATGATGCAAATATTCAGTGAGTGACATACACAAACCAGCTTTTGCTAGGAATGGTTCACATTCCCTGGAGAGTGGAGAATGTAAGTTTCTTTCTGGAGAAGTGCAAGGATCAAGGATGCATTTTTGAAAAGATGAAGTGAGAAGTGGATTTGGGGTAAATGTTTATGCATTTGTTAGTGAAGATGAAGAAGATAGTGGAAACAACGTAGTATAAGGGAGAGAAAAGTTAATAGTCCACATTAGCTTCTTAACGTGACATGTGGACTAGTTCGTTAGTGGGTGTAGAAAGTTAATAGGACTAACTGTCCCCTTCCATGAAATGTGAGATATTCTCGGGTTTTTCTAATATGAAGGACTAGTTTATCTCCCTCTCTAAATTGAGGGACCAGCGGGGTTTAAGTCTAGAAATAATAATTAGGTTTAAATCATTTTACCTTAAAATGCCCAAACCACATATCCTGCTTATGTTATCCACCTTTGCCCAACTTGTCCAAGACCCTTCATGTAATAACCTAGGTTTTTTTTCAAAATAAATAAAATGGTTATAAATTTTTTTTCAACCAATAAAGGTGTCGTTACTGTTAATGTCGTTCTGTTCTTAAATTTCACTAAGTCAAACTCTACACGCCCTTGGAGAGCTATATGATAAAACTATATTCTTTGGACCAAAAGTCCTGGTAATTGTTCTCTAGAGAAAAATGAGTTGAAGAGTGATTTTTAACGAATTTTATAAAACCCTTACGACTCCGTTTTAGCTTATAAGTTTACAAAATTGTAAGATTTTGAATTTGAACTAAAACCCAAAAATTAGATTTTGATTTGTTGGGATTTTGATTTTTCTAATATTTTATTTGAATCCAAATGGGGGATATTCTTTATTTACATTTATGTTTTAAAGTTAATGGGATTAACTTAAAATTAAGAAATATAAATATTCTGAACGCAACCTTAAGGGAACAGGAAGGCGATGCAATGATATGTTTTGGACATTTTGGCGAGCACTACAGCGAACAAAACTATAAATACCCCCTCTCTGGTTTAGAACACTCCAAAATCATTTCCTCCCCTCCCTCATATTAAATTTTATACCCAACCCATTTTCACCCTTCAACTCCATTTTTTTCCATTTCTTCAAGTTTAATCGCGATCTCTCATTTCTAAGGCTTAAAGGTATGTTGTTCTCTTGGTTTTGCTTTCTTTCCTTCAAGTTTTCTTGGGTTATGGGTGGTTCTCTAGCTTCTTAAGGGAGAGAAGCTTTTTACCTTGTTAGAGTTGGATTTTTGAGGTTTTAGAGGTTAATCTATCCGCCGCTTTTATATCAAATAGTGGAGTCATTTTTTCCCAGGGTGTAGCCTTATATGATTCTCTTCCAGATGAGTGGGTTCGCACTTGTGACTTCTATGTTATTGATTAAAGTTATTTTCATGAAAACTATAATTTATTGCTTGATTTGAAAGAAAATACTATATAAGGATTAAGATTATAGTTAGTTTATATGGTTTAAACTACTAGTTTTAGAGCATGAAATGTATTTTTGAAAAACTCATGGGACCATATAGTTGTATTGATTTTATATAGAATTAATGACATATGTAATTGTTGGAGGATTTTATGATTGTTTTACTAGATTCTGAATTGGTTTATGTTTATGCTATGATTTTACACTTAGACATGAAGTTTAGAGAACAGAGTGGAATGATGGTTTAGACTCTATAATTTCAAATATGATATTGAGTTTTCTTAGTAGGGTTTGAACTATGTTTGACAAGTTAATAGTTTGAGTTTTAAAGAGTTTGATGATTGAATGATGTTTTGATAATCGATAAAAGAATTTTAGAGCGTGAGTTTCCATGAGATTCAGAATAGTTGGCGGCACATACTCGTAGAGGTTTAGAATCTCAATGTCTACAAAGGGTGATCCCTTGAACATGGTTCTACAACTTAGACAGCCAAGCTTAACTTTAGAATCGAATAGATTCAAAGTTCAGAATATAATGAGTTTATTATTGATAAAGAATAATATAGAGGTTCGAGACAAAAAAAGTTTTAGAGCATGAATCTTCGTATATGAGAGCAGTGGCAGATACATATTTTATGGACTTGAAATCACCATGTTTGATTTCATGGTCAGAATGCTAAGGTCAAATTGTTAGAGTTAGGGATTAGAGCTCATAGAGAATAAAAAGGGTTTTAAGTGTTTCCAGACTTATTTACAATAGCTATATAGAAACAGGTTGTGCGTTAATCGCAGGAAATCCATTAACCTTGGTACCAAGTATGCCGGCTAAAGTATTCAGAGAGGGACCTAGTTAGGTACCCATTATTGTCACAATGTGACCAGAGATTTATATTCCAGTTTTGTTACGTCATAAACATTTGTGCGTAACTAGAGTAGAGATTACTGTTTCTCTAGGAGCTATGCTATTATGAGCTTATATGATTTTAGATGAAAGTAAATTGAGAAAGATGCTGTTGAATTGACAAAGTGATAATTTGAGTGAATAACTATATAGATGTATACATGATTACATAAGACTTTTTAGTATTATTGATGTTGTTATAATTCCATGCATTGTTTTTGGATGTCTCATGAAAGCGGGTTTCAGGTAAGGACTCACTCATTGAGTTTTGATATCAAAACTTAGCTTCCTCATTTCTCTCATTTTTAGATAAGAACAAGACAGCAATCTACAGAGCCATAGTAGCGCCAAATGGCAAGCTTCACCGAGTAAGCATTCTAATTCCGTTTAGAGTGCTCCAGGACAATGTAGGATGTTCCTGACATAGGGTATGGGTTGTTGCATTCAGCATATCATGATAAAACTTTGAAGTTTATTTCGATAACATTTCAATGATATGGATGAATTTGTAATTTTAGATTAAAGACATTATGAGGTTTTAGACATGATTATTTTGATTGAGAAGAATAAACAATTTATCTAGAGAAAGTGAAATTATGTTTTATAGACTTTTATGAATAGAGCATGCATATAGAGGCAGTGAACGGGTTTGAGGCTGACGTGATAATGAGATTTCTCACGTGTCCTCACGTGCACGGATTTGGTCGTGACACTTCAAACTTTTTTTTAAAGATCTTTGTAATTCTTCTCATCACTTGAGATGGAGAAGGGTAAAAGCTATATGCATATAAAAAGATTAATTAATAAAAGAAAGTGTGTCTATGTATTAAATCTCAAAATTAAAAATACTTACTCAAGACCATTGACTTGATTAAGCTCATCTACATCCTTTACCCTCTACTTGATGTTTGCTGTCCAAGGATCATGTCGCACTTTGAGTTTCTACTAATACACTTGTAGAATGATTTTGATAAATCTCCAAATATACAATTTTGAGAATGAGGGGTTGAGCTAAGTCAGGGCCAATTTGCAAATTAGGGATGGCGGTAGTTGTAAGGCCATTTTGAGAATGAGAGATAGGATAAGTCTAGGGTTCGTCATAGAATAAGGAGATGGGATATGTGTAGAGCTAGTATGGGCATTAGAAGATGGAGTGATATAGGAGGTATGGTGGGCTGTGAGAATGAGAGTATTTCTCCCTTTACCTCTACCTCTGCCACCTTTTCCTCTACTTGCCATCTATATACAATACTAATGAAAGAATTTAACTAATTGTTAAAAACAAAAGTAAATACTATTTAAAAATAAAAAATATAGTAACATTAAAAAATTGGCAACCAAACAAGCATAATTCCATCAAATGCAATACTACGAAATACATGAACTAACAAAATTACAAATGAAACAATTAAGCTATTTAATCTAGCCGTCGTCTTCTTCTTTCTTTTATTATTCTTCTTCTTCTACATCAACATTTCCATCTACTTCAAATCAAACTAATTTAAGAAATGGGCAAGTACTTCTTCTGTTGGCCATTTATATCATCATGACTTTGTTCAAGATTATCATTAGTAACTATCATAAGCATTTGTGGGATTGATTCATCTTGATATGTCTCATCTATTTCAGGCTTTTTAGTATCAAAGGTCTAAATAGTATTTCGAGCCTTGGTTTTAATCACATCCAACCATCCTTCTTATCCTTCATGATAGTTTGAATACTACACCGCTCGGCTTATTAAGCAAGAATAAATGGCTTATACTTCTTATACCTCTTGGATGCTCTAACACATGGTTCTAAAAACCAGATCCGGCCTGGTGGACCAGTTGAACTTGGAACTGGCTTGTCACCGAACCGAGCTATGCCTCAAAACCACTATGTCTAGAACCGTCGCAAACCGCCTTAACTACCCAGGACCGACGACCAGCAAATCGGCCCAATTTGTGTAGTTTTTTTATTAAAAAAAATTGACACAAAACGACATTATTTCGATATTTTTTCACAAAAAAAAGCTAAATGATGCCATTTTCGGTTTTTCCTTTTCCTTTTTCTTTTGATCTTTTCTGATATAGGAAGTTGGAAAACTTGGAAACTAAGCCATAGTTTCCTTCCTTCTTGTTCGAACTTGACAAGAGTAGAAGAGTAGGTTCGTGCCTCCACCATTCATGTCCTCCGACGTTTGTGTTGCCTAACATTCACATCCGCCACCGTTTGAGTCCTCCACTGTTCACCTTGCGTATCATGCCACCTCCCTCGCTCTCAACTGCCACAACCCGATTTGGACACAAAACCCACGTGAGAAATCTCATTTCCACGTAAGCCTCGTGATCTGGATTCTTTTATATGCATAGTATATCATAAAACTATTTAAAATATAGCTTCATTTTTCGAAAACCAATCATCTATTCTGTCAATTCATAATAATCATACTGAAATTTCCAAAATCTATCCCTAAGGTGAAATTCATAATACCGTCAAGTGTGAATAGAGTCCATAATATACAAACAGCCATAAGTGGTAAAATCATATAAATACAACCCAAATTAATATCCTAGTATGCAAAATATAGAATATGCTCTATGGTCCAGGATCCTACCCTGCATCTACACTAGAGCACTCTAGGACAAAACATCGACTCTTCACCTAGATGCAGGCAAGATCCCAGACCATAGAGCATCTTTCTTCTCCTATTTACAAATACAACAGCTACTGTGATACTTCCAACCATCCTTTTCCCAACGTGTTAGTATGCAAAATATCCTAATATGCAAAACCCTAAACCTTAAAATTAATATCCTATTATGCAAAATGTAGAATATGCTCTATGGTTGAAGATCCTATCTACATCTACACTGGAGCACTTTAGGACAAAACATCAGACTCTTCATCTAGTGAAGCTCACCAACTGGGATCTAACATTGCTGGGAAAAAGATGATTGGGAAATATCCACAACAGCTACTATATTTGTAAATAGGAAAAGGAAGAGAGGGGTGAGTTTTGTTACTAAAACCTAGTGAGCAAGTCCTCACCTAGAACTCCCTACATGGGATACAAAGAAAGAGATGCATAAAAACATAATAATAGCAATATTACTCAAACATTTCACATTTACATATAGATATAATCAAAACCATTAGTTTCATAAACCAACAACAGTACTCTAATAAGAGAAACAAAAAGTGTCTGGTTATGGTTGCCAATCCTGCAGAGGAATATTCTCAGTTTGTGGTTCTTAAAGAACCGAAATGTGGGCACCTTAGGTTCCTTTCTTTGCTCTGAGATTGTCCTTAGGACAACTTAGTACCAAAGTTATCGATCATTTTTTTAGCTGTTAACTCATTGGCTATTTCTCTATGACTCCTGTCTAGCTCAAGTTTCAATAACCAATTATTTTCTCTAAAATTATGTAAAGGTTTATACTCTAGGGAAAAGCTCTGTCAAATAAAAACATGATTCTCTAAGATCATATAATGCTCACAAAATCTCTAATACAATCATATTCAGTTCAATTTCTGCATAAAATCAGTTCAACAATAATGGTCCCATGTGTTTTATTAAAAACAGGTTTCATGCTCTCAAATAATAGTTCAAAACATAATAACCAGGAGTAATCTCAAATCTTTAAGCAGTAATCTTTAAAACCAAGTAGTAATTCATATTTTCATGAACATAACTCTAATGAACAACATAAAAGGTTATAGATTTGAACCTACTCACTTGGAGCAGTGGAATTTACAAGAAGAGCACCAACGAAACTCTAAGAGACAGGAATGACACCAGGATCCCATGGAATCAATAGAACTCTAAATCAATTTCCAAATACTTTAACTTCACCCTATCCATGGTGAAGTAGCACCATGACAAAAAGACCATAGAAAACAACCCAAAACAGGAGAAATTGAGAGGAAAGAGAGCAAAAACCATAGACTAAACATACCTTAATCTTAGAGAATGGAAGATTTAAGTTAAATTTGAGAGAAAATAGAAGAAAATGGAGCTTTGGAGTGAGAGTGAGGTTGGGAGGCGAAGTTTCTCATGGGTTGGGGGTGGAATAAGTGTATGTGTGTTCTGGACCCCAAATTGAGGGTTTTATAAAAATTTGAGCATTGCAAGAAAGCGCATGATTTTCTAAGCTTACACAGTCTTACCCATGACCACTGCAATGCTCATTTAGCACTAAGCACTCTCCAAAGTTGTTTTTCTTAAATCTTTGAGCCATAATTCAAGTGGAGCCTACTATTAACATAAGTGGGTCTCGTGGAACTTTATGCTTGGTCCCGAATTTGCCTAGGACGCGTTTACCGCCTAAACTCTCCTAAGGAATAATATACCTGAGGTATTACATCAACACTTCTGCCTACATTGAAATCCACTTCTGCCTCCATCGTATTCTACTCTTGCTTACTACTAATTCAGTCTTAGCTTTGTGCTACACTATTTATTTTAACTTGATTTTTTTGTTGGATTTTAATATGATTATGTGAATTTAATTGTGTCTTTTATTGTTTGTTTATTTGTTTAGATTTTTATATGATGGATGCTCCAACTCCTAATCAATCAGTTAAAGTATATAGTAATGTTTTTACGGTAATAATAACGTTAATCCTGAAGCCTTAATCTCGACAATCAATCTCCCTTAGTCTCTACTCATGGGAAAACTGATCTAGTATTGAAATATTTTAATTTGATAGTTGAGAAAGGGAAGCCAGGATATACATGCTTGTTTTGTTAAGTAGTACAAAGGAGGAGGAATTAATAGGATGAAACAACATTTTACGGAAAAATAGGAAACATAGCTAAATGCACAAAGGTTCCTCATGATGTGAAAGAGAAAATGTTAGCAAGTTTGGAAGAAGTCGAGAAAATTAAAAATAAATATGATTCTATGAGCTTTGGTGATGAGATTGAGGAATCATTTGAATAAGAGGAATGATAAGGGGCATTTATGCCATTTATCTAGCTACCAAACCTTAGTTTTTTGCATGAGTTTTACTAAGTTATTGATGTGATTAATAAGGATTTTGATTTATTCCTCATTATGTGATTTTAATAGAATTATTGGCTTTTGCACTGATTTTGGAATAATTTGTGATTACACCCTATTGCGTTTGACTTGTTTCTTTGAGTATAGTATTGTCCATAGAGCTTTAGATCAAGTTCAAAGTGTCAAGAGTAAGGCTGGAAACTCTTTAGAAGAATCCTGAGAAAAAAGAAGAAAAAGTGTGGAAGTTCACTCTCAAGTGAGCGTTATCTTAGCAAAGCAATAACCATCACATTTTGGGACTCAGGATTCTGCCCATTGAGCGCTCCTTGAGGCTGCGGTGGTGCGACAGGGATTGCAATTCATTGATATGTTTTTAGGCCTCATTTTGGTCTATTTTTAGAGAGCATATATAAGAATGTTACATACTTTTACCCTAGCTTTGGACTCACTTTTAGGTCACCACTTTAATTTGATGTTATTCTTTCTCTACAATCTCTCTCTCCATCTTTCTCTACATATCTTCTTCTTTATTTTCTCTCTTAAGGATTCTATTAGTGAAGGTGATTTAACTTAGAGATTGTGGCAAGGATTGTTACTATTATTTTCAGATTCTTTTTATCTTCATTGTTGTAATCCTTCAGAGATGGAGGAGTAGATTTTTTTATTAGTGTAAGGGTTCGGATGGATTGGAATGATATTTGAGACCCCTTTTTTATATTAAATGTATTGGTTTTCTTAATGTTTTGCAGTTTCTATTCTTTTAATTATTGTGGTGATTGCTATAATCTCTATTGGAATAACTAAATTAGCGATCATCGTTTAGAAAAATCCTTTGGGCATAAATTGATAGATCTATTGGTTTATGTTTAAGGGAGAACATTAGAATTAACTTTCCAATTGGCGGTTAGGCTATAACAATTGGTTCATTAAATCAATGTGATTTTTAAATAAATTGATATCTCGTTTATTAGTTATTTGCATTGGTCAAATTCTAGAGGCTGATCAATCACTAGTAGAATTGCTAGTAATTTATTACTAATAGCCACCAATGGGTTTAATATTTGGTCAATGATAATTAATTTTCAATCCTAAGAATATCTTGCACTAGTGCCTTCTTCACTGTTGCTATTATCTCATTGCTATTATCTTTTAATTGTAATTGTTTTAAATCTCATTCCTCCAAACCCCCATTTTTCCCTACTACGTATTGAAGTCTTCTTAAGAGACGACCTAGGCTGTGCCCTTTACTATATTTTTAGTGCAACTTAGCACTTTATAAATTTTAATTTGTTTGTAAGTCACGACAGCTTGCATCAAATTTTGGTGCCGTTGCCGAGGAGGTATTAAAACTTAGTTGTTTAATTTTTCTATTTTTATTTTATTATAGTTTTTATTTTATTTTTCTTTATTTATTATTCTTTATTTCTTGCTACTATTCTATTTTGCAAAAAATGAAAAAGGAAAAAAAAATTTATGTTCTCTTATACGAGGCGTTGCCCGTTGGAAATTTGATACCTCTTGATTCTGAAATTGAGAAAACTTTGAGAAAATCAAAGGGAAAAGCGTAAACCAGGAGAACCATCTAAGCATTCTGATCTCTGTTTAGTGTTTCAGGTAATAGGTAATATGAGAGATAGGAATAGGACACTTAGGATGCTCGATAAAAGGCATTTATGCCACCTATCTTGTTGCCAAACCTTAACTTTTTACATGAGTTTTACTGAGTTATTAATATAATTAATTATGATTTTAATTTATTCCTCATTGTGAGGTTTTAATAGAATTATTGGTTTTTGCATTGATTTTGGAAATAATTTGTAATTACACTCTGTTGTGTTTAACTTGTCTCTTTGAGTATAGTTTTGAGCAGGAACTTTGGATTAATTGCAAAATATCAAAAGCAAGGTTGGAAACTCTTTGGAAGAAGCCTGGAGCAAAAATGAAGAAAGCATGGAAGTTCACTCTCTGGATCATTCCAGTGCTCATTTAGTGCTGTAGCGCTCAGAGCGACAACTATCAAATTTTAGGACTCAGTGTTTTGTTGAGCGTTGCAGCGATGGTTCGATCATGGGACATCAATTTAGTGATATGTTTTTGGGCCCATTTTTAGAGAGAGGATATATAGAAATGTTACAACTTTTACCCTAGTTTTTTGAGACTCACTTTAGGCAGCCACTTTAGTTACTATTATTCTCTCCTTACATCTCTCTCTTCTTCTCTATTCTTCTCTCTTGAGGGATTTTATTAGTGAAGGTGCTCTGTCTTGGAGGTTGTGGCAATGATTATTACTATTATTTTCAGGTTCTTTTATTTTCATTATTTTAATTCTCTAGAGATGGAGGAGTAAATTTCTTTACTAGTGTAGGATTTCCTGGATGGATTAGGATGACATTTGAGACCCTTTGTTTATATTGAATGCATTGGTTTTCTTAATGTTTTGCAGTTTATTCCTTTAATTATTATAGTGATTGCTATAATTTTTATTGGAATAACTAAATTGGCGATCGTCATTTAGGAAAACCCTTTGGGCATAAATTGATAGATCTATTAGTTTGTGTTTGAGGGAGAACATTAGAATTAACTTTCCATTGCGGTTAGGCTATAGCAATTGGATCATAAAATTAATGTAATTTCTAATAAATTGAGATCTCATTTATTAGTTATTTGCATTGATCAAATTCTAGAGGTCGATAATCACGGAAAAATTGCAAGTAATTTATTACTAATAGCCAATAATGGGTTTAAATTTGGTCAATGATAATTAATTTCCAATCCTAGGAATACCTTGCACTAGTGCTTTCTCCATTATTGCTATTAATTCTTAATTTTAATTGCTTTAAATCTTATTCTTTAAAACACCCCAATTTTCCCAACTAAGTATTGAAGCCTTCTTGAGAAACGACCTAGGTTGTGCCCTTTACTATATTTTTTGTGCAACTTAGCATTTTATAAAAAAGTTAAGGTTTGGCAACAAGATAAATGGCATAAATGTCTCTTATCAAACTCCCTCATATTTAAGCTTTCACATGTCCTCATGTGAAACTAAGATCAAACCAAGGCATAGATGAGAAACAGTATACAAGGACTACACTAGAATCCTAAAACTAAAAGTGCATGATGCATGAAAACAAATGATAGTACACCAATCCAATGAATCTAGAGGCACAATAGTAAACTTTCACACCAACAATTAAGGGAATTGCAGCAAGCAAGGGATGAGCAAGGACATAGCACACAAGATAAAATCCACATATGATGCATGAACCAAGTACAAAAATCCTTCCAAGATTAGTGTTTGCCACTCATTCACTCAAGTGTTTGGGGTTATGATACATACTCAATCACCTCAAATGAAAATGCATTACCATAGGCTTGCCACAGATCTTATTCTCCATTTGGTAGATACACATGCATACCAAACTTTTCCAGATTTTTTTTTCTTTTAGATTGTTTTTCAAAATTTTTTTTTGTGTGCCACTTGCTGAATTTGGTGTACACATTGTTCCTCCCCTATACTTAAATTGGGACATGTCCTCATGCTCTCCCCCACACTTATGCTCAAGCACATATAAGATTGCACAAATGCTCTCCTAAGCCTAAAAGGTTAGGAATTTTCATTGTTTTTCACTTTTGACTAAGGAATGCTAAAACAAAAGAATAGACAATAAGACTCAAAGGGGATAAACAATGGTAACATGCAAAAGGTGACTATATGGAAAAGTGGTTAAAAACAAGAAAAATGCCCTAATCATATTCAAGCATACACATGAAAACATATTATCAAAGAAGTTCTAGAATGCAAATCCAAAGAAGGAAACACACATGAATAAATAAGCATGGCACATAATAGTCTAATCAAGAGACTCAAAATCTCAGGTAAAAGTATATGTACTCAATCCAACAACACAGTGAATTTACCAAGCATGCAAAACAAAATAAAGTCAATGCCAAGCATGTCAATATAGTGTATATGATGTGAGCCTATGCATGTGATCTCTAAGGTGCCAAATGAATGGTGTAGAATACAAACAAAAATAAACATGATGCAAGAATTAAAACTAAAAATGACAAAAATTAAAATGTAGAAAAATAAAAGAGAAAGGTAAAGAAAAACCTCACGGTGGGTTATTTTCCACCCAGTACTTTGCTTTAACGTTCTTGAGTTGGACGAGGACCCTCATGGAGGGTATACAACTTCAACCCAAAGATAAGCTAACTGAGCCCTTATCTGTGGGAGCCTCATGGAGGTGCATCAGCCGATGCTCATCAATGGTGCATCGAACCATCCTGGAGTTCTCTAACTCAATTGCACCATCAAGGTGTACATGGTTGACCAGGAATGGTCCCTTCCATCTAGACTTCAGCCTTTCGGCCATCAATTTTGCCTGGGCTCATGCAATAATATACCCTGCCCTTTACAAGGTTTCTTTTCCAATATGGGTGGTTTTTGAAATGCCTGGCAACTGATGGTGCTACGGGTGGAGTACCTCTTGAAAACTTAGGACATTTTAAAACAAAGGCACATCATATCTTATGGAAGAAGAGAGGTAGAGAAATGAGGATCTGGATCTTTACAAAACAAATTACCACAAGCATCATCAACTAAAGAATCAATGACATCAATGCCAAATACAAGAGTATTCCTCATGGGGATGTTTCATAGCATCAGATAAGTTAAATTGGACTTTTATGTCCCCACACTCCATGGATAATGTGCCAACATGAACATCAATCATGGTTCTAGTAGTTTTCAAAAAGGGTCTATGACGTGACTATCGAGCTCACTCAAATTAATCAGGCTATAAACTTGTAATATAGAGCAACCTGAATCGTTTCCCAAGGAATTCACAATGAACCAATTCGCTCAATTGAAAACACACAATACAGAATTAGCAACAGAAACGAAAACTAAAGGGGGGTTGTTCAATTTCAATAGCAAGAATAACAATTAACGAAATTAACAATTAAAAAGCAACCAACCCAGACTTGAGTTCCTGAAAATCCGTCATTAGACAGTTACTCACTGAATTGGTGGTTGATCCTAAACAAATTTAAATCCTCATTCATTTAGAAAAACAAAACTACTAGGCGATCACCTAGCATTTTATTAGAAACTTGCGTGTTCACTCATTCAACGTACATGCTCACTTAAACCCATTTTGATTTTAAGCCCTTTCGATTAATCAACCTAAATGTTAAATCTAACATTCAACACCCCTTCCCTTACGTTATCCAGAATCGAAATAGAAGGGAAAGGAAAAGACGAAACCAGTATGAGGCAAAAATGTCCTTGGATTAATGGCGAAAACTAATTCGTGGGTTGATCGATTAGTGCTTTAGCCAACCATGGCAGAAACAAAAAAAACAAAAATAGAATAGAGAATAGGAGAAGTTGACAGAATGAACAAAAATGAAAAATTGGAATCTGTGAAGAAAGACCAGCCAGCAAGAGTCCAGACTCTCTGTTTTCTAGCTCTTAAAAACCAAAATAAAATAAACTGGTTCAAAGGACAAGAATCGGACCAAACAAAAATCGAAAACTAATGCTTTGGTTCCTTGCAATTTGGACACTTAATTAACTAAGCTTTGCTCCAGCATTTCATGATTGCCTTCTTGTCCAAATTTGGCCTTTAATCGAAACCTAAACAAAAGTTATAATTAATTTCATTTACAAGCCCAAAATCCAATTTAGACCAAAAATCAATATTTACACAAAAATTGCCCCAAGATCATCATTTAATTGCAAAAATAAAGTGTGATAAAAAATCAATTATCAGTCTACCCAAGATCAATGTATGCCGCTGGCATTGGTGTCATTCTCCATCTCAAGCACATAAAAATCAGTAGGAAATATTAAATCATTTACTTGGACAAGAACATCTTTCAATACTCCCTCTCTGGTTTATGATCCCTCTTTGCCAATTGAATTTGCAACCCGATTGGCATGAGTTCTCCAAAGTGCAAGGATTGGTGAGTGATTTGGGTATAACATTAATGCCAACTCCAAGGTGCTAGGGCTTTCATAATGTGCAAGTTCCCAATTTTGCAAGGAACATAGAATGTGGCCGGGTCTTTGTACTTGGTTGGCGGATAGCTTGGCTTAATAATGGATGATGCATTTACCCCTATGGTCACTTTGTCCTCCCTCCTGCCCTTGATCTTCCTATTGGTGCACAGATCTTTCAAGAATTTTGCATATTTGGGAATTTGTTTGATTGCATCCAATAGAGGAATATTCACTTGCACTTTTCAAAAGGTTTCCAGTGTGTAGATCCAACCTTGTAGTGACTTTCCTGGTTTGCATCCTCTATGGGAATGGTAGTGGGGGAGTAAAATTTTCATCTCTGGTGCCCTCTCTTAAGCGCTGACATTAGTTGAGCACTACGACATTCTCTAAATTCTTTCAGGTTTCTTCTTCTATCTTGATTGAGCATTGCAGTCCTGATTGAGATTAGACTCTACCCTAGAGGTGCTCTCTTGCCAATTCTTCATTTGCATGCTCGGCTGAGCACTTAGCACCGTTTGAGTGTTGTGACGCTCAATAGAAACCTCTTCTTGCCAAGTTTTCTCTTATTTTTCTTCCTCTACAGGCTTTGTTACCTCTTGGGATTTTTGTGCTAGACCTTAGGGTGATTGCATAGACATTTCCCCTTGGATTAGGCACGACCTAGAAGGTCACTGGGAGGTTGGGGCTTGCTAACTCTGATTTTGTTTCATTTGAGTCACCTCCTCTAGCTGGGCATTTTTATTTCTTATTTCCTACATTTGCTCCATCATCATCTTCATCATCTCAGTCATTGTGGGATCTGAGGGTGGAGGTGTAGGAGGTTGATTGCCTCTAATGAGGTGTCAAGTATTTCTGCTATGAAGGTTGGCCCTATTGTTGAGAATTATTACCCCATTTCAAATTAGGGTGATTCTTCTAGCTAGAGTTTTAAGTGTTCCCGATAGGAACTAGCCTGTCGATTCTAAGGTTGACTCTGAAGGATTTGTTGCTACTACCCTAGTGGTTGAGCTATCTTGTAATGCTGGGCACATATCAGTGTATTGATCAATTGAAGTACATATGCCACAGACTTGGGAGCCACTGAAGTTGTTGCCTGGCTAGCCATTAGCGTCTCATAAGCCCGGAAAGTTGCTGTAAAGTTTAGGTTAACAATGGATTCTCTGGCTGGCACACTTCATGGAAGCCTCTAATAGTTATGGCTGCCTTGGAACCAAATTGCTAAAAATTGGGCAGTCATATTCTCAATTAAAGCACGAGCATCTGCCAGAGTCTTATCCAGAAAGTACCCTCACTAGCAGCATCTATCATACATCTCTCAACGGTATCAATCCCTCATAAAAATAAGAAGGAGTTGCTCTAGAATCTGATGATTGGGGCAACTTGCACAAAGGAGTTTGAATCGCTCCCAATATTCATGAAGAGTTTCATCATTCTCCAAATTCGGAGATCTCTTTCTAGAGAAGCTACTCTAAAGGTGGGAAAATGCCTCTTCAAGAAAAGCCTCTTCATCCCTATCTAGCTATTTACAATCCTATTTGGCAAATTAAAGAACCAATTTTTTGCAGCACTAGAGAGAAGGGGAATGTCTAGCTTAACATCATCCACCTCGACCCCATTGGATCTAATGTCAAAACACACCATATGTAGCTTCTTTAAATGCTGGGGGATCCTCTCCATACAGCCCATGGAACTTTGGCGAAGCATGTACCATATACCCTTTTAGCTCAAAATCATTGTTTAGCCTGGGGTAAGTAATGGCCAGGGCATTGGCAAAATTAGGAGCAGTGAGCTCCCTAAGTGTATACCTGGCATTCTCCCATATTTTCTATATTACCTAAAACACTAAACAAGGATTAGAAAACTCATATGGTTTCGCTTATTGACGTTTTGCTTATCTGATTTTTCTAATCTTACAGAGTCAAGAGGTATTAAATTTTCGCGATAGGAACGCCTCATACAAGGGAACATATTTTTTTTTTTTTTTTTGCCAAAAAATAAATAGCAAAAATAAAATTAAAACAACAAATAAATAAGAATTGAAATAAAATAAAATAAAATAAAATAAAAATAGTAAAATAAACAACTAAGTTTTAATGTCTCTCAGAACAACGCGAAAATTTAATACGAGCTGTCACGACTCACAAACAAATTAAAAATTTATTTGTGAGTCTTGACTTTTAATTTGTTTGTGAGTCCTCGCAGCTCGCATTAGAGTTCACTGCCCTGATTTCACCCAACAACCTTTGGCCATTACGTACCACAGGGTAGATAATGATTTTGAGCTTAAAAAGTATATGGTATATGCTTTACCTAAATTCCATGGGCTGTTGGAGAAGACCCCTATTAGCACTTGAAAAAGTTTCATATGGTGTGTTCTGACATGAGACCCAATCGGGTAGAGGTGGATGATGTTAAGCTGATATCATTCCTCTTTTCCCTTGAGGGTGCAAAAAATTGGTTCGTCAATCTTCCTAATGGGGTTGCAAATAAGGACTGGAATGAAAAGGCTTTTCTTGGAGAGGTATTTTCCCTCAGAGTGTCTTCTATCAGAAAAGAGATCTTTGGTATCCGCAGATTGATAAGACCCTACATGAATATTAGGAGCACTTCAAACTCCTTTGTGCAAGCTACCTCAATCATTAGATTCCAGTACAATTCCTCATTTAGTACTTTTATGAGGGGTTGATACCCTTGATAGATGTATGATAGATGTGCTAGTGAAGGGGCACTTCCTGATAAGACTTTGGAGAGGCCAGTGCTTTGATTGAGAATGTGGCTACCAAATTTCAGCAATTTAGTTCTAGGGCACACCTACTAGAGGCCTTCATGGAGTGAGCCAGCCAAAAAATCCAATGTTGACCCAGACTTTAGTAACTTTCTAGGCTTATGGAGCTGATGGCTAGCCGGCAGCAACTCCAATGGTTTCTAAGATCTGTGGCATATGTACTTTAATTGATCATCACACTAATATGTGCCCAGCATTGCAAGATGACTCAACCACTAAGATAACAACAACAAATCCCTCCAGAATCAACCTCAAATCAAGGCCTTCCCATCTGGGAACACATAACTCTAGCTGGGAGAATCACCTCAATTTAAAGTGGGGAAATAACTCTCAACCACGGGGCTAAACTTCGCAGCGAAATACTTGGCACCTCATCAGCAACCGGCCTTCCTTACACCTCCATCTTTAGATCCTACAATGACTGAGATGATGAAGATCATAATGGATCGAATGTAGGAAATTATAAGAGAAAATGCCCAGCTGAGAGAAGAGGTGGCTCAAATGAAAAATAATCAGAACTAGCAGGCCCAGCCCAGGTTACATTCTCAGACCATGCCCAATCCAAGGGAAAATTTTTGTGCAATTACCCTAGATTCTGGAATGAAAATTCAGAAGTATCCAGGCCTGCAAGGAAGATCAATAAGACAAAACTGGGCAAGAAGAATTTTTCTATTGAGCACGAGCGCTCTAACGTGCAACACTTAGCCGAGCATGCAAATAAAGAACTAGCAAGAGAGCACCTCTGGTGAACGCCACACGCTCAATCAGCGTAGAGCCAATAACGTTAGCGCGCTAGACCAAGACAAGAAAACCCAGAAGAATTTTGGAGAGCGACACAACACTTAACCAGCTGCAATGCTCAACAGAGGGCACTAAAGATGAAAATTTTACCCACATTATCATTCCCACAAAGGATGCTAACTAGGAAAGTAACTGCATATTTGGATCTGGACACACTGGAAACCTTTCGAAAAGTGCAAATGAACATTCCTCTATTGGATGCAATCAAGCAAATTCCTAATATGCAAAATTCTTCAAAGATCTGTGCACCAATAGGAGGAAGATCAAGGCCAGTGGAGGACAAGGTGACCATGGGGTAAATGCTTCCTCCATTATCAAGTCAAGCAACCTACCAACCAAGTACAAGGACCCACGCACATTCTATGTTCCTTGCAACATTGGGAACTTGTACATTACGGGAGCCTACTGACCTTGGAGCTGACATTAATGTTATGCCCAAATCACTCCACCAGTCCTTACACTTTGGAGAACTCAAGCCAACCAATTGCAAATTCAACTAGCCAACTATAGCATCACAAGACCAGGGGGAGTATTGGAAGATGTTCTTGTCCAAGTAAATGATTTAATATTCCCTGCTGATTTTTATATGCTTGAGATGGAAAATGACACCAATGCCAGCTAGTATACATTGATCTTAGGTAGACTCTTTTGAAAATTTCCAGAACCATGATTGATGTTTATGCTGACATATTATCCATGGAGTGTGGGGACATGAAAGTCCAATTTAACTTATTGATACTATGAAACATCCCATGAAGAACACTCTATGGTTGGCATTGATGTCATTGATTCTTTAGTTGATTATGCTTTTGTAAATTTGCTTTGTAAAGATCTAGACCCCTCCCCATTTCCACTTTTTCTTCTTCCATTGGATATGATAAGCTTGTTTTGTTAGAATGTCCCAAGTTTTCAGATCCAGGTACATATCCTAGGCAGGTCATAAGTTTTCCAGGTGCTCCATGACCGGCCCATGTTGGGTAAGAAGCCCTGTGAGGGCAGTGGATCTTGTTGCATGAGCCTCGAGCAAAGCTGATGGCTGGAAGGCCGAAGTCCAAGTGGAAAAGACCATTCTTGGTCACCTGTGCACCCTGATGGTTGAGTTAGAAAATTCCAAGATGATTTGTTGTGACATTGAAGAGCATCGGTTGATGCACCCATATGAAGTCCCTAAGGATTTGGGACTCACTGGCATATTTATGGGTTGAAGCTACACACCTTCAATGAGGGTCCTAACGTCCAACTTAGGGACGTTAAAGAAAAGTGCTGGGTAGGAGACAACCCACCGTGAGGTTTTTCTTTACTTTTCCCTTTTATTTTTTTCTGAATTTTATTTATTTTCATTTTAGTTTCAAGTCTTGCATCATATTTATTTTTATTTGCATTTTACACCATCCTTTTGGCACCTTAGAGGTTACATGCATATGCTCACACCACATGCTCCATCCTGACATGCTTGGCATTGATTTTATTTTGTATTACATGCTTGGTAGATTCATTATGTTATTTTGATTTAGTACATGCACTTTTACTTATGAGATTTTGAGCCTCTTTGATTGGACTATCATGTGTCATGCTTATTTATTCATGTCTATTTCCCTCTTTGGTTTGCATTCTAGAATTTGCTTAGGGTCTTATTTGAAAATATGTTTTTCATGTGCATGCTTGAATATGATTGAGGCATTTTTTTTTGTTTTTAGCCACTTGCCTATATAACCAACCTTTGCATGTTATCATTGTTTAACCCCTTTGAGCCTTATTGCTAATTCTTTTGTTTTAGCACATCCTTAGCCAAAAGTGGAAAACCATGAAAAATCCTAACCTTTTAGGCTTAAGAAAACAATTGTGCATCTTTTTATATATATGCTTGAGCATAAGTGTGGGGAGAGTATGAAGACATGCCCCAATTTAAGAATGAGGGAAGAACAATGTGTACAAAAATAAATTCAGCAAGTGGCACACTAAAAAAAAACTCTGGAAAAGTTTGGGTTGAAGATGTGCCGCATTACAAAAGAAATGCTTGTAATCGTGTTAATTTGAACAAAGTGTACCCTTAGACACTTGTGCTCTTTGTGTATGCATTTACTCTCCTTTAACTAAAAGTTTAGGTCATTGGCCTATATAATGACTCACCTTCACCTAAGGCCCATTATAACCAAAGGTAAGTCCTCTTGATTTGGTATGCATGTATATGTAACAAAATAGAGAATAAGACATGTGACAATCCTATGGTAATACATTTTCATTTGAGATAATTGAATGTGTATCAAAACCCAAAACACATGAGTGAATAAGTGGTAACATTAACCTTGGGAGGATTTTTATACTTGGCTCATGCATCACACGTGGATTCTACCTTGTATGCTATGTTCTTGCTCATGCCTTGCTTGTTACTATTCCCTTAATTGTTGGTGTGAAAGCTTCCTGTTATGCCTCTAGGTTCATTATATTGGTGTACTATCCTTTGTTTTCATGCATCATGCATTTTCAGTTTTAGGAGTCTAGTGTAGTCCTTGTATACTGTTTCTCATCCATGCCTTGATTTGATCTTTATTTCACATGAGGACATGTGAAAGCTTAAGTGTGTGGGAGTTTGATAGGGGCATTTATGCCGCTATCTAGCTACTAAACCTTAGCTTTTTGCATGAGTTTTACCTGAGTTATTGATGTGATTAATAAGGATTTTGATTTATTCCTCATTTTGTGATTTTAATATAATTATTGGCTTTTGCACTAATTTTGGAATAATTTGTAATTACACCCTATTGCATTTGACTTGTCTCTTTAAGTATAATTTTGGGCACAAGAGCTTTGGATCAAGTGCAAAGTGTCAAGAACAAGGCTGAAAACTCTTTGGAAGAAGGGGAGCAAAAGGAAGAAAAAAGCGTGGAAGATCACTATCGTGATGAGCGTTGGCGCGAACAAAGCAACAACCATCAAATTTTGGGACTCAAGCATTCAGCACTCCTTGAGGGCTCCAGCGATGATGCGCAGTGGATCCAGTTCACTAATATGTTTTTGGGCCTCACTTTGGCTCATTTTTAGAGAGCAGCATATATAGGAATGTTCCAGACTTTTACCCTATTTTGGACTCACTTTTAGATTGCCACTTTTAGTTGCTATTATTCTCTCTACAATCTCTCTCTCCATCTTCTCTCTACACATCTTCATCTCTATTCTTCTCTCTCTTAGGGATTCCATTAGTGAATGTGCTTTATCTTAGGGATTGTGCCAAAGATTGTTGCTATTATTTTCAGGATTTTTTTTTATTTTCATTGTTGTAATCCTCCAGAGATGGAGGAGTAGATTTCTTTACTAGTGTAAGGGTTCCGGATAGATTGGGATGATGTTTGAGACCATTTTTTGATATTAAATGCATTGGTTTTCTTAATATTGTGCAATTTCTATTACTTTAATTATTGTGGTGATTGTTATAATCTTTATTAGAATAACTAATAGGCATTGTCGTTTAGAAAACCCTTTGGGCATAAATTGATAAATCTATTAGTTTATGTTTAAGGGAGAACATTAGAATTAACTTTTCGATTGGTGGTTAGGCTATATCAATTAGTTCATTAAATCAATGTGATTTGTAAATAAATTGAGATCTTGTTTATTAGTTATTTGCATTGGTCAAATTCTAAAGGTCGATCGATCACTAGTAAAATTGCCAGTAATTTATTACTAATAGCCACCAATGGGTTTAATATTTAGTCAATGATAATTAATTTACAATCCTAGGAACACTTTGCACTAGTGCCTTCTTCACTGTTGCTATTATCTCATTGCTATTATCTTTTAGTTTTAATTGTTTTAAATTTCATTCTTCCAAACCCCCACTTTTCCCAACTAAGTATTGAAGCCTCCTTGAGAGATGACCTAGGTTGTGCCCTTTACTACATTTTTTGTGCAACTTAACACTTTATAAATTTTAATTTGTTTGTGAGTCGCAATAGCTCGCATCAAAGAGCAAGAGCTTAATCTTATGCATCCACTGTTAGCTCTAGAACCCTTGAGAAAGTTATCATAGCTTAGGTTTTGAATGACAACAAAGCAAATTTTGCTAAAATATTTTGAAGAATGAACTAATGGTTTGCTTGAGTTTTTATAATGCTTAGCATGTTGTTTCTCATACACATAATTCAATTCTTGATACATTTTTTCATATTATTATTATTTAATATGATTAAAATATTATTCAAAGATATTCAGATTCTTAAGAATGTAAAAAACTATTCAAAAAGTGAATTACAATACCTAAGAAACTTACGAAAGCAAACAAAAGCATTCAGAAAGTGTGACTAGGCCTTCATAAACTCATTCGTGACTTCAAAAAGTGACATAACAACCTAAGAATGCACTCCCTCATGATCAAATCAAGCACATAATCATTGATCTCAATTGTAATCATCTATAAAGAATATCAATACTATTTGAAGATCATCATCCATCTAAGAGAGAAGTTCATATTGAACATAAAAGGCTAAGAAAGTGTATTATGCATTAGAAACTGAAAGTTTTTTGAAGTTCAAATAAAGACAAAACCTCTCATAAAGTAATGATAGTAACATATCATCTTTACACTTGGATATTCACCATATTCTAAAAAGTCTTCACACGTAGAAAATTTCAGAAACCACGATCAAATTGAAGATATAGCTTCTGAAATATCAGAACAATTGTCAATGGTTTGCTGTACTACAATGGCTAGGGCTGACATAGCTAAGGTCACATGTTTGGAAGACTAGATCCTAGGAGGCACAAAGTTGATCAACATGTGTCCAGAGGAGAAAACATCAAGGGGACAATGGTCTCAGGGTATAAGTTTATGATCTTACAATTAGATCAATCTTTCAAATAGGAATGCTAGTTCTTTGAGGATATTGAGTTTGGGGAGAAATAAGGTTAGAAATAATGTTGAAAATTTCCCCAATAAAGATCAGGTGTTCTTGAAAGTAAACTCAATAACATCAAGAACAAATGCTACTAAGGAGATCCACTAGAGAAAGAGAAATGTGATTTCTGATAATTGTTTTATACTTCTCCAAGAACATAAAGAAGATAATGGATTGTTAGAAGATGATCCAATCAACTTTCATTATACCATGAAAAGTATTAACTCTCGGTTATGGATTGATGCTAGGAGTGAATATACAATAGCATCTGGGAACTCATCCCATTACCTAAAGGTTTGAATCTCATTGGTTGCAAATATATATATATATATATATATATATATATATATATATATATATTTAAATCAATAGAGATTCGAAGGGTAATGTAGAAAGATATAAGGCATGTCTTGTCGTAAAAGATTTCACTCAAAAGGAAGACATGAATTAAGAAGAGACTTTCTCTTCGATTTTATAGGAAGGCTTTCTTAAGACAATAATGGCATTTGTGGATTATTTTGATCCAAATTACATTAGATTGATATTAAGATTGTGTTTCTCAATGGTGACATTGATGAGACAATTTTTTATGGTGTTATTGGAAAACTTTGTATTGAGATATGCAAAGAATTTGGTTTGCAAATTAAAGTAATCCATCTATGAGCTTAACTAAGTTCCTATCAATGTTATTACAAATTTCATCCAATTGTTATCTCGTTTGGTTTTGAGATAGATGAGGTTGATTATTGTATATGCCAAAGTTTAATAGGAGTACATACATTATTTAGTTTTATGTGTCAATTGCATACTGATTGCCAATTATGATTTAGTGTACATAAGAAATTTTAGATACATCAAGATTGTTCTTAATGTATTCTTGGATCATCAGAAGAGCTGTATTGAGAAAATAGTTAAGAAAATCAGCATACAGGATTGCAAATAAGGATCTACCCTTCTTACTAAGGGACCCATGTTCAGTTTCAATCAATGCCCGTAAAGCTAGTTTTAAAAGTAAAGAAATATAGAAGATTTCCTATACTTTCGCAATGGGAATTATAATGTATGCTCAATTTTGTACTGTTTGGATATTGTGTGCACTGTTGGGATATTAGGCAGATATTTGTTAATACGGTAATGGATCATTGGATAGAGTCGGATGGATCTTATGTCATTTTCAAAGAACAAAACATCACATGTTCACATATGGGAAGTCGGATAATGTTAGAGATCATTGGTTCTTCAGGCTCCAACTTTTGTTGGATGCAAAGGGAATTATAGATCCACTTTAAGCTATATTTATATACTTGTTCGAAGAGCAATATTTGAAAGAGTGTCAAGCAACACTCATTGCTTTTCCATTAAAATAATTATGTTTAAAGCTTATGGTTGTGAAATTTTGTCACAGAGCTACAAATTATAGATGAAATTGAAAGACCACTTAAGTTATTTTCGACAATATGTTAGTGGCCATATATAATAAGAGGAGTAGAGAGTGATAAAAGTGTGTATAAAACATATTAGCATAAACTCCATAGTTGCGGATCCACTTACTAAGGGACTAACACCCAAGATCTTTCATGTGTGTGATATCATTTTATATGATATGTTGTATCAGTGGAGTGTGCATTTGGATACTTATATATTTTAGACAAAAACTTAAGTTTATGGATATTTTTTGCAGAAATAAAGTATTTGGTTTTATTTTTTACTCTGACCTATATTGTATAGGATCTCATAAGGAATAAGATTGGACTAGTTGGAAATAGACATGTTAGATCACATTAGATGCAATTTCCATGCTACACATGCATGCCTGATCTATGTCATTTGATTGTGTTGATATATGTGACCATTGATGGATTTAGTTACGATATATGTAACAAAAGTTGCCTTAATCCTATATTAACATAATTGATGGACGAGATCGTTGGGAGATGTTTTGATCATGATAGAAAATTTAGATCTCATAAAGTTACAATTTAATATACAATTTGTGTATATATATACGTACATCCAAGTGGAAGATTGTAAGAATCTCTAAACTTGTATATAATTGTATATTATGTGCTATTATAAAGTTTTACCCAGATTAAAGTGATCTGATAAGTACAAGTCAATGGGTCTAAATCATTGTTAAGCATAGGCTTATTATGCATAGATACCATGTTATCTAGTTACTAATTTTATAATGGGCTGAATTAGAAAGAGTTTACGAAGTTATAAAAGGTTATGACCCCCAAGTTATACGTATGCCTCTTTGACATTCAACGCGTCTCTAAAAGAAGTGTATTAACTTGGAAGATCAATAACCACATATTCAAATAATAGTCAATTCCTATGAATGTTCAGGTATACTTTTGCATCTAGTCTTCCAATTTTCTTGATGATTTGACATGGATAATCTTGAGATTATACAAAACTAAATTTCTACCAGGATCAACCTCCTCAAATTGGATATTGTTTCGGTATTTTTCACTTAGACTTACCCCAGTGGACAGCGCCAACCTTTCCAACCAATGGAGGCATGAAAAAGGGAGTGATTGGCCAACAGTGTTTGGCACTGATGTTTGGACACTTTGGAATTGGAGAAATAAGGAGTTATCCAATGGTAACTTTCAGCGTCCTATATTGGGGTATAGGATCATCAAGGATCAGGTTAAGGAATTTTGTCATGTTTTTGACCCCAATACAACCCAAGTTTTAAGAATCTCATCTATTATTCAAGTGAGATGGAATCCTTGCACACACCCCCTCTCCCCCACCCACACACGCAAAAAGGCTGGGCTAAGTTGAACTCTAATGGATCGAGTAAAGGAAACCCGGTTTGGCCTGTGTGGCGGTCTTGTTAGAGATGACTTGGGTAGATGGCTGCTTGGATACTGGAAAAATTGGGCTACTGTTCTTCCTTCTGTTTTATGGTTATCCTTGTGGGTCTTAACCTCGCGGTTAAGAGGCGTATCCTTGTAGTGGAAAGTGATTCTGTTGCTGCAATTCAATGTGTTTCCAAATTGAGTAATGTCATTGGCCATCTTTCCATTATAAACAGGATCAAAAATTGGTGAACATAGAGTGGGATATCAGATTCGAAACTACCTTTTGAGAAGGGAACCAATGTGTAGACTGGTTGGCAAATCAAATCTTTGCCGAGAATGTTCAAGCGAGAACCTAGGATACCATCGAACGGGCATTCCTGGACCTTCTTGAGTGATGCTTACGGGTTACTAACCCAGGATTACTCGTATAGTCATGTAGTCTTTTCTTTCCTTTGGGCTTAGGCCCTAGGGTAACCGAAAAAGAAAAAATGAATTGCAGGTGTGATGCAAACATAAGATTTACAAGAATTGTATTGCATTACATATTTTGTAAAATCATTTGCATCCTCAGAAATTATATTTGAGAAACAATCATATAGAGATTAATATAATTAATCTCCATAAGTGATTTCAATCCAACTTTGGGTTGTGTCAATACTACCAATAGTCGTTTAATTGAACTTTTTGTATATGAAGTCAATTTAAATTGACTTTGCAGAGCGTGTTAGAATTGTTAGTAGTCAATTCTAGACAAATAAAGATATGTTTCAAGAAATCAATTTAAGTTGACTTAATTTTGGCCCCCAATATAAATATGAGAGGGCTCAAGCGTGAATTGTATATGTATTGGAAAAATTGTGTCAAAATTGAGTAAGAAAATGGGATAGCATTATGATATACTTGTTCATTACAATGGTGAGATTATAAACATAAAGGAAAAGGAGACACTCTGATGATAATCCTACTTGGTTGATTGTCTGTACACCTATCAATTTTTAGAGTTGCAAAACATAATATTGGAAGAGTTAGAGGAAAATAATAAGCAAATATAAAAAATGTTTGTATAGGATTCCTATTGTTCTTGGGCCAATAGCGATCTAATATGGAAATTGGAAAGGACCAACTGCATGTTTGATTATCACAACTCGTTTCTTGAGCTTCGCGCGATGGAGATAATGATTGAACACCAAGATGGTCCTTTCATCTCTGGAGGTTCAGTCCACATCCCCATTTGTCGTGGCACCTCATGGTTCTTCATCCTTTGAAGTGGTGTGTGATCCTAAGCAAAGCTCACATGCGGAGATGATGAAGGCTACATCAGTGTGCATCGACATTATATTTTGATGGATTAAATATATTTTTGGTCATTGAAATATAACCAAATTTCAATTTTGGTTCTTAAAATAAGTTGGTTTAGTCCAAATATTTTTTAAAACTATTTGATTTTAGTCTCTGGCTAGTTTATTCATGTTAAATGATGAGTTGACAAATAAAAAGTCATGTTATCTAATCATTTACAGTAATCAATAGTCATATATGACATATCATGATTTTATCAAAATTCTCAACTAATAGCTTATTAAACTTGACTTATTAATTGATCTTACCAGACTCAAAAATTCATTTTATAATAAGGGTTTGACAATATGATTATTGTAACACCCTAATAATTAACCCAATACACCTAGGTTGTATCTAATTAATTACTAGACTTTACTCTTTGCTTCAGTTCTTTCATCATACTTTGAAAATACTTAGTGAAATTACGAGCCATTTTTTTTTAAACATAATTGAAAACGTGAGCCGTACATAACGTGAACAATAATCGAAATAAAGCGAATAACGTGCAGATATAGCATGAAAAACACATCATATTGGCTCCATCATATAACATCCATAATTACATAACACATAGATAGTTTGCCTACCAACAGAATAAGACTAGGTGTAGGCAATCTAACAAAACATAAATAATATATGGATGGAAGGACATCCATTAATGGCACCTAGTAATAACACTCCAAGGATAGGGATAGATATCTGAAATATACGAGTGAAACTAGAGGATCAAGTTCAGTACCTGAAAGCCTCAATGTGATTCACGAACGCTTCCTTCTTTCTGAAGACGAGATGGAAAGAAAAATAGAGGGAGTGAGAAACTTATAAAAAGAATCTCAGTATGGTACTCACCTCATGATGCATTGTGTCATCATCATCGTCCCCAGGAACCTCGGGTTATTATGAAATAGTGAGCATGCTAAGATTGATTTATTAAGTTCGAAAATATACTTTACCGAGGTTCGTTGGTTTTAATCATGCGTCTTATAATGCATCATAAACTTAGCATGTCATGTTTATAATGAACTTTTCCTTTCATATATAATAACATAGTTATGCATAAAACCACATCATATTCCTCATCATCATATCATAAATACTATGCATAGAAGAACATCATATTTCTCATCATCATCTCATAAATACTATGCATAGAAGAACATCATAATCACATAATACATTACTTAGTTCCTTAGGTGACTTAAAGTTACTTTCATCATCATTTTCCTGGGCCACCCTATACTCCACCCTTTTGGGAGTAATCTAGGTTATGAGCTCATACCTTGCTAGTCGTCACTAGCATATACTTATCCCTTTTGATAAGTAAAAATTCCATCTCTACCCTTTTGAGAGAACGGACTAAGGGGCAAGAATCACCTTTTCACCGCCTATAGTTTGAGGGTCCAAAGGATCATTTTCTCATGATCACCTTTTCACCACCTATAGTCTGATGGGTCCAAAGGATCATTTCCTCATATATTTTGAGTCACCTTTAAGTCTTTGCATGTTATATCATAATACAATTCTCAATTCATAATCATTTATAACATTTTCTCATTTATAGTCTTATTTGGAATAATATATATACCAACTGTAATCATGCATTCGGAGATTCCAGGAAAGAGAGGTGGGTCACAAATGGACACGCTTAAATACCAAGTCTTTCCTAGCCAGAACCTTTCCAAATTACACTTTTAGGTAATATACTTTCTTCCAACAAGGGTAAATTTTTAAATAACAAAGAATATTTCATTATTTCATGCATAAGCATTCTCATTGTTTGCAACAGCAACTATAACATGCAAGCCATGAAATCATTCAATGAAATCAAATACTTAATAAGCATCATCATAAATCCTTACCGAAAAGCTATCTTAAATAACGAAACTCTAGAATCGGGTAACCTCAATTATCAAACTAATTAATTATGCATCTAAGGGATTAATTACCATCATTACCATTAATCATAAGCCTTGAGAACATTATTAAACCATATGAGGCAGCATAGGCAGTAAATCATATTTAAAGCTTTACGGTTGCTTTATGTAGCTAATTTCACTTCTAACATGCATAGAATCATTCCTTATCAATAAACATAATTATCACAACTTCAAACATATCAAATCATAGTAATACTAACTCAAATCAGTGGCTGAATCATGAACCTCACATAATTGCTTAATATCTCATTTTAAGTAAATGCAAGATATTAGTTTCCCGTAATATCATTTCAAGCCTTAAAACTCTTTTAGAAATTAATTCTTTTTGGTAATCTTGAAAGAAATTATAGAACCAACTCAGTAGCTATTTAAAAATCACTTTATGCCTACCTTAATCATGAGGTCAATTCATACATTGAAAGAATGTTCATGATTGAAATTCTCACTTAAGATAAAAGGAGCAAGTCTTGAGCTTTTAAAGATTTAGGTGATACTAGAATCATAAACATGCTATGCAACCTCATTTTAATCTTATCTTTATAAGGTGATAACATGGAATTGTAAACATGATGCAAGAAACTGGAGCGGCGTAGTCCGCACGGACCATGGAAGGAGAAGAAGAATTAGAAACTAGCGCAGGAGTCCGCATTGGACCGGTGAAGGAGAAGAGAATTCTTATTACATCTTATTAAGCTCCAAACTCAAGACTTCTTAAAGAATGAATTCTTTAACTCCAATATTCTTAAGGAAATTGAAAGTGATACTACCATTTTCCAACTTTGCTTGTGATACTTGGGCAAGTCTTTGAGCTCTAGGATCTTTAAGTGATGACATAAAATAAACATGTCATGCGTTGATTCTTTTAGCCATTATAAAATAAAGTGAGAGCATAAAATAAATATGAGATGCATCCTCTTTATTATCTTTGAAGATTAAGTGATAACTTGAAACATAAACATGAAATGCAAGCTTGGAAATTTAAACATGAGTATGCAAGTCCATTTATTCATTCTTGAAATTTTAGTGATGACATGGAAAGTAAACATGATTATGCAAGGCATAAACTTAAACATGGATGCAAGTTCATTTTATTTCTTTACTAGAGCTCCTTCAAGACTTTATAGAAATACAAATTCAATATATATATCTTAACAAGACAAAGTGAAAAATACATCTTTCAAATTCTAAACTCAAGATCATAAAATCATCATAAAAACATCATTCTTTAAAGTTTTGCATCAAGTGGAACTTTCAAGCTTTAGAGGCCTAACTTGTGATGGATTCACAACCCACCTTCAAGGTCCTCATCATCAAGCCATCATCTTAGTCCCACCTAGGCCATATGGCCGAATTGGTTAAAGAAAAGGAAGAAGAAAACCAAATGGAAAAACTAGAGAAAATCCATGAAATCATCATTTTGAACCAAGAACAACACTTAGCAAAACATAGAAATAAACTTAAAAACAACTCCCTACCTAATGTGATTTGAAAGAAAGGAAGAGAACTTGGTTTCTTGAAGTGAAATGAAACAAAATATCCTTGAAAGGTTGAAGAAAGAATTTCGGCCAAGGGGAAGAAAGAAAGAAAGTTTTTGAGCTTAGGAAAAACTTGAAGTTGTGAAATTTTTGAGCAAGCCTCTAATGACTTCTAAGCATGCCTATTTATAGAAGAATTCAAGCTCATGTATGGACAAGAGGAGGAGGAAAATCTGACTAAATTTGAGGAGGAAACAAGGAAGGAAAAATCATCTTGTTTGGTGGCTTAAAACATGGAATCATGAAACATGATTCCTTGTTTTCATACCTTGAGTTTTGTGCCAAGTTTGACAAATTTTCTAATGCATATTAGGCCATATAATTTCGTGCATGATAGCCCAAGGAGGATAAAATTTGTGTGTTCCATGTATTATGTAGGTGTAGGTAGGTATTCTTGCAATTTAGAGAATTTACGATTAAGGGCTTAGGTGAATTAGTAAGCAATTTGAGTGTTTTTAAGCAATTTTAGGTTCTAATCAATCTAAATAAATAATTTTGACTCTAGATTAATAATTAGAATTTAATAAGCTTTAATTTGAGCCTAATATTGCTTAGGTTTCGCTATACGTTCAAAAATCTCAAAATTTGCAAAACTCAAAGAGGGCAAAATCGTAACTTCACTCAAAAATGTCCGGGTCATCCGAACTTAACCAATGGCCAATCATAGCTTAAAAACACCTTTTAAAACATTTTAGTGAGGTTCGGGCTAAGTCCACACAAATCGAGGTTAAAACAGTTGGGCGTTTTGGTCATTTCGCGCGTAACTCAAAATTATGATTCTTCTCCTCTATTAACACACATAACACAAACAATCCCTTATTATTATCAAAAAATCCCCTTGAGGACGGGTGGGGCCCACGATCCTCATTTTCTAGTAAAATAACCTTAGGGGCATTTTGGTCATTTTACACGTACAGAAATGATTTGCAATACTTGCACGAATTGCTCCTAACTTCTCTTCTAACGTTATATTCCTTTATTAAGGATTGTTTGGTCTCAAATTTTATATAATATTTACCTACGGTAATTCGGTAATTCCTAATGACAGTAAAAATTACAGTAAAAATTGGGGTTACAATTATGATTTACTAAAAAAAAATCATATGAACTTCTGGCCTCACAAATCAAATGCATACACTTAAATTTTCATGTTATTTCATATTGTTCCTTTAAAAGGAAAATCACAAACATTAGCCTCTATGATTAATATTTTAAAAATCAAATTTTCATGTATTAAAAATTAATATATTAAAATCTGATTCTTTCAAGGACTAATATGTTAAAAATCAATTTTTCAAGAATTAATGTTCAAGATTTTCGTGATACATGTATTAATATGTTTGATGGAAAATATTTTAGAAGTAAAATATATGTATTTACTCTTTTATAGGGTGTTTGGAATTGAAATTCAATTCTATGAAAGAATTGAATTCTTTTCCATGATTTGGAAATAATATAACTTAAGGAATTGAAATTTGATAGAATTGAAAACCATCAAGATTTGGTGTGAAAATTGAATTCCAACAAATAAAACTACTAAAATAATCTTACTTGAATATAATATTTTGTTCCTAACATATTAATATAGGACAAAATAGTAAAAACAATAAAATCAATTAGTTTTTAGACACATTTTAAGTCAAAATTAATTCAATTATTTAATTTACTAACTTATTCCAAACATAAAGGCCAAAATGTTAATCAAGATGTGAATTTGCTCTAATGAGATGGGAAGATCTTAAATATTAGATCCTACATAAATGATTATGAGGTTAATTTTTATACACTAACAATGAAACGTTTTTACATTGTTATCAATTAAATCATCTCATTATATGACTTTTCAGGCTATATGTATGAGATTTAACCACTTTTGCTTATATAACAATACATGATTGGATGACAATGTATAACTTTTTTATACTATCAATATATAAAAATTAAATTCTAAGATTTAATATAAAGTTGTATTGCATTTTAATTGATTTAATGTAATTGAAAAAAGGCAATAGAACAAATCATTTTCTAATTCTATTTTTAAAAAATATGAATAAATAAGGCTTAACTTTTGAGAAGTACTTTTTTTAATTTAAATTTAATATATTGATAATATAAAATATTTTTACACAATCATTCAATCATACATTATCCAAGGAAGAGAAAGGAAGGAGTATAAACTGATCAAGGTCCTGGTTAAAGATTTTGAAGTAACCAATTCAATAGAAATATATATATATATATATATATATATAATTTGAATATAAAAATATATTAAATCATTAACATTAACATAATCAACATAAAAAAAATATTTATAAGTCTATAAAAATAAATATGATTCATATAAAATTTCTAGTCTTTATCATAAACACGATCACAAAGCATTTGAAAAAAATAGTTATTAGTGATCAGCGAGGTTTATGGTGCAAGCTGCGAATGATAAAGAGAAAAAAGAACAACCCAGCCATTTTTTATAGTACCCTTCTTTGATTCCATTTTTTCGTTTTACTCTATACTACCACAAAATATCAGTATTTAAGTTTTGAAAAAAGAAATCAAAAGTTCCAAACCGGTTCGATTTGCCAATATTTCCAATTTTGATCAATTTTAACTTCCCCAATTTTTAATTTAAAACAGGGTATCCAATATTGACCTAGTTAGCAAATCAAATTCAATTTTCTCTTCTATGACATTATCAGAAGATCATGTTTGGTTGTCAACCCAACTTCAAAAATCATACCAACAACAATTGATTAAATAATTATAAAAAATATCAATAGATTAAAACTAAATTTTTTAATAGAAATATCTTTCTATATGAAAAATACTAATTAACGTTATGTATGAAAAATATTTCATGACCAAAATATTACCCTATTAAAAAAGCTCTCACCTCAAAGAAATTAGCCACTTATGTCGATAGTGGAGAATACCTTGGAAAACCATAAAAACATGAATACTACTTAGCACATTATACCTACAACGTAGCACACTATATCATAGAAGTGATTTGATGAGTTTTTATATCATGAATACTACTTGCCTACAATGCACTAACCACTTTGTTGTAACCAACACACACCTCCCCCCCCCCGGGAAAAAAAAAACCGAGCGCCTTTTTTTTTTCAGAGACATTTATCTGCTTGAGAACAGACAGCCCTCGTACAAGTACTGCTAGCCACAATTAATCTGTTCCAAGATAAACTCGCTACAAGTACCATTACAAGATTGTTGTTTATGTATTGATTAAACAATATTATGCTATATTAACAGCGACCGGCTTCCCCCGACCCATTGAGAATCCTCTTGTACCGTCTGGCATACGGGGCCCAGGGGGTTGCTTGACGGCGATTTGCTCGGTAAAAATTGAATTATTGGAAGGGGGTGTTCCCGAGTGATTCACACGACTATTTTGGTGACAATGAACTCGGCCACGTCCCTTACCCCTGCCCCGGCTGCGCCCTTTTCTCGGTCCACTCTCTCTGTCATAACCATGCTCTTCCTGCCAAAATAAGAATTATCGCAATTCACCAAAAAAAAAAATAATGGGCTATGGCATTAAGTAGAAGGAACAACAGAGAAAACCATGCTTGATTTTAACTTTTTGAGTAAAAACTGAGATCAATAATTTTTATTAAAAAAAATTTTTAGTTAATACATCCGTTTCCCTACACTTAGCAATAAAATGTGAGAATCAAATGGCGGATAACAGGATCAGGCATCAGAATTGAAAATTTATGGCCCATTTGGTTTCAATTTCCAGTTTTCAGTTTTTAGGATTTTGTTAAAAAAATTTTAAAAATTGAAAATTGGATTTTATAGTTTTCAGAATTTTTAGTATTTTCTTCCCAAAATCTAAAAAATTGAAAATGAAAACAAAAAACTGAAAAATGAAACCAAACAAGACCTTAGGCAACACTGCCTAAACCATGAGTATCTTCCCATCGAGTCACTGACCATAGATTTGAGAAAGAATACATAACTTTCAAGCAAGCCCAAATGAGACAGCAGCATATACAAGTGCTATGTTGTCCGGAAAGTATTAGTTAGAAACATCCACCGACAACTTAAAAGTTCAGGGACATTTGTTGTGAATGATGGAATAAACATCATTCACAACAACAGATCAATAAAGCCAAACTGCCTAGATGACCCAAAGCATATTTTATTTTAGGGGTTGAGAAGGAAAGGTCATGAAACATATGTTTGGAGTGCTTGCCAAGCACACCATTACAAAGAAAGATACTGGAACTAGTTTATTTTTTTCAGGGAGTTAACAACGGATAAAAAAGGGAGCAAACGATGCTAAAAGCCTGAAACTTGCACTCTTATTTACTCAAAAAGACCATGTTACAAAAGAATTATCCTTTTGTTAAGCCTAACATTGATGGAATTCAATCATTCCAATTAACTTGAGATCGTACAGGATCCTTGTAATCATTCACTGCTATGCAACAAAACTCTTTCATATATCACATAAAATCCTCACTCAAAACAAGCAAGCACTTACCACATGTTCGTGCAGCTGAGTATCAGGAACAGAAGCATCTTCTAATGGTTTCTCATTTGCGTGCTGCTCAGGCACAGAAGTATATTCCTCCTCACAGTTACCTTCTGCATCAAATCCCTTCTTTCCCCGTCCTTGGGCAGGTTTTGACTGGAAACAAAATATTGATAAGATCAATAGATAATCCATATAAGGGCCTGTTTCAATAACACACTTATGATTTTTTTATAACTTTTCAAAAGTCAAAAGTCATTTTTAACTTTTTTTATCCCATTGGGCTATACAACTTATATTTCCCAAAAAATCATTTTTAGTACTTGAAGAGTTAAAATATCTAACTTCTTATGAAACATTTTTCAAACACTCAAAACAAACACATTGGTTATTACATATCCAAATACAGAATAACTCCTCCATAAGTCACTTTTCAGAGTTTCCTTTCACATAGGTCATAAATAAGTTTACCCAAACAGGCCCTAAATCACATTGTCAACACCTATCTATTTTTGTACTTTGAACAAAACAGGAAATAAAATTAAAAAAAAAAGCAAGTAGTAGGCCAAACAGCTTGTGGAACACCCCTCAAAGTCTTTCCATGAGACCATCACCATCCTGACAGACTAGAAAGATATTTTTCTTGCTTCATTCTGTTAACAGTAGTCAACTCAATTGCACACAAGACCATATGAACTATGATTTGTTAATGCCAGAAAGAATGAAAAACTAAATCAGCTGCTGCTTTCATCTAGCAGTAAACTAGTTGCATAAACAAAAAGAATTATGAGAGAAACACTAGCAAACAATGAAATGAAGGAAAAGAATTTAGTATTGCATACCATGCGTCTAAACATTAGGCCAAACCCGGAGGCCACTCCGCCAGTTTCGCTCATCATTCAGCTCAGCAACCTGCCAATGACTCTCAATCTTATCACAATATGGCCAAAAATGTTGTATCAGTTTAAAGGAAACTGAACAAGTTCCCTGCCAACTCAGCAAAGGAACTGGTTGGTACTTACTGCTCTCTCAGCCAGCTCAACAGATTCATATTCAACAAATGCATGCAACTGGAACAAAAAGTTGTGTTAGATTCAATGAATCACATTCTCTTCATTAATACTCTAAAAGAAAGAGGAGAGAAGAATCTCATCAGTTGTCAGTTCAACTAATAAATTCAAGTCCAAACTTAAATTTGTCAACCACCCAACATGATTACATGAAAGAAAGGTTGGCATGTCTATACTTCATATAATAAGATTAATAGCAGAAATACTCAAATAAGTGTTCTACATCATTGAAAAACAGAAAAAAAAAAATGATTAAGACTAAGATAAAAAAACATTTACTGCTAGAAATAAATCAAGTATTTGGTAATATCTATTATATTTTAGAATATCATAAATATTTCATATTATATTTTAGCATATTAAAGAACATATTTGTTAAAATTGGATCAGAATATGTGAGAGAAACTAAAAGAAACATGTATTACTCCTGAATGAAAATACAAAAGGTTAGGGATATCCGAGAAATCACTTGCTCTCCTAGACTTTCAACAGCTAATTTGTAATTTCACAACAACTCTAGTCATCTCTTAACACTCTTTTATAACCCTTATAACTAACTAACTGATTATTATACCTACCCAGTAAAGCCCATTAAGTATAGGCCCATTGTCCTAAAAATACCCCCCCCAAAGAGATCCACCTTGTCCTCAAGCTGGGGTTACAAGGAGTTACTAATTTTCCCTATTAGAAATTCACAAATAACTTCCAGCACGGTCCCATTATCAAATGAACTGACATCAAATGGGTCTGGCGTCATTATCAACAGAAAATAAGTTTGTGTGTTGAATTGGGCGTGACCCATGAGTTCTAAAAAATAATGTTCTTGCTCAGAAATCAAATATTTCTTCCTTCTGGGCTGTACGTGGCCCACTAACATCATAACCTGATTTCCTTTTGCAATCTCCTAACCATCATCCCTCTTAATTGGGCTTGGCCCATTAGGTCAAACAAGTGCCATAATTTGGGCTTGGCCCATTAGATCAAACATGTGACATCCATGCTGCAATTCTACCCCAGCTGCTGCCTCCTTGTCCTACCCCTAACGATATCTGTAATGACTGCCACCTCCACTCAGGAGAGCATCCCACAGACTGCCACACGAGGGCCATCATTGGTCACCCCGTGCTGTCCTCAGCCACAATCTTCCTCGTGTGACCACTCCCAGTCATTCCCCTCGATGCCATGCTCCTCTGGTTTCCCTTTGGCCCTTTTCCAGAAGCAGCCACAGACATGCACCCACTGGCCATCACTCCTTCCCGGCAATGCTAATGTCATCACCACTGCTCCCTTCTTTGGTCTCTGTCTTAGCTACACTTGAAAGAGATGAGATCAGAAATTGATACGACTATTTATGTTTATTCAACATGAAAGGGATATATATACATGAGAATATTATATGCATCTTAATTGCTATTCCTGTTTACAATGCTATTATAATGAGTATAAGCTATTTCCTATGCCACTATCTAGGATACATGAACCTACCTAATTATGAGACCTAATTCCAATATTCCAACACTCCCCCTTAAGCTTGTGCATATGTATCATATACCCCAAGCTTGTTACAAATGTAACTAACCCAAGGACCTCAAAGGGACTTGGTGAAAAATCGGCTAACAGATCATTTCCCTCACGAAGCGGCAATCAATCTTGATATGTTCTCTCTGAGAAATAGAGATGCCATGTTAGGAGACTGCAATTTTTAGACCCAAAAGGTATCAAAGTTTGCCAAGATCCTAAGTTTAAAATTTTGTGAACAAGTATTGCTTCAATTCTTCAATACCAATAGTCATTACTGGTAATAATAATGTCATCCAGTAAGGTAGATGCATTGATCAGGAGAATGACATAGGTGAAAAACAGAATGATCAGCCTCACTTTTGGTCATGCCAAAAGATTGTAAAACACTGCTAAAACAGCCAAACCAAGCACAAGGTGATTGTTTGAGAGTTAAGACCATGTAGAGATTTATGCCTACAAAGCTTACAAACTAGTCCAGTCTCTCCCCGGGCAACAAACCCACATGGTTGCTCCATGTAGGCCTCTTGCAAAACTCCATCAAGAAAAGCATTCTTTATATTAAGCTGATGGAGAGGCCAGTGGTGAATGGCAGCCAAGGCAAGAAATAAACGAGCTGAGGCAATTTTGGCCACTGGGGAGAAAGTGTCGCCATAATAAATTTTTGCACCATCCTACACTTTTCCATGGAAGCTTTGGTCTTGATTACAAACACCAACTCCGATTGGTGACATCATTGTAGCATTGTAAAACAAGCTCGTGAAATCACAAAAATGGGATGAGTTTTTCAATATGTGGCAAAGCAAACCCTTTTTTCAAGAAAAATAACCAAGCCCATCCTTAGAAATTAAAGAATCCTAACCTCAACTTTTTTTTCAATTGTTTCTCATGCTTGTCCACCTTCAATATGAGGTTCTGAAATGTGGTAACTTCGCATTGGTGTTCCCCTTCATTTGAGAATTTGCTTGACCTTGGTGATGTTGCATGGGTCCTCGTCAAGGTGGGCTTATGGGCGACTGTTTCACAGCATTAGTTGCTGTCTAGGGTAGCTGGGTATATGACAGATGGGTTAGTGGGTAGCTGTTTCCCGGCATGAGTCATGGAAGTGATTGACTTTTTTTTTAATTTTTAACGATAAGGCAGGGGTGTAACTTTCTTTTTCAGACTGCAGGGTGCAACACTGTTGGAGTACCCAGAAAATAGTCTCAATTAACAAATTGGAAATGACCAGACAATTACAATGTTTCACCTGTGGCACCCTGCTTTAGGGTGAATGAAATAGCACTATTGGAAGAGCACTCAATTCTCAACTATAGATCTCAGAAGTGATCAAGAGAACCTTCAAGAGGCTAAAAGAATAGCCCCCACAGAGAATCCCAACCCAATTGATACATCCTGCGTGTGATGATAATGACAAAAATCCTGGCAATCTTCAGGTAAGACACCAACTATTTATAGGCAAGGTCACCAGAAGAAACCAACAATGGCCCCCACAACAAGAACAATGTAAACAGTTGCTAGTTGTGCCCCAGTAAAAGGGTGCTAGTGCCAGTACAATAGCACCACAAAGCAACACTACAACTTTGTCATATTACCTCAGCGTCTGCTTTAGGGGAAACTCACAGCATGATGGTGGCATTAACACTTAACTCCTGCTTTATTGTCAGCTGACAGCATCATAGAAAACTAATTGGTAGGGCTGGTTCCCAACCCAGCTTCTCCTTTCCAAGGCTTCCGTTATACGCTTTGTGAGTGTGCATTCCTTCATCTTGCAAGGCATAGAGTACGAGGCATCCTGCAAGTGCATCCTATTTGTCCCCTAGCAGTGCTGTGCTTGATGAGGGGAGGGCATGGGTTCTCTTGCTGGTGCATCCTCAAACACACCCTCAAACCTTTGACTTTGTTGTTGTTAGGGATTTTTTTTTGGTTATATCATTTATCTTTATGGGTTTTAAAAGCACTATTTATATATCTTAGGTGATTGTTTTAGTTGTAACCTTAATTTGAGCTGTATGACTATTTTATGTATTTTCAGTTCAACTATATTTTAGTTGTGTTTTAAAGATTATTAAGCTTATTTAAAAACTCTTAGATTTATGTATATATGATTGAACATATAACTAAAAACTTGGAAACCAAACTTCAGAGTCAATTAAATGGTCAATTTCCCCACTAGAACTGAAATTAATGTATATATTGGATATACTGGATGAACATTCACCAGCAAATGAAAAAATTACAGAAAACGAGAACAAAAGATCATAACTCAATGAAGGAACATGTAGTAAATGAATTCATGCATGCACATACATATACCTTGTTAGACAAAGGTATGCCATCAACTTTTCCCAATCTTGCAGCTGAAGAAGCCCCACTATTAGAGGTTTGAGGAGGACAAGTGCGGATAGTCTTCACACTGCCAAATTGAATGCAGGATAACTAAAATTTGAAGTTTAATTGCAAATACCTAACTTGATATGGGGAAAAAATCTATGATGAACATTATTCAGTGGAATTTACAAGTTACAATAGTACCTTCCAACAGCAGAGAAGACCTTCATAAGATTCTGATGGCAATGATCCTCAGGTAAGTTTTCAGCTACCACAATTCAAGACTACAACAAATAATAATTCTAGATGTTTGAGAGAGAGAGAGAGAGAGAGAGAGAGTATAATTAAGAGCCACCATCATTAACCACCTTTAACATCATAAGTAAAATAATAGGAAAGGAATACATGACATGAAGGTTATCAGATGCAACCCATTCAAGATATTGTTTGTTGATCAATAAATTGTCCCAAACGACCTAAAGACAGTCAGAGAAGTGCAGTAAAAGTTACTTGTAGCTCTTCTATATCAGACTCGGTCAGGGGATACTGGCGTTTGACTTTCTTTCCGTCTTCACTAACTACCTGGACAATGCATTGATCATGTATATATGAAACCAAAACGAATAAAATTATGAAAAGATACAGACAAAGCAAAAAGGGTAAGTTCAAGAATTACAGTAGTTCATTAGGTAAGAAAGTGAAAAAACTTACAAGCTTTGATGAGTTCCTCAAAACAATTGCAAGTTGAGAGTGACTACTTATGAGGGCCTTAATCTTCTTGAAAGATGCAACAACAGATATAGGAACTACATAATTTTCAGAAAGCATTAGAAATAATACAATAATAACCAGTCAAATCCAAACTGAAACAATTTACCATCTTGCAGAAACAAGCATCAATACAATAAATTCAATCATCCCACTCCTCTCTTTAAAAAGGAAGACGGAAGGTGAAAAAGGATGTAGAATAAATGCTTTGGCTCATGGTAATTCAGCCACAAGTAAAAAGGAAGGAAACTGAAGATATATCATACCAAAACCTTCAGGATCTTTGTTGATGAATCTCATCAAATGATCAGTAGTAGCTAAGTTTAGATCACTGAAATAATACTCCACCTACAAATAATTATATAACAAAAACCAAAACCCTAATCAATTTGTGAAGCATGGAGTCAAGAAAACCATAGTCAACATAAAAGATGAAACTTATTGATGGAAATATGTCATAAAAATATAGGCTTTTCTTTATTATTATCCATGTTCAATTTCCTTTTCCATGCCTCAAATATACAAAAACATTCTGTTTTCAAATTCCACCAAAAATCCATCTTAAAGACACATAATATCTTGCTACACCAGCATGGAATAGTGACTTAATGGGAAAAATTACACAGAACTCCCTTATGACTAACAGTGTTAGTCTCTGTTAAGATATTTCAAAAAATTTCCAAGTTACTGATAATACAAAAACCCTACCAGCCAACTCCATCTTCATTTCCCCTTTGTCATGGCAGCTACCCCATCACCCATCTCATCTTCCCCTTTCTCATGGCATCCTCTGTCAACACCCATCTTCATCTTGATCTTCATCTTTCTCATGGCAGCTGGTCCCATTACTCATATCTACCCCTCAAATTTCACACGCCCACATCCTTCCTTGTCAACCACTCCATTCCCCGCCACGTATGTTCAATTAGTAGCTGACAGAACCGCCTCTTGTGCTGCATCATCAGAGGAAGTACCACCGACCAAGTTAATGGAGTCTGCTTCATTCTTGTCACCATCAAGGTAGTTGTTGGGGATAAATAGGTGCTTTATGTCGAAGGGAGCATTGCTGATATTCCGCACTTGCTTTTGGTTTGCCTCCGCCTTTGCCTCTGGTCAAGGGATGAGCATGGGGGGATGAAGTGGAAGTGCTTGTGGTGAGTAAAGATGAATGGAGAGGAGGGGCAGAGAAGCCGAAGTAGTAGGTGGTGTTGGTGTGAGAGAAATGTGAAGGGAAGGGGACTGGAGAGGCATGACATTGGCAGTTAGAGTGCATATCATATGCCAATGTCAATGCCAATATTGCTAATTGGAGATGGGATGAGGAAGAGTGTGGATGAAACGGCCTCGACCTCTTGCTAGATTTATGTGTCCGTCGTTATTTTTGTTTTGTGGATTGATATATTAAGTTGGAAGGCTGGATTATGTTCTTGTGGCATAGGAGTGGTATTCAACATTCAAAATAAATTTAAGAAACATTTAAGGGCACAAAAGTAATTCTATGTTTTTTACGTCAATTTTTACCTTATGATTAATGGTCTATCATCTGCAAGGGATGTTATGGTACTGACTTTTAAACAATTAGGGGAATCAGATGTAATTTTAAAACAAGGAGGGAATAAGTTTAATATCAAGTGAGCTCAAGGGAGGTCATTGTAATTTTCCCTTTTCTAAATAATCATAATGTAATGTAGTATCTTGAGAAATTTACTGTTCCCTCTTTTATGTTCCATCACCAATAACATAGACAATGGAAACCACAATGTGGAACAAAACATAAAGAAAATTGCAATTCAATTCATGACCCTCAGAAGTCATAACCATGGAATTAAAGCAGTTGTATATGGGCAATGTTTAGAAGTGATTTTTGAATTTGAAGGAAAACACAACCCCTGTTCTTCCTCTTTCTTTTATGGAAACATCCACAAAGTAGCAAAATGTTTTAGATAATAAATATTCAAAATGATAGAAGTTCTCAGTTAGGACTCCTTAAGACTTTTTATGTGTAAAATATATCAAAATTCCAGCTTCTTGCAGAATTTAAATAATATATCCAAAAATGGAGACACCAATATAGCCCTACTCCAGGCAATAAGATATATCAACACACACCACCATATAGATACCAGAAGCCCAATAAAGCCAGGCAGTTGCTTGGCAAACTCAACCGAGGCTAAAGTTTATCAAGACCCATTTTATCCCCCATCCCCCCACCACAGGAGAGACCAAAAAAAAACAGAAGAATTCATTATCAAGATCCAAGTCCAACCCTTCTTAAATCCAGCTCCTGGAGCAAAATTTACCTCCCCCTCCTACAAATAGGGGTCTAGCCTCAGCAATGGTGATCAATTTACTCCGTTCAGAGTTAGTCCTCTTCTGGTAGTAGATCAGAGAATGACTGGATGGAGGAGTTTGGAAGGGAAGGTAGGGGAGGGATAATTAGTTATTCATAATAAATGATTATCATGCAACCCTCTGTGGTTTTAAATTGGGGTGCGTATCTGCAATTTCAGGCAATATATAGCAGTTTCAAAGGTCTTCACCACCACATCATAACTACAATTGCTCCTGCATCATCCACAATTTCCCCTACAATAATCGCAACACAACCGCAATTTGAATCCATGTAACCTTCCAATCATCCCATATTGATTTTTATAGACATTAACATTATTTGATTCTCCAAATTTAGGAATAAAAAACGAACCCTTTCCTCCCTTACTAATCCAGATCATGGAAGTGCGTGCTTTTTTGCAAGAAACTCTGACTTGGAATGAGACACAGGAGATCCACATCAAAATGGAACAAAGTCTAAAATCCGAAGCCCAAATGTATAGATGGCAAGGGTAGCCAAAATTTTTTATCGCTATCGATCATCGATAGGATAATAGAAGTAAGGAACACTTCCGCCTACTTACCACATAAGTCAGAGGACTTACGAAAGAAACAACTGAAACTATGAAACATCCATTCTAAGCCCTACTGTGAAGCACGGAATCACAAGATAAGCATCGAAAATTTGGCCAATATACCTGATTCAATATCTTCTGACTAGTTTCCTCGGATAGCTTGCCTTTGGAAGAAGGAGCATGATCTGACTCAACGTGAGACTGCTGAACTTGCTGCACACCGGAATCAGTGCTAACATAATACTGATGCGGGTGGTGATGAGAACGGTAGTGAACCGAAACGTGATGCTGATGAGCAAGATGATGGTGGTGATTCTGGACCGGGACGACTTGACTGGAAACTGGAGCGTGACCTTGAATTGGTATGTGGAAAGGCGAAGTTGGGGGCGGTGGGTAAACCTGCACCATGCCTGAAGGCGGAGGAGGAGGAGGTGGTGGTACTACGAGCCTAGGATGTTGCAAATCGGTCCGTGTGGTGGCTCGAGTGGGCACAAATTCTGGAGCCTGTGCGTTGAGCCGGCTGAAAGAAGCGTTCCTAAGGAGAGATGGATCTGCCTGCGATTGGGCAGTAGACGAAGGCGGCGACATATCTGGGGCTTCTGTGAGTGATTCCTGAGCCATTTTCAACGTTTCTTCTCCTTTTACCTTCTTTCCTTTTCTTTTTAATTTTTTGTTTTCTTTTTCTCCTTTTCGGTTCCTTGTCCGACGATCTGGCTGCTGCTGCTGCTTAGACCACTTCTACAGTTGCTTTTACAAGGGATACGATACGAAGTACCTGGTGTGGGTTCGCGTTTAGACTTTGGAGACTCGAGAGTCTAACTGTTGCTTAGGGGAAACATCTATATATCCACATACACCTCTTAATCAGTTTCGACGGAGAACAATTCCCAAATCGTCACTGGGTTCTATAGTGGATTATTTATGGTGGTATGCACATAAAGATGGTAATTGTATTATGGAACTCTGGATGACTTCTGATTGACGATGATGGACGCGGGCCCCAACTGCACACCGGCCCATCATACTGACTGCGCGTTGTCCGGCATGGGCTGGGCTAAAGTGTTGCGGCAGTGTGTGCATGTATGGATGGGTGAGGATCCATTTATATCACGTTAAGTCTGGTATATTTATACATTTTAATAACTTTTTATAGAAATTAAAATTTTACAATCCACCTATTGAATTCAAATTTCTTACCTATTAGATCAAATATATCAAATTTCATACAATTTGAAAATGATTTGATATTTTATCATCACTTTATTTTGACGGATCATATGTTTTTAAAATACTAGTAAATTGCAATCATTAGATTACATGTCTATTGTTATTCATTTTGAAATTTGGCATACTTAATCGTCAATATAATATTATATAATTCAACCATCAAATCGATTAAATACAATTCTGATGAAGAGTTATTAAAGAGTATAAGTGTACAAAACTTACATCTGTGTAAATAGATCCTCACCCTATATATATATATGAGGTGTGATGTCATGTACAAGTAACACACCTCATATATATAATGTAGATTTTCTTAGGGCTATGACTTACATGGAGAGTTTGACCATAATGGTCCTTGAATCCCATCCATTGAAAAAACAAATCAATAGCTAAAATAAATTTTAACTAAAATTTTATTTGATATAACATTAACACAATTAAACTTAATAATCATATAATTAACCATAAAGAAAATTGAATCATAATTTTTAAATTGTATATCAGATTATATCTCATGACTTAAAAGTGAGTTCCCTGTGCCTTTACCCTCTATCATAGACCACATTCCGATCGTTGCCTCAGGCTTCAATCACCAACATCTCACCCAATGTTTACATATCACCTCTTCCTTCACCACCACCACCAACAGCATAGATACCTCAATGGCAATGTAGTTTATGTGATTTTGGAGGCCTAAGAGGAGGTTGTGATTGGTCCAACACCGATGTCAATGGCCATGACGGGAAGCTGAGTTGGGTAAGGGAGAAGTTGATATTGGCGACGGTTGTGGTCTTACCGATATACACTTGTAAGGTGACAATGGCGACACGAAGGGTTGTCACTAGAGAGTTGGGGCATGTGGTTTGTAATACCTCAGGTCACATGTCCCTAGACAAGTTTAGCCTTAGAGTCCCCTGAGACCTACCGTGTTGTTGGAATGCCTTGGATGCAAAAGACGGCATTAAGCACAGGCTCCTTTTCTGACACTACTATAGTGGTCAGCGCCTCCTGTACACACAATATCAGTGAATAGCGGTCATGTATGTGCGACGATGACCCTAACTGCTATAGCGTCATAAACCACTATAGCGGTACCCCCCAATGTCAAAAAGCAAAACAATATAGTTTCATTTAATGAGACCCTCACCCTATAAATACCCCTCTATACACATTTTCTTCTCTAAAAATGCAACCCTAGCTCTCTCTTTGTTCTCCTACCTCCACACTCCCATCCTCTCTCAATCTCATCCTCCCCAAGCTTCAAGATAAGAGATTGTTGTTAGTTTATGCTCTTTTTCTCTCTATTCCTCTATGTTCTTGAGTTTGGGTGTTTATATTTTTAGTTATTATCAAGTTTAGGTACTCTCCAAATGTTTATAGAGTTATTCTAGAACTTATAGTTTACTCATATGTCTATGTGGCTCAATGGCAGTTGTTAGTGTCATTCCAAGCTTTGAAGGTTAAGTTGGTAGTACCCACACTTCCAGCTCCAAACGATGAATGGATTTGAACATATGACCTTATTTTCAGTTATTATGAGCATGTTTTATGTATTATGATTGTTAAACATGAAATTAAAGATGAATATATATATAAAATATGATTTACACATCATGGCAAGCTAGTAAAACTTATGATTTATAATGATAGCATAAAAAGTATATTTTAGAAAACCATAGGACCATGATTGATTCGTTGTATGCCATGAAAGTGTTTTATGTGCTTATGAAAAGATTTATTGGAAATATGATTTAGCAAGTTACCAAAATTGTTAGACATAAATTATGAGTTGATGAAATTGCTCTGTTTGTAAGATTTTGGAAACTATGATTTTGCTTCTAGAACGCATAATTACGTTTTTATTAAAAATGTGGAGTTGAGTATGATTTATCTCCATCGACGGACGTGATATTATGATTTAACAAGTTTCAAGTCTATGAAATTTAGTCGGCAAACCATGGGGCCATACTTGATATAGTGTTTCTTGGAAAACCTTTATGTTTATGAAATTACATAATTGTGTGTTTGTGAAATCTTATGCTTAGAATATATATATATATGGTTTCAATGCTAGTATATGCTAATAAATAGAATAGTATAATTTTTATGAGCTTTAGAAATATAGATTTCCTATTTAAAAAATTATGACAGCTTTTAGAATAAGGAATTAGTGAAAGAAATAGAGCTGAAGTTAATGACAGTGGAGATATCATTAATCTTGGTAAACCATGTTGCCCATGAAGGGTCTCCTGATTATTTAGATTTTAGATGTGCTCTGAGGACCCATTTCATGTTTGAGAGTTGTCCATGAGGGACATGATTCCGAGGACGTTACTATGCCTGAGAGATATTTAGTTCACAAGGGACTGATATCATCCAGCAGATAACATGATATATTAGGTTTCTTTAGTAATTGCCACAATTGATAACAAAACAGTTTAGCAAAAGATATATAAATTCTTTATCAGTGGATTATGTTTGCATATGTATATGAAAATATTTTTACTTGTTGCATATATATTATGTATATCCTATTGGTTGTTCCATATAGGTGGTGGGCCAAAATCCACTCATTTAGTTCATTGACTCACCTCTCCTTCCTCCTTACAATTACAGTTACAAAGGAACTAGATCAATGGTTCACAACTGTTCAGTGGTGGGCTTTACTTTGCAGTAATGTTTCATTTAGGTTCATGTTAGAATAGAGTGCTAGAAGATGTAGGTCAAATCATGTATCCTATTTTAAGATTATGTATTTATTTTAGAGTTATGAACATCCTTATATGTTTTCAGATTTTAAGCATTGATTCGATATGTAAGTTGTACTTAGATTTTATGTAACATACCAAACATACATTAATGGTTTAGTTTTCAAGTATCAAACAATTTCAAATATTGACTAAGATCATGGAATAAGACAAGTTTAAGACTAGATATGTCAAAATAGTTTAGTTTTATGAAATCAATTATTATGTTTTGAAGAGAGAAATTGATATTGATTTAGAAATCATTTTCAATTATGAAATTTATGTTAAATTATGCATTCAATGAGTCACGTCCAGAAGGCTTAAGTGGGGACCCAACCCCACATGTCGATTACGTTTTCAAATCAGGTCATGACATGGTTCCAGAGAGGATGTTGGTTATGTGGGATTTGGGGTTTAGGGGTTTTGTTAGGGATTTGGTTGTTAGGAAGGAGAATGTAGGTGGGGCAAAGGTTGAGGTGGTAAAAAAAAATGGGGGTTTGGAATCAGAGATGTATGTGCTTGGCTAGAGCAACGATGACTTGCACAAACACTCACATGAACAGGGAATGAGCAAATGATGTTTGGCAAAAAGAAGTAATTTCATCCCTTAATTTTATAAACCATCCCTTCTGATCCTTATTTTGGACCAATTTGGTCCAGAACTGAACTGACCATAGTACAAGCACCCTTATCTATGGGGTCTTTGAGTTTATAAAATCATTATATGGATATCCCTGAGTCTGTAAAATTATCACACCACTCTTCATCTATTGCATAATGAACAATACATTTAAAGGAGATTAGTATCACCAAAATAAATAGAATACAATTGAGGTGAATTTCGCTAAATTTCAAAAGAGGACTGCTCAATTTGTCATATGTTTTATAGCACGATAAAACAATATCCATAAGATCAGGTCATTTCAAAAACATATTCACCGTCTAGTTGAAGTTTGTGCAACACGTATTTGCATCAGTACAAACCCAAGCTGACGCCTCCCCATATGTTATTACAGTTAAAATTTGTTGGGTGCCTTAACTACCAACTTGTAGTGTAATTTTGCTACCCTTTTTTAGTAACATTTCCCACATTCAAGGTTAAAACTGAAAAGGAAAAAGTAACAAAACATGTACTATAGTCTATTTGGTTATTATTTTCATTTCTAGTTTTTATTTTTGTTTTTTATTTTCAAAATTTAATGAAAAAAATATTAATACAAACAAGAAAATGATTCTCATTTACAAAGTTTCAAAATCTAGAAAATGTATTTAGTTTGCAAAAGTATATCATATTTTCAAATAGAGAAAATAATGAAAACACGTTTAGTATGTTTGTTTTCAAAATAAAATTTTTAAAATTAAAGTTTAAATAATACAATTATATTTATTATTAAAAAAATAGTGTATGGCAGTAATGGTTTTTGGGTTTAAGATAACTCCTGCATATACAATGCAAAGCCTCACAATTTTCTTTTGTATCTTTGGGCATGAATTCTATGTAACAACAACAAAACTCATATCCAAAATTTGTCCCAAAAAAAAAATCTAACTCAATAACTAAAGGAAAAAGAAGGGAAAAAAAATGTAATATCGCATACTCCAGACACCCAAAATAAAAGCAAATGCTCTAAGTCAGGAAAAGGGAGATGACCGCAGACTAAACCATGTCAATGGAGTAAAGTGGTGTAACAAACCAATCGTGTAGGCAATGCAGACCAACAATGAGCGAGCAAGTCAAACGATTCTAGCAATGCTGGGCAGCAACATGATGGTGGTCCTAAGCATAGTGGGTGGTGGCACTGAAGGTAGAAAAGGTCTTGGGAAGAACAGACGGTGTTGTTAAATGAGGAAGAAGGGGTGGCACTATTAGGAAAGGAATGATGGAAACATTGGGCTCAACTTTGCGACGAGATACACAAGTCACAGCATTTTCACATGACTATGTTTTCAGGTGGCCGATAAAGGTCCTCCACTACTTTGAACCTTCACATGGTCCGCACTTGGCAATAACAAAATTATTATATTAACCCATATTTAATTTTTAATTCCTCTCCTAGCTATTTACTCATTTTTCACCCATCGTCACCAAACCACCCCCACCACCCCTGTGTGTTCTCACTTTCACTGAATCCTATCTTCCTTTGTCTCATTTGAAGTCCATGATAAAAACTAATGCATCAAATTAGAGAGAGATTTGGATCCAAGAATCTTCACTTCCTCTGAGCTTGTGGGTTTGCTTTGATTATTTTGAGAGTGGAGCTAAAATTGGTTGATGGATTTATCGAAGATTGATTTTTTTTTCTCGTAAAGCTATAATAATCTTTTGTTATAGATGTCTTAAAATCCTTTTTGGGTTTCGGAGGATTTTTGTGAGATAATTAAAGGTAGCAATGGTGATTTAGGTTTTTTGTTCCAATGCTTGGTCTCGGACTTGTAATTTGATTTAGATATGTATGTAGATTTAAAAAGAATCAAAGATGTGCAGCATATGTTCACCAAAAAAAAAAAAAGGATGTGCAACATATATTCAACAACTCTAAACCTAACATAATTTTGTTCCCCTTTTATATGCAATTCTTCTGTATTGAAAGACTGTGAAGTTAACTAGTTGTTTCTTTTATTGTTCTTCAGTTTATGGTTTAGTCCTCTGGAACATTGAAGGAATTGAAGAAAGCTAAAATGGTCCTCCATTATAGTATACTACTTAAGATATGTGAAAAAGGCACTGAATTGCACAAAGGTTAGAAGAGGAACACTTACCAGATCGTAGATGATGGCCAGGAAGGAGAAGGATGGATTATTTTATAATTTCGAATTGCTATGATTTTTAATAAATTATTTATAATATTTTTAATTAATAAACTTGACCATTTATCAACCTTAGATTTTAATTAAGTTTGATCCAATGGTAAAGAAGTGTAGACCATCACATGCTCTGACATAGGGACCAATTTATCAGCAACCATATTTTCATACATGTACAAAAACAGGATGGCTAATAATTTGGTCTCATCATTCTTTTGGATCATTAGATGGTCCTTTATTTGTTACGTAGATATATTATTTAAATGACTCAAATTTAAAGATGTAATAATTATATAAAATTAAAAATAAAATAATAAATTTAAAGCTGAAAATATTATTTTGTAAAAAGACTAAATTATCCCTTCAACACTAATTGACCCTTCTTCCTATTTACCACAATCACAACGTTTAATAGCCAGCAAGTCAGTTACTTCTTTTTTCTCCTCTACCACCATTATCTCTCACTTTTATCACCATTGTCAATTATCTCATTTTGCACATTCTTTTTTTCTTTTCTTAAGAAAAGGAAAACATGACAAAGAGTTCCGTAAATAAAATAAGTTAAATCTCAAGCACAAATTCATCATTTCTCACACCCATATTCCAATATGTGCTTTTGCAGTTAACAATATAACAAAGTTCCAAACTTGCTAATAAATTAGGACATAATATGGAGTTTAGGAAAGAAAATAATAATAAAAAAAGATTTCAAATTGAATACAATCAATGCCACACAAAAATGGTGGCTAGAGAGCATGGAGAAGGCCATAAGGTAAGGGCGAATGCGAATTAAAAAAAAAAGAGATTGTATTGTATATATCTTGATGATACATTGAAACCTTGCCTTTTGGAAAGGGACTTAGTGTCTTAAATTCTTGATTTGAATGCAAAGTGCAGTTTCTTCATATAAACTAAAGGCGGGAAAGACTAAGTCAGGATACCCATTTATTTCTCATAGTCAACTCTTTGCATGATGAAAGTCCAAAAGCGAGGACAATGGTGGTGCTGCTCCTGTCGAAGGGGGTGGTGGCTGGGAGAAGGTGAAGAAAAGGGTGAGTGCAAAGGGCGTTAGTGGTTACATAAGAAATTAAAAACTAAAAAGGGGTTACTTTGGTAATTTTAATATACGTAAGTGAGGACCATAACAAAATCTAAAAGAAGATGGGAGCAAATTATCCACCACCCAAAAATAGTAGTTGAAAATTATTGAAATGGAAAAATGACTTTTTAGATGTGGTTGGTTTCTTCCTAAAACATTTTTCAGTTTCATTTATTTTCTGTTTTCCAAATTTTCAAAAGAAAATAGTTAGAACTGTGAAAACTATTAGAATGTTTGGTTTCAATTTTCATTTTGAATTTTTTAGTTTTTCAGATTTTATGAAAGAAATACTAAAAATTGTGAAAACTATTAAATCCAATTTGTAGTTTCAGCTTTCAGTATTTCCTTAACAAAATCCTGAAAATGAAAAACTAAAATCTAAAAACTGAAAAATAGGTCATACAAAATCCAATTTTTAGTTTTTATTTTCAGTGTTTTTGTAACAAAATTCTAAAAACAGAAAAATTGAAAATTGTGTTCTAAAATCAAATGCACCCTTAAATTGTTTAGAGAATTTAATAAATACTAGTCATTTGACTTATGCGATATCCGATGATAATAAAAATAGTTTGTTGACCATTATCGAAAATAAATAATTTATTTAAATATATCCTATAAAAATTTGAGTATATAAATTTATTTTAAAAATAATTTAATAGTTAAATAATTAAATAAATTAACAAAATATAAATATATCATTCTATTTTATATCTTATTTTGAATATCATATTTATAAGGTTGAAAAAAATCTCGATAAATGACCTATAACAATAAAGAGCCTATTTTATGAAAATTTTGCACATATTAAAAGTTGAAATTGTCGAATAATGAAAGAGAATAAGTGAATAATTTTATTATATTATGAGCGTTCATAAGAATGACAATGGGTATTCATGATAGAGAGGACATGTCTCATTCCTCCATCTCCATTTAGAATTTTGCCTCTCATCCCCTATCCTTATTACCATCAGGTCCCCATTCCTCATTTCTCGTAGGGATTTGAATCTCTATGGATAGTCAGGATTTATTAAAAGAATTTCAAAAAGAATTTTTTTAAAAAATATTTTAAAATTCAAAGCATAAATATCTATAATAACAAAAAATAGTAATGTAACATAATCCAAATTAAAAAAAAAATGCATACATAATGCAAATCCAATATAGATAATTGAAAAACATAAAGATGTGTTATCCCTTCCTGCACCTTTTAACAAATGGGGACTCCACCCCTATGAAAACCAAATATGTTCTTGTTTTTATTTCTATTGTGGATAATATTGTCCCACGTACCCACTTCAGAGGTTATTTTTTTGTCATCCTCAATCATTTACATATTTTTAATAAGTTAAAATATTTGATTTATAAAAACATAAAAATATATTTTTTAATTAATAAATTTAATTATGTGATTTCAATTACACCAACTCTCCTTATACATACTTTTAGTAAATTAAAATTTCAATTTTAAAATATATGTTATAATTAATATATTATAATTACTAAAAAAATTATATATAATCCTAATTTATGTTATCTTAATTATTGGAGTAGTATATCAATTACACAATTATTTTCAATAAAAAGTGATGTAATTATTTAATTTTTAAAATAATTTGTATCATTATCAAAGAAGTGTAAATGTGGGATTGACTTTTTTTTTAATATTTTAATGTTTAAAAATTGAAGTCTTGTTTTTCAAAAAAATTAATATAAAGCAATTGTGGAATTGATAAGTTGAAATGTTTAGGTTGTAAAAAATTAAATATGGTATAGTGAAATATATATATATATATATATATGATTTTCAAAAGCTCTACATTTGAAATTAGAAACCACCCTTCCCCCAACTCGTCCTCATTTAGAATTTTGCCGCTTATCCTCATTCCTATCCTCGTTATGGGTCTCATTTCTCATTCAGTGAAAATTTGAATCTACTTGTATTCATATGTTTATTAATAAATTTTCAAAAAGCGAAAAAATTTCAAAATACTTTGAAATTCGAAAACACAAATATCCATAGTAACAAAAATACCACTAATGTAACATAATTCAAATTAAAATAAAAATACATACATGATACAAATTAAATTCAATAAAAATAATTAAAAAAATAAAGGCGTGCTAATATTTTCTTGTTATCATTAATTATTATAATTATAATAGTTTTGTTATCATTAATACTATAATTATAATTGTTAATTATAATATTTTTTGATAACATAATTATAATAGCTTTGTTATCTTTAATACTATATATATATATATATATATATATATATATATTTTAATGGTATAATACATTCAATTATTATTTGGTTTATATAATTTGTTAAATAATTTTGATTCTATTTGGTAAAATAATTTAAATGAAGAGATATGAAGGTTTGATTGGAAAAAAAATAATTAATAATTAGAACGTAAATTAAATCCAAAAACTTACTTTAAATATTATGATTATGAAAATGATGAGGCATAGTTTTTTCTATGAATGACACATGAAAAATTGTCAATGTAATAAATCTTAATTATTAGTATCATACATAGATTATAGATTATATTAAATCCTTTGAAAATATGTCAACTAAATATTGAATTTTATTAAAATATCAAAACTAATATAATATAACATGCATTATTATATTTTTATTATCATTATCATTACATTATAATGTGGTCAATTTTATATATTATAATAATTTTTAATAAATTATACATTATACTAATTAAATTTGACATGCAAAAGTAAAATGATATGTAATTAATATTATTCTTTAAAATTACAATTAAAATTTGAGAGTGATTGATTAATTAGAGAGTGACTGATTAATCATATTTATGTATTAATTTGTAGTATTAAATTTTTAGTTATAATTTGTTGACCATGATAATATTTGTTGTGATTTTAATTAATAAAATAATTTTAAATTAATATAACTACTATGTCAATGATAACACAAATTTAATGTTGACTCAATAATGTCATTTGACATCTTCTCTAAATTCATACCTTAAGCTAACATAGATTATGATTAAAAGATATATATCTCATTAATTTTTACAATATATTATTAGAAGGATTTAATTTTAATACATTGTTAATGTAAAAAGATATTTTACAAAAATATTCAATTATATAAAATTAAAGTATTCAACCATTAATTATCATATTTAAATGTAATTTGAATATAACAAAATAAAAAAATATCATATTTAAATCATATTAAAAACCCTAAAAAACCACATGAATCCCATTTAAAATAAGTGAATAATTTCCATACTTGAAAATTTTATATTAAAATTAAATGATGATAGAATATATGTGAGTTTATAAAAAATATTCAAGTATTAAATAAAGAAAATTCTTTGAATTCAATTAAGTCAAAATAAATATCTCATAGTAAATATTTTATATTTTTAAAAGTAAAAATATATTTCAAAAGGTAAACTAAATTATTTAAATTAGTATTTAATTAAGTCCAAAAAATTTTAATTTATTTATCTTGATAGGTATGTTTTCAAATAAAATATATAATTTTAAAATATCCATCTATTATTTATGATTGATATTATTGTGATAGATTACATTGATTACAAATTGATAATTACATATTCTTATATAAGTTAATTTCAAATTATGCATTTATTGATAATATATAAATTGTGTATTCCATATAGAACTATAATACATTTGAAATAAATCATGACTATATATTAAACCAAATAATTTTTTAATAAATAATCCACATAATATAATCATAAAAAAATAATTTGAAATATATTAAAACGAAAAAAATACTATTTCATAAATTTAAAATATAGAATAAGAATTTACAAAGTCAACCAACAAAAAATATTTACAAAGTGATATTGCGATATTTGATAATGAGTTTTGAAATCGGGTTATGAAGTAGAAGTGGGATTATGATTTATAATTGATATATCATAATTAATAATTAATTATGATTGATGTGATTGATATTTATCAATTAAGTGTAATAAATATAGATTGAGGATTCAAATTCAAATAAAAATTGTGAGCTAAATCATTCAGATGTGATATTTGTAAAAGTTTCTCATATAAGCTGAAATATTAGTATTATTATAGATAGATTATAAATTCTTAAAAAATATTTTCAATAAAACCATTACCAAACACATTTTCACACTTTTCCCTGATCCTAGTGGCAATGAAAACGTAAAATCCCCTCACATCCTGTTTCATTCATAACATTCTAAAAGTAGAAAACGCAAAACAGAAACAAGAGGTCCTCGAATTTTAAAGGCAGGATATGTCTTAGTGTTTAATGTTAATATTAAAGCATTTTCAATTTTTCATCTGATGACCCAAGGCAATTTTCGACTCACATCTCATCAATGAAGATTTTCACGTGCTCGAGCTCCAAAGTTTCAATGGCAATGCTGCTCATCTCCAATAATGTGAACCAGAGTAGACTTCAAAATCCCAAGATCACATACATAGATATCCGTTTGCCTTGTCCGCAGAAATGCCTCATTCCTTTTCAGTGATGACCACAAAGACATCCTTCAATGACCACTTCCGTCTGTCGGTTTTTGCCGGGGGGTTGATGACAGCCCTCTCGGCATTCGCTAAACGATACCCGATCACTATCTCTCGTCTCTGCCTAGCTCGTAATATTATTTCATAAAAACTTAATTCCTCACCTTCACGGAGATAGAGATCCGCTTGCCTTATATGCATCTCATTTCCCTGATAAAAGCCAGAAAAAAATCTTCATAAACTATTTAAGAAGGAAATGAAGATAAATTATTTTAAATTTTAGTTACAACTGATTTAAAATATTGCTCCTTTCTTCTCCTGCAGGATAATCTAGTAGCAGTGTAGCAGCAAGGGATCCGAATTTATCAGTTTGCAAAAAGCATATATGTCAGGATTTTGTGGATGTGAGATGCTATGCATGCAAAACATGAAACGTAATAAAAAAAGATAGTACCTCCTCTGCAAAGAGCTCTTCCAATACATCATTTATCTGCCGATCTTCTGCCACCATGGCCAAAGCCATGCTGACAAGTTCATTTGATAGAACGTAATCACTAATCTTTGACATAGATAGCAAATTTTTGGTCCTAGGGTCCAAAATTTCGCTAATTATGACTGTTTTATCTGAAGCCTGCTTCATTTCCCCAATCCATGAGCCTTTTGAGAAGCTTCCTCCATGAGCTTGACTGGCCATAGCTACATAAGGAAGACGCCTAGCCTGAAATCAAAACATCAAATCTTCAGCAACAATCTAACATGATAAGGCAAGATTATTGAATATTTCAGAAAAGAAATCAAATATACTACTCAGAAAGCTTTGAAGGAAACTTATCCCTCTCTCTCTCTCTCTCTCTCTCTCTCTCTCTCTCTCTGTGTATATATATATATGGAAATCTATTAATGAGAAAGAAAGAGTGCAGATACAGAGAATAAGGTATCTACACAAGAAGAAAGAAAATGAAAACATGTCCTATGAGATTGATCCATGTAACAAGGCATGCCATATCAACCAAAGAAATACCTCTGAAAGACCATTTGTATCGCACCAGAAGGAAGTTAAGATGGTAACCCTATCCCAAATGTTCTAAAGAAGAAGTCCTATTGAACATTCTAGCATAACATTTCAGCAAAAGACACGATAGAACTGCAAAAAATGAACATTGGCACAAAATTTTAGCTTCTTTATGAATCCCAATGCCTCTGAATTAGTAAGAAGAAATTGATAAGTGCTTAGGGCAAACTCATCAGTAGATAATAAAAAAAAAAATGTAATTGGACAATATATTGTGAACTGGGTGCAGCATCATGGGAAGTCATTATCTAAAGTTGCAGCCGGCATTAGCACACAAGCAGAATCAATGAAAGCCAGAAGATCAAACCATTCTTTCGATAAATAATGGAACTCTGCCAAAATATCCTCATCATACAATCATCTATTACCATAATAGTTCTGTGCATTATATGTCTACAGTTAAAGGACTAGAATTCCTGTTGCGTGGAAGAAACATGGGCCATTATATGTAGGCTTTTTATCAAGGTATATCAAATCATAGCTCAAAGCCTGTATACTAGAAACTCACTTGTATGTCACGAATTAAAAGTAGGGTGGCAAGAGATCTAGAGTCAGCTTGAATTGCTGAATCTTCTACTGATTCATCGGCCAAAATCAATATCTGCAATGCCAGAAACTACATCAAACAAGTTCCTATCATAATTAAATAGCATATACTATAATTGTACAGGCACGATTCCAAGTAATTCCCCATATGATAGTTTAACCCCAACCTGCCACTAGCTGCTAGCTAGTCTATATAATTAGGCTGTTGCTGAAAGAGTATCATACTAAATTATCAACAAACATCAGTCCTGCAGAGCCCATACGTGATTCCATCTCTGACATTATGTGCGAGGAATTGAGAAGATGAAGTTCACTTAGGTAGTGTTTGGTAGGGGAACGGGATAGTAAAGACAGTGGAAATGGAGACATAAATATTAAATATGTATAGGGGTATTATTGAAAAAAAAATATTAAATTTCTGTCTCCATATCTTGTCCCTATTGTCCCCAGATTTTAAAGATACAGAAATTTTGTATTTTTCTGTCCTAATAGATTTTCTGCCCTGTTCCTGTCTCAACCACCAAACAGGTTTGAGTCTCTAGTGTCTCCGTATTTTTGTCCAGAGACAGGAAACAAACACTACCTTATAGACGAAAGTAATAAATGTTACATACTGAATCAAATGATTCCAATGGAAGGCTTTCCAAATGCCGACGTATAACGGCATTCCCTCACGATTAATCAGAGATATATTTTCCAAACGATTTATGTCAAGGCCACCATCAGTTAGCTTCTTTTCCCTCTCTTTTTCAGGAACATCATTGAACATCCAGAGCTCTGAACCATGTGCTAGAGATGCATCCAAGACCTAGAGGAACCGAAAGAATTTGGACAGGCAGAAGAAAGTATTAAGGCCCATAGCAAATAAACTGTAGAGATGTGTGTATTAGATGCAGACCAGTAGCACCTGCTGCTAATCTAGGTCTAGTGCTGATGCAGTAAAACTTGTACAAAAGCCTAGCTGAATAAGACCATTTAACATAACAAGATTCCTAACATAATAAGAATATAAATATTAGAACAAATAAAGACGTGGGATGAATGAAAATAAATTGAATGCAATTAGCAATCTCTTTTTTTCCTCTTAAAAAAATTCACACCCATGAAAGTTGGGACTTTGTCGGTTAATTTCAAGGGCATTTACAGGTATTCAGTTGCACAAGAAACCTATTCTAATTGACACATTTTAACACCTAATTCTGTCAGCATGTAAAGGGCATTCTCACATAAATGTTTTGCAATTCTTCACAATAGTTATAAGTATGCAAAGTCACAGCTCCACAAAATGTCTAAGTCGGCTGTTCCCATGGATATTCCTAAACCAAAACCCAGCCCACTGCAAAACCTCAACCCCAAGTACACCACTTGCTGGATAGTCACACGCTCTATATGCATATTCTACTCCATAAACTCCAACCCCAGATTGGAAAAAACCAGGTAAATTACCCAGAGCCACAGTAAAGCCACGAAGAGTTCACAGTGATGCAAGCCATGGTAGGGAGAAAAACTACAGTTTTAGGAACCGGAGTCAGTGCACAGCCAATGGAAAGGAGAGAGAAACAGGACATAGAAACTTTGGGAGAGAAGTTCCATAATTTTTAAAACTTGTCAGCAGAATAATGACAAGAATAGGACCATTTGGTGACAGAAGATGACACTAATTCATACCATGTTGAGAATACAGGAATTAGGAGGAAAAGGAAAAATAATTCTAAATAATATGATACATGATTATACAAGTGTGTATTAGGCTCAAAACACTAACACCTACTAATACTATATTGATACTACTTATCTAGATCAAGTAATAGATATTACAGCTGCAGACGCCCTACCCAATAAGATTGCTAGCATAATAAGAGTCATGATATTCTAACATAAACAAATTAAAATATGACATGCCTCATGCCTTCATTTGATGCCATGATTTTATGGCAGGTGCAATATTAGAAATTTATTTGTTTCAAAATCGGAGTTCCGCTCAAATCTCATAAGGTGGCATCCTCCACTGATTGTTACATGATATGTGCCTATGCAGCCATCTTTTATATCCATCATTCTCTGATGGGCTCAAATGCAAACTTAACAAATTTACTAACAATATAGCAAGGAAATCAAACCTTTATATAGCAAAACCAATAGCAGGGTTAGGGAAAAGGAAAGGGAGAAAGCATTGACCTCTAAGAGCAAACAAACTTCTAGAAACAATGGTTTATTACAGGTCCAGCATATGTATTTGAAGTTGCATGTATTCAGTGGTTTAAATACATTTATATGGCCATAAATACCATCATCTTACTTTCTTTTTTTTTTCATTGATGTAATATGCTTTTCAGATTATTACAGTTCAGTGAAATTTAAAGATTAAAGGAAGTCTTGTCTTCCTTCTATTGGAGCAATCCTCTAAAATTGAAGTGAAGCTTTTAGCAATTCTTTTTAATATCCTACTACCTTTGACTGTGATTTTCAAGAAGCTCACGGATATTTCTTAAAGATAATGTAAAGCTTAAATTTCAAAAAGTTACAAGCTGCATGTAGATGTAACACAAGCCAGTAACTTACAGAAAATGCACATCCAAAGAATTAAGAATGATACAAAAAGTCAGACAACCAATAGCATACTTGCAGTCAAATTTAATGTTGCAGAAATAACATAAAATTCTTTTCTGACATGACTTTGCCATTTCATACACAATGGTAACTACAGAAAAGAAGAACATGGATAATGACAGCAGATTTCTTATAGCATTACCATAATCATATCCTCCATATCACGCCTCCAACCACAAAAAAGTATTCTTTCAGGAGACTTTGGATAAACAAAGTCCTTTGGTAAGCTTCCCTTCCAAACCTGATATCAACAAGGAACACCACTAAGGAATCATATCATTTAATGTCCCTCATCTATCCATATTCATTGACTTCTTGGGCTTTACTATCTTCCAGCAGTGTGTAACAATGGCCACTGTTAGAACTTAACCAGAAAAAAAATGATTCCTTTTTTATTATCAGTTCTGCCATGCATAAAGTTCATAGCAGACAAATCATCCAACGGGGAAAGGAAAATACATATATATAGATATAGATGTTTACTAACATTTATTGTATACGAAATTAGCCCAAATAAACTTCAATTTCATTAGCATTTGACCTCGTACTTAACATGAGCAAACCACAGTGGTAGTAATAGAGGGGAAAAAAAAAACACAATAACAATTTATTACTGATAAAGCACCTTAGGCAAGGATGCTGGAGCATAGGTATCATCGTCCTCTGCAATAACCAGAACTTCGTCACCTTCTTGTAGAACATAGGAGTCTTCTGGATTCAAAATAATTTTACCACCATATGTCGCAACTTTGATTCCACAAGGAATTGCAGCAGGAAAGCTGATTAGTACATCCTCAAATTGCATGCCATCCAACTGTGGCCATCTTTTGATGTAGAATTCACAATTTTCAAATCCAAGTATATCTTCCCAAATCTGCCAAAGCAAGCCCATCAATTTTGTATTTATCTTACTAGAAGGATGAACTTAACTGGAGAGAAGAAAATATTATAAAAGAGGCAGAGGTCAATGTCTCATCCTAAACAGAGGCACAGAAAAAAAACTAACTGGAAATGAACAATGCCAATACAATAGGGCTGTCAATCCCTCTATATATCTGTAAAAGAAACTAGGAGACCATACCAAAGGAAGGTCATAGAAACAATCTTATGCCATAAAAAATAAAATTAAAAATTAAAAGAAAAATAAAAAAATAGGGGCAGAAGCCTCAAAAAATAATATAACAAGTTAAACATGCAAACTGTCAACCACAATGCAATTGCCCAATCTTGCTGTAGATTAATCATTAACTTGGAAGCAACAGTCAAGGATTCTTGCCTGGATTAACATTATGAACTATGCAACTAAAATTGTATAATAGAAAGGTAGTAGATTTTGACCTGTGCAAGTCCAGGCTGCCGAGCGCATTGAATCATCAAGCGACCAATGACATCATGAGCTACAACAGTTTCAACAAGATCACCACCAACAAGTTTAACAAGGACCTCATTGTCCAGATCACTCAATTCAACCACTATGTGCCCTCGTAATCCTTCTTTGACTCCAGTTAGACTTAAGACTGTTCTCAAAGCACGGGCATCACTCTGTCCCAAACCAAAAACAAGTTAATAGTTATCTACCCTTATTAAACCTGTAGCAGATCATCACTCAGTCAGACCTGATCAGCATTCCCATCTTCAGCAAGAACAATTATTGCACGTGCCTTTGAAACAGAAACCTGTATTTCACATGGTATTAGCAAAAATAAAAACAATCAACAGACCTAAAAGATGTTGATGACGTCAATACTAGGTGACATCTTCCACCAGAAAGTGGACATTCGTGTCGTAATGATACTGTAATAAATGTAGAAAAATAACAGCATTTAAAAAATGCTTGTTCCCGTAATTGGAAAAAGCACCATACTTGACCAAAGCAATGTCCATGAGTTTTGAAACGGCATTTCATGTGAGAAGAATTTGTGGACAGGCTGTGCAGAGAAATTAAAGTCTTCAATCACTATTCTTCTGAAATTACGATCTGTGTGAGTTCTTTACAGTAGTAAAAATTGATTTGGCAAAACTGACCTATATCAAGTGTAATTTTGGTTCAGTTCCAAAAATTCTAATCAACATGATCACTTGAAAGTATGGGGATCAACTAAGAAAGGCCAAAAACCATGGTCATTAGTTAGTGCAGGAAAATTTTCTCTACTCCCTTGTTTGCCGTTCATTAGTGGCTCATGGCTCCACTGTACTTCTACAAAAACAATAAAACAAGTCTAATAATTTAAAACGTGTAAAACTAAATCAAACGACCTCTCTTAAAGAAAAGGTATTCCTCCACATAACTCCCGGCAGACCTCAGCATAAATGAGCATAGTAATGAAAACCAGACCGAACTAGCCGGTTCAACTGGAAACCGTGAACCGGTCACTTGTCGGTTCGATTCAATAGTTAGACCGGTTATGCAATTAAACCAGTCAAACTGGTCAAACCCGACTGAACTGGCGAGCCACATGTGAACCGTTGCGAACCGGACTGGCTAGGACTCCTTCAAACCGCCCACACTCAAACCGGACCGCACCAACTTGAACCTTGCTCCACGTGCCCAACATGCATGTACCTCTATGAACCACGAGCCTTGTCACAATCCTTGAGCCTTGTGCCTTTTGCCTTGTGCTGAACCACGAGCCTTTGTAGCCATATAACTCTTGCTACAAATAATTCAAAAATTCCAAGTGTTGGGGATTCGAACCCAGCCTCCCCTCATCATCAAGAGCGCCACTACCACTAGGCCAGGTTGTTTTCTTGTTGTTATATGTCACTATATCTATATATACACTATATTTAGTTACACAAAGATTTAACCGGTTCTACCAGTGACCCATCGGTTGAACCAGTGACCCAGTTACCTGGTGCCTCAACCTAGTCAATCATCGGTCCGAGTTTTAAAACTATGGAAATGAGAGAGACAGGGATCAATATGCATGGTTATGGGTTGCTTGAAAATCTTTTAATATGTTAGTTAACATTAGAAGAAAATGACAATTCCAAACAACAGGATAAAGCAGGGTCCTATACCTTTTTAAGATCAGCCAGAATCAGGGGGCTGCCACTTCTGCATATGACAGAAGTTCCTTTGAAATCAAACTCCATTTTTGCAATGTCAAGCTCCATTTCTTCCTTGTCTGTTCAGCCATCACTACAACAGTTCCTCCTCCCAGGCTCTCATTGGCTATGGCAAGTTGATTTAGTAATGAACCCTGCACATCCGACCATGTTATTGATATATTTGAACAGTTTTTAATGAATAATTCATTAGTGCATTGAAAATTTTGTTTGGATAGTTACTAGAAGTCCAACAGATAGTAACACCAGAATCTTACCAATTTATCACTCCAACCAAGAATCAAGGTATGATTTTGCTCAACCACCTCACTTTTTCCTTTCCTCAGGGAGTCAAACTTCTCAGAAATTGCATCAGACACAAGTCCAAGCATCATTGCAAATATAAGCATTCCACCAAAGCTAATGGAAACCGCAACTAACCTTGGACCAATACCTTGGGAGCTGGCATGATTGCCAGAATCAGCAACATAGGTCCAAGATAGCCAGAGGCAATGTGCTAAATCCTCAGTAGTTACACCAAAAAGGGCTAATCCTCCAAGGAAAATTAGTAACAGTGTTGCAACTAACAACACAAGTGGCTTAGCATAAGGGTGAACTGATAAAAATACATCGACCCGATATGCTATTTGCTTGTTTAGAGAAACTTGTTCTGATATATTGTCACAAAATCTTGATTTTGATACCAAGTCTATGTATTTGAAAATAATAAGAGGGATAAATAGAAATGTGAAGGAGAAAAAAAGAGCTAGATTTCTTCTGAAGTTTTCGCTTGAAAAAGAATCAGCGTCCTGCGCTGTGGAACTAGTAATGTTCAGGGAGTCCAGCTTATGGCACGGCTGTAAACTGAGATTAAGGCTGAGAATCTCACCCTACAAAGAAAAGATAATTGGTTTAGTCCTTACTCCTAGGAAATGATGCAAACACGTGAATTTGAAGGATGAAAACTGGTCTTGTTAAAACACAGTCGGACTTATAAACAGGAAAGAGAAAGCATATCTGATAGATTTATGGGAAACAGGAGTTGCCTGCAGCTCTTTGACTTGGCTTTCTAGATGTGTATTTCTCAGTAGCAGCAACAACAAAAGAGAAATAGTCAACGTCTGCACCCACAGCACACCACAACGACGTTAAAGTTAAAAACAAACAAAACAGTGAGGGGGAGAGAAGTAAGAGAAAAGCTACCTACCACAAGTGCAAACTGGCAACGAAATTGAGGAAGGAAAGGAGGGATATTCTTGGAAGAAGGTTCGTCTGCTGCTTTTTTTGTGACGGATATCTGAGGCTTGTCGGGAGTGGGAGTTGGAGTGGGAGGGAATTTGACTCTGCGGCGATGGCGGATGCATGGGGGGCGAATGGAGCTTGGAGGAGAGTGAGGCTTTGAGTTCGAGTAGAATCGACGACCGTATTGCGAAGAAGAGGAGCGAAAGAACGACGGCGATGGGAAGAACCAATCTCTGCCAGCCGTGGCGGAACCCGATGTCTCCGAATCCAGGGACATATTCGGAATTACTGCCTTTTCCATACGTTGGTTGGCGCCGGTTGTTCTTGTTACCGCCTACTGGTACTGGATGTTAGGCTTTGGCACGCCCAAAACCAAAACCAAGATAATGCTGATGGATTATATTTCTTCTCATTATTTATAATTTAGATTTTGAATTACATAGTTTGGTTTTATATTTATAGAATTAATTTTTAAATAAAGTAATTTATATGTGATAATTTCTCTGAAAGTAATTCTGACAGAAAGTAAAAAATTTTCACTTATTTCATAATCAATTTTAGAAGCAAGAATTAATTTTAAAATTTTCAAATCAAACATGTTTTAAAATGGTTAAAATCAATTTCACATCTCTAAATTCAGTTCCCCTCTCTTTCCTAACATGAAACCAAACATGCTGATAGTCATTTGACTAGATAGTTAAAGTATTTAATAATTTTTTTGGTAGGGTTAAAATTTAAGTTAAGAAGAATACTCACTTAAGTAAAAATCAATATGTATCTATGTACTCTTCAATTTCTATAAAAGTATAAGTCTTACAAATAAAAGTATACGATATGATGATATTGAAAAACTATTTTACATTAACGTTGCGTTTAATTGATGAATAAAAATGAGAAATAAGTTTTCATGATGAGCTCCATGAACTCTTATTTTTAATTAAAGAATAAAAATGAGATAACATATTTTTAATTGTGGAATAAAAACAATGTATACATTTTCATGAATAAATTTCATACATAAAATTTTTAACCCCAACCAACATATCCAAATAATATTTCAAAATTAATCTAAAAAGTAATATTTAACTAATTAGCTTTTAAATACTTTGTGGCCAATAATTGTGTCACTGTTAAGCATTATTAATTATGGTCCACGGAAACAAGCAATACATTATTTGCTTGACTTTTTGCCGGCCTCAACCAACACCAATGATGTATGTATTAAACTAATGAAGAATTGAAAATATTAATTTTAAATGGTAAGAATAAATTAATGTAATTTTTTAAATTAAACTAATTCAACTAATATAAAATTCAAAATATTTGTAACAATAGATAAAGGGAGATCAGGAAGAATAATTGTTTTTTAGTGCACAACTTTTCTTTTCCATATTACTAGTCTAATATGTTCATCCGACTTTTATCCCTCTCTCAAAATTGTACAAAATTACCAAGATGGCCTTATTTAATTTTCAATTTTAAATTCAAACATTTCATCCTTCTCTACTCTCACCCATCTTCTCCAATAGCTCAAATGTCCTCACTGCTGCTGTTTGTTCATGTATGAAGGTTGGTTTCCAAATCTCATGTGGGTAAGGAGTGAGTAGATTAATTACATTAATGGGGAGAAACAAGTTTGATAGGTCAACCCTTTAGACTTGGGTAAAAAATGCTTTGCAATATATTATCCCTTCAATTGATGGCCACCTACAAAAGTGGGTAAAACCGTAAGTGCGGTCGTCAAGTAAAAGAGTAGTGAGTGTAAGAGTATTTATCCAGGGAATTGGATAGAAGTATGCTAGCGATCAACTAAACTACCATGTTAAGGCTTAAGCAAATCAATGTAATGAGAATTAAGAGAAAATACTAAAAGAACAAGTAACTAGAAAACATTAATACAATTAAACAATGAGAGACAACCAAGATTAAAGGCCTAGGGACCTTTTTCACCCTCTACTTCACTTGGATATGCAAATCGCCTGATTAAACATCAACAAGTTGGTTTTGTTAGCATGCCAATTATAGTTAAAAGCTTATGTTTTGGCCAATTAACCGTTTCTCCTTCACCTAAAACACTAAATGTCCTTGTGAATTAGTGTGAAATCAATCCATTGAGAACTAACATCAAGCATCTACTATGCAAGGCCAATGGATATGTTTCCATCCCAATGATTAATCCTCACACCTAAGCCAATTAAGTGTAAAAGAACAAGCATTACCCATAACCAAGATCCAATATCCCTATTCCTATGTCTAGTTCAAGGGAATCCCCAAATCAATTTCAATGGTGGCCAAACATGTACGAGAATTAAGAGAAAAAATGGGTAACCAAAACCAATATCATTAATATTCAAATAAGTAAATCTACAAGCATCTAATATCCATAGGTGGGTCTAAAGGATCCCTTAGCTACAAGTTTAGCTATCCATAACAAAAACAAGCCAACCACTAGTTCAAGAAACATAATGAACATTAAGAACAAAAAGAGAAAGGAAGATATGAACAAAAATGGTGCTTCAATCCTCCTCCAAGCTTTTGGTCTTTAATCTCCAAGAGCAATCTCTCTCTAGTGTTAGCTTCTTTTAACCCAGATTTTCTCTGAAAATGTCCTAAAGAAGAGAAAATGAACTCCCTCTACTGCCCTAAAAACTGATTTAAAACATTACTAAAAATGGGCCTAAGTCGTGTCAAGGTTGCAACTCCAGAACCTTCAGGTCGCGCAGACTTGACAAAATGATAAAATGCCTGTATGCTACCAGTAGGTTTCAACCCAGAGATTTAGGTTGCGACTCAGTAGCTAAAACTTCATTTTCTTCATTCCTTACTTCCTTCCTCTTGGCTTCCAATTGGATTCTTTTTAAGCTCCGAAAATCTACAATTCCTCTGTCAAAAATCACCAAATAAGATTTTAATTTGAAATTTGCAATTCAACTCAATAAATCATGCTTTATGACATTGAATTTTTAACGACAATTTCAAGACAAGAGCAAGCCAATTTTTTCTTATTTTAAAGTGTTTAACTTAGAAAATTAAGGACAAATCATGCAATTTAAGCCAAATTAGAAGCTAAATAACTCCATAAATTGGAGTTATCACCAATGAAAGGAAAGTTTTTGAGACTGGTCTTTTTTCCTACTTGTGATAATCATATGGAGCTAGAAGCCATGGTTGTTTGACAAAAAATAAATAAATAAACTTTGCACCAAGAAGAATACCACCCCTAGTAGCACTTAAAGGTGACAAACAAGAATAGCAAGATCATGAGAGAACACTATAGGTGCCGGAATTTTTTATCCAAAAATTATTGCTTAGAGGTGCCAATCGACAATTACAAAAATCTTATGATAATGAGCTCAAAAAAGCTAAAGCTGCGTTGCCAAATGTTTCTAGCAAGGGTTTTGGTGTAGAGGTCGCCATTCGGAGCGATCTCACGAAGGTCGAGGTGCCACGCCTAGCGCAACGGTGAAGGTTGGATAGGGCGAGTGGCTCTATCAATGATTGCAAACACATCCTTGTATTTGCTTTCATGGCTAAAGCACTTCATGATGGACTCTTTTTGTAACATCCTACCAAGTACAACCTCATCCTTAAGTCATGGCATCATACTCGAGAGTTGTCACTTATAGATTTGCGGACCTTCTTAATTATCTATAGCAAGAATCGATCAAATCGTGTATTAACTAACTCATGGTTCATCAAAATATATAGCAAGAAACTACGTATTTATTTAATACAAGTCAAGTATAAAAGGAAGCTCTTCTATGAGCTTTAGTTTACATATGTTCTTTACTACATATATATATATATAACTATGTACAATAGATATGAGTTCCCACAACTAAACTATAGAAATTACAATTTAGTCTTCCTTGTAGCTGCTTCACTATCCTCTGGAATCAACCTGGAGACACGGAAACACAAACAAGCAGGGGTGAGAATTCTAAAATTCCAGTAGGTATCCCAAATACATAATCATAATATCATCGTCCTCGTCCAGCCACTTCGGTTTATCAAGAAAATGTAATCATACAATACATATTAAATATTCATTTTGAAGTTCTAAAATCATCCTTCCGAAGTGGGTAGCTTTTATTATTCAATCACATATCATACTACTCAACATCATATAAACTTTATCCTGCTAAATCATAACTTAACATATTGGCCTAAATATTGATACTAAAATTCTTTACTTAGCACATAAGATAAAAGACTACTTTAGGATAATAGGCTGCATTTTCAGGACTTAGCTCATTCCTATACATGATCATTAGATTTACTTTGTCCAATTCTTACACAGACCTATTCCTAGCCAGGTTTACTTTCCCTGACTCAACTCAAGGGTAGTCAAGTTTACTTTCCCCAACAAACTGGATTTACTTTCTCCAACCTAAGAATTATAATCTTATGTTTTTCTTTCATATATGAGCAATTGTAATAAGCATTCATATTTATGTGTGCCTAACCTCATCAATAAGTTCACATGGCTAAATAGTTAACATAAAGTATTCATGTCATACTAGAGCCAAAATGCCATTACATTATCAATTCAAAGCATCAATTCATTTTCAATACAATGGTAGATTTCACATCATTCTAGCACAAATTAATTTACAAAAATTAGCCAAGACACTTCAATGTGTCCACAAGGTTCCATAAAAATTTCAATGCAAAAAGAGTTCTCTAACTATGTTAACAAAATTAGACAAATTCAAAGGTCAGAAACCCCTATTTACAGGCAATAGCCATAGTTCCCAATTTTATTACCCTATCAAATGAACATATCATATCATACAAAAATTCACGGTTAGACTTCAATATGTCCTCAACATCCTGTAAAAATTTCAAGTGATAATTAATCATTTGATATAGCAATAAAATTAGCAAAATTTCAGCTTCCATTCAAACATTTTAGGCAGCACATAGTTCACTTTGGTTTCTGATTTTTTTAAAGTATTAGGAGTCCAAATCAGAACTCAAGAAAATTTTGGAACTAGCGTAGGATGTTACCTTCAACATATGTTTTTTATAGGTCATGAAAATATCCACAATTCACTCAAAAAATTCGTGATCAGTAGCTGTCCATATAGAAATCGAAAATCCAGCACATGATTCAAAACTTGCTTTGCCAAAATGGGTTTTCTAACATCATCCAAACACTCCACCAAAATTAATACATCAATATCAACATATTATCAACCAATATAACTAGAAATTTTGGACCAAAATTAATAAAAAATGTTCAGAATAAATTTGGAAAGAAAAGGCCAAAGAAAACCCTACTTTGGTGGCTTTAGGGATCTTAGCTATAAGGGTGATCTAAGATTGATTCCTTCCACTTCAAAGATCCCAAATCACTCCCAAACCCTTATGAAATCAGTGAGGTATAAGTTAGTAAGGTTAGGATTGGTGATGAATTGAGATTCCAATCGGTTAAATTTATAGGTAGTGATGTGTAGAATAAGTTTAGTGAAGGAAGTTTATGGTTTTTGCAATTTTGGGCAAGTGTTTTGGTGAATTTAAATTTAAACTTGAGCTTTTGGAGAAGACAACAATGGTGGCTGCCTTCTTAGCATGCTGCATGAAATTGTGATGATGATAAAGTTAGGCTGTTTGCTTTGTATTTATCCTAACTTAGCATTAGCATTTATGTTACATAAATGCATATCTTTTTCAAAAGAAAGAAAATAGATTGGATGGCTAGGATTTAATCTTGTAATTCAAGATTAAATCTTAGCCTTCCACTTGTCTTGAATGGATATATGTCATTCATTTGTAGTGATTAAATCATCTTTCAGTTTAGAAAACAAAATTTTACCGAACAGATGAGATATTGGCTCTCGAGCAAAATATAATAAATGAAAGGCTATGATTGAAAATTACTTTTCAAGTTTCAATCCTTGCCATCCACTTGGCATAAAGTGATTGGTAAAGATTACTTGGCCACCAAGTAACTTATACGGTATTAAAAACCGCACATCAAAACTCCATCGAACAAATAAAACATCGTACCGGGTAATCAAACATTACCCGAAAATTAATTCTAAGATATAACTTCTCATTCCTTATCATTTATAACCTCAACCCTCTCATTTCTCAGTCCGGGCATTTCCTAGTCCTGGATCTAGGTGTCGGCCCCAACGGGGGGCCCGTAAGGTTACCATTCACTCTGGCCTGAAATTTTTTTTTAAAAACACGTCTGTTGGCCATCCTCATCATTGCTAAACTGCGATTTTTGAAATTATGGCTAATAAAACTCAAATTAATTTTTAACTAATTTTTAGGGTGTTATACTTTTGCCTTGTCCATTGCCTCATAAATATAACCCATTGTGGGCTTTCTTTCACCAACAAGCCAAGCACGCAAACAAGAGGACACATGATTTTAATGGTGTATCTTCATGGTTCCAAAAGGAAGACATAATTGCAGTTTCGTTGCTTGCTTGCCCTTAGCATCCTTAAACAACTTGTTATTTATCTACTCCTTAAAAGTAAGCATTCTTCGAAGATTTGCTTTCTCTTGTTGAAGCATTTCCAATGATAGAAAAGATGTGGCAAATCTTGTGACTGCGTGCCTCACCAACTCCTTCTTGTTTGTGAAGTGCCTCAACATGCTCAAAGTGCTAGAATGGCTATAAATGAAGCCAACAAGAAAAATTCCCCTTCTAATAGTCTTCTTTATCAATGGAATTTTTCCAATGTCTTCTAGAATTAAATCCAAGCAGTGAGCTGCACAATGAGTCCAATAAAGGTGTAGTCTTTTCTCTTCGAACATTTTGCCCGCCAAAATATTGTCAGTTACAACTTGCACAACCTTTTCCTTACCAGTCTCCTCCACAAGAGAATCAAGCAACTCAAAACAACTTCTTACCGGTCTTCACGACGTTTGAACCATCAATAGACTTGACAAACATTATTCTAGTAGGAAAGTTCACCAAGAAGTTAATCAAGAACCTTTGCTTCCTATCACTCCAAGCATCTAACATGATCGAACAATCATGTTTGTCCCACTGCTCCTTATGATCCTTCATCAAATTTTTGGTCTACTTTAACTCTTTGTTAAGAAATGGAGCCCTTATATCATGATAAGATGGAGAAGGCAAATTGGGACCAAAGCTTCCAATGGCTATTAACATATCATGAAAACTTTTTAATCTGATACAGTTGAATGAAATTCTAGCTTGATACCACCATCGGGCTATGTATTGATGAACCTTAGCCAATGCTTCCTTATCACATGCCTCTCTAATATTTTGCTGCCTCAACCTCTCCTTTTTCCTCTTTGCATTTGTAGTTTTTGGTTTTGTGAAAAATAAATCCATTAGGCCTTTCAAATTTGCACCTCTTCTTTGCCTAAGATTAGGGGTATCCACAATCTCTTGTGCATCATCTTTGGATAATCCAACCTACAAATTCTCAAGATCAAGGGCCCTCATAGTTGCCATTTCATCATTCTCTTGCTTTTTTTTTCTGTTTATAAAGAGCCCATAACTCATCTTTAACATTTTTGGACACTTAGGACACTTGGAGACATTACCACTCTCCCCTATCAAGTGTTCTTTGGATCTTGTAATTCCTCCTCTCATCACTTTTGCATAGAAATTACAAATAACATCATTAGTATTATTTTCTTCTATGGATGGCAATACTTCCAACCAGGGTTTGTTCTAGATGACCTTGTGGTTTGTGAAGCTTGACCTTGACTTTCCATTGTAGTTCACTAAAGAAATTGAAACTAGAAAAAAGAAAAACAAAGCTTAGGAAAGAGCTGAAAATAAAAACAAGAAGCATGAGAAAGAAGAAAAAGAAAGAAGAAAAAAAAGCAGAAGGAGAAAGAAGAAGAAGACAAAAATGAAGAAGGAAAGAAAAGAAGAAGAAGATCGAACTGAAGAAGGAAAGACAAGTAAGTGACCCTAACCTAGTTGCTACAAGATAGAGGTCGCTGCCTCAGTCGCTTTGCCCAGCTCGCGAGGTCATCGAGGTCGCTTTAAAGAATCACCTTTAGAGATGGAAGCGGATGCGTGAAATAGAAAAGGGGGTTGTGCAAATGGGGCTCAATGGGTTAGGGTTCTCTTTTAAAAAACTCCCTAAAATCCCTAAAATAACCCCATTATTTTTTTATTTCCTCAAAAAAATGGTTGTTTTCCACTATTCCCGCCATGGACCTCCACGGTGCCATGCAAATTGCGGCCGCCACGCCATGCACAATGAGGATCAAGTCAAAATCCTAATTATTCACATGAATAACTCAATCAAATTTATGCAAAAAGCTAAGGTTTAACAATAAGATAAGTGACATAAATGTCCCTTATCAATCACATTCCTAATTCAAGTTGTGACATAAGAGAAGGGCAAGAGCCCTTTTCTGCAACCATGGTTGGATAAAGGGCTAATGGGTGATGGTGGTGTGAGAAGATTATTGATCTAGTAAAGGATAAATTTGTAATTTGCAAAATATTATATTATATAAAATATTTAGTTAAAAACTTATTTAATAAATTTTCAACTATTTAAAATAAAATTTGTAGTGATAAGTGAAGGGAGCAACTTTACACCCTAACATCCTTGGAGCAACAAATCCTTCATCATGAAACAAACCATCTTCCAGTTTCCAATTCCAAGAGTGTTTTTGGTTTGGTGTCTATAAGATGAATTTTGATGTTTCCAAAGCAAGAACTTGCTAAAAGTTTTGAATCTCACTTAAGGGTATTGGTTGGAAAAACTCTTGTTAACATATCCTTAAGTTTATTTAAATAGTTAGTTTTTTTATTATTATTTTCAAAACCAAATTAAGAGTTGTGTATTAGAATCTCAATTATTTATTGCAACTTCTTATTTATTATTTTCATTTGTAATATTTCTAAATGTCTTTAATTAAATATTTAATTTATACTTATGATATATTACTCCTATGATATTTTAAATTTATATTTAATAATTTTACAAAGTAATATTAAACATAAAAATGAACTATAATTAAACTTTTAGAAACATCACTCTAGATATGTCACATTTGAATTGCGGTTTGGTTTTAATTCTATCGTGTAGGCATAATATTTATTGTTGGATTTTAATATTATTTATACTGCTTTGTAAAATTTTTTTTATGTTGTCATTGTAACAAATATTGGTTGAAGAATCTTAATAATTTTTTTTATGGAATTACAATATTATAAGATCTGTTATGTATTATTTTTATATATGTTTTGAAAAAAAAAGTTATATTTTATATTTGATTCAATTTGAAAGTTATTTGAATTTTATTTCACTACATTTTTAATTCAAGGTAAACATTATATCATTTAGGAATTTTTTGTGTGTAATGCTAGAAGTTTAATTATAGTTAATTTTCATGTTTAATATTATTAATTAGTAAAAATATTAAATACAAATTTAAAATATCATAGTAATTTAATAATTTTAAAATATCATAGTAGCAATTTATTACAAATATAAAATATTCTTTTTAATTAAAGATATTTATAAATGTCTCAAATAAAATTAATAAATAACGAGTGACAATAAATAATTAAGATTCTAATACACAATAAAATAAAAAGGCTACCTATCAAAATAAGATTATTAATAGTATTTTAGGAATAGTGCAAATGGAGACAATAAATGTAAAGTGATAATAGATAAATAGGAGTCACAATATCCACTTTGTAAACTTTTCAATGGTCCTCATACTTTGAAAACTTATTAAAAAATAATAAAATCCTTCGGGCATTGGTTAAAAAAAACTCATAAACAAATGTGGGTGATATTTCAACATGAAAAATGATATATCTTGCTATTAAATCTTATTGCAAATCGTCTAACATATTACATGATGTAAAATTTTGATCTTTTTTTTAAGATTTCAAAGCATATACTCCATCCGGTATTTAATATAGGTTATTTTTTGGATATACATAGGAATTAAAATATTGATTGGATATTATTGATTTTTAAAAAATAAAAATACAAGACATAAATATTCTTCTATCACTCAACATCTATTTATTCTCTTTTCAACCTAATACTCTAATAAATTTACCTCCACTCATTCTATCTAATTAAATAGAGAGATAAAGTAGGTACAAAATAATTAATAATTTCTTGAAATCTGAAAATGATATATATTTTGAAGAAAAAAAACTTAAAATTAATTTATATGGAGGACTAGAGGAAACAATACGTTTACTTATTGCGCACTCAAGCTGTTTATTTTCCTTGTTCATACCATAATTACTTTGACATTTTCAATGCACGTTGCACTGCTCTAATAGGCCCAGCGTCATCTGTTCAACTTCTCGGTCTTTAATTAGGACTATTGACCTTAACTAACATGGTTAGTCGGTTACCCCTATCAAATTTGTATGTTCCATTCTATTTTTTCTTTTCGAACTCTTGGGTGACAGGTTAAGAAAAACCCAATATTTATATTAGGATTTAATAAATCAACAACGTTATTTATATATCTACGAGTATGTGTCCTATTATTTGTACGTCCAAGCATAAGTTTCTTATGACACTCAATCTATCATACTTAAATGTGATGATAGTCCATTCATCTCACTTATCTATACATTATCACTTGCATAAAGTGGTGTCCCATCGAGACACCATGTACAAATAATGTTCTTGCACCTAAAAAGGCAAATTAAAAAGTAATGGGGAGATGCAAAGAGGGAGTTGATTTTACAAGTAAATGTTTACTTTAGTTCTGAAATTATAAATATGTACAGTTTAGTCCCTAAAATTTCAAAATTAATTTTTTAATCTCTAAAATTGTATTCCATAGTCTCAAACAAATATTAGTTAATCGTTACTATTTTGCTAACATGATATATTAAATGACATGCGATATACCACGTGTAATTGAAATGTCATATTGATCCCATGTGGTATGTTATATGTCATCAAGTGTCATATTAATTTCACTGGCATACCACATGTCGATGATGTGTCACATTTATCTTGCATGGCATGCCACTTGGCCTTCTAGAACAACACAAACAAGACATTCTCACTACATAGAACAATATAAACAAAATGTACAGAAATATGTAGAAACGAGACAAAACTCATGAGTATCCTTGTGGCAAATACACACTTCGACACCTTTTCTTCTTGTTATTGTATTAACATATTAAGGTTCATACTTTTCAACAAAAGCGTGTGTTGTAATTTTCAACTTAACTTGTATGTGGTTTCAAATCAGTTTATTTTTCAAACAGGGCCTCAATATATAATCAATGACCTTTTTCATGTTTTTTTTTTTATAAGAAACAAATGTTTTTCACATGACTTTTCATTATATATAATCAAAATTTTATACTTTTAGTTCTAAATGACTCACACATAATGAATGAAATAACATTTTCATGTAAAGATTGAAATAATGTTACACTAGCTTCTCAACATATTGCACAAAATAAAAACACTTCTAAACAGGATGTGAGAATAGTATTAATAATACTATTAAAAAGATGTTTCATGTTGACATATGTCTATTAATGTTTAGTTATAAACACTGGCTTTTGGAGCATTTTTGAACTAATTAATTATTAAAACATTATCATATAAACAACGATCATAACATCCTCTCCTCCTCCTTTTTATTTACCAAATTAAATACACAGAGATCTTCTATTCCAATTAATTAAAATTGTCAACTCTACCATCCAAAATCACACATCTATCTCACAAGTTTATAGCTAATATCAATTTTGCTCAACCAATAACCACACATGTTCACTTGTTTCACTCTCTCTCTCTCTCTCTATTTTCCACTTCTTTTAATGCTTGATATTTACTAGGTTTAATATGAATTTTCCTAAAATTATTTCAAAACTCTCACAATAGACTAATTAATATCACCTTTGACTGAAAGCTGATTTATATATTTTGCTTTGAGCTACATAAAAATTACTTAATGTATCTCATTATTTTGTATCTATATATTTTCTTGTTATTATTATTATTATTATTATTATTATTTTATATGAGAAAGATCTAGTTTGAATAGAGTATAAAAATGAAAGAGAAATTAGTGGATTACGTTTAAGAAAAATTGATGATTTGGATTTTACGAAGCCAAAAGAGAATAAGTTCAAGGATTTGAGACATTTTTTTTACACTTTTTTAAAAATTTCAAGAACTATTTTTGATACATTTAAAAATTTCAATGACTAATTTGACCCTATTTTAAATCGTGTCATGTCAGGACGTCACATGATATGCTACATGTTCTCAACATAACAAGTCAGCGATACATGGAATGGGCCACATGGGATAAGTATGACACGTGGCATGCCACATGCATCTATATGACATATTAGTGACACATGTGGCATGCCACGTGTTACTTAATGTGCCACGTCAATTAAATAGTAATGGTTGAGTGATATTTGTTTGACCAGGACTAGATTGATTGATGGAATGCAATATAATTTCAAGAACTAAACTATTAATTTCGAAATTTCAAGAGAGACGTTTATAATTTTTGCAGTGGAAATGAACCTTTGCTCCTGATTCTACATGTGGTTAACGGACACAATGCGAATGGACGAATTAAAATTGTATCATAAATTTAAGAGTAATGTTACTTGTACAACATTGTTGTACAACAACTTTACACCTAATGTACTGTTGTAAAAAAGACAAAAAGAAGATTGTGGGTGCATGATAGGATTAGAAGCACAATAGAACACATAGTTCCCTCCTTTAAAATTTCATTTCTTTTCTCTGTCTCAAAATTTCTTTTTACCCTTTCCTTTGAAACTCGCACCCCATCAGGCAACTCAGTTTCCCTCTCCTCTCAACCTTGCTCTCCTTCTCAAGTGCAATATTTCTCTCAAGTGTAATAGTTGAATTGGGATCCAAGTATCTTACTAGAAATTAATGTCTCTTGTTTCTTGTCTACCCCCACATTGTTGGTTTTATGAGATTTTATCATTTGTTCCACCTTTTTAGGTTTTGCCCCTTGTTTCTCTGATCGTCTTGGAACTATTTTATGGACGTGTACCCAGTAGCCCAAGTTTGAAATTTTTTAACCTTTGAATAAAGCTACTTCAATAATGGCTAGAAAAAAAGGTTTAAAAGGAACTTTTTGGTCGAGGGTGAAAGTCTCTAGTTTACTACTTCTTTTCTATGGTTTAATTGATAAATGGGGAGAAAGCAATGATATTCTATTTTTGATTTTATGTTGCACAAATTGTATCAATTTTAGTAGTTATTATCACAATAGAGTCCACATATATCTTAACTATGTTGCGAACCCACTAAGGACCTTGCCTAGGAGTGCAAGAGTTAATTCTCTAGTGCATTTAACCACCATAAGAATCTAAATCAATGAGCTCAGATGGGAAGTTTGGACATTTTGACATGCTTTTAGTCTGATCATTTAGACATTTTGTCCTTTTTATGACCATAAGTGTTATCTTTTTTATGACCACCCTAGCAAAACATTTCATCAAATAGGAGTATCTTTGGTATAACATGTAGAGTATATTTTTAGATGGGATTGTTGTAGGTTCACAAGTAAAGTAAACCTCTTAATAATGAATATCTAATAAGTTAACAGGAATGAAAATTAAGACATGTTTTATTTGTTGTTTACAAACAAAAAAGAAACAAGAACAAGAGGAAAATAAAAAAGTAAATGTCCACATGTGATTACTGTCCATTCATATGCAAAGTAAATGCCTTTATAAGAAACGAACAATTTACTAGCGTAATACTAAAATTATTAGCGTTTTCTAAACAACTTATCCATCAAAGTTCCTTACTTACAAACTGGCAGGACATGTGTATAAGTAATTTCAATTTGTCAAATACCTCGAAAATAGTTTCCTGATGCATTCTAAGACCAATAACCCTTGGATTTTTAATTTTGTTACCCTTCCAATCACCAACAAATTGAAATTCTTTTCTACAATCAATAGGTTTTTCTCACAAGGGAGTAAAAGTTCATTCTACAATGCTTCAACACACTTCCACATGCGATTACTATATATTCACATGCAAAGTAAATGTTCTTACACTACCAGGAAAAAGTATTTTCGTGGTGGTTAATTTTTTCCTTTTGCGACGGTTCAACCGCGTAAATTTATCTCGGTAGTTCCCAAACACCGTTATATCAACCATCACCAAACCCTATTGTGGCGGTCCAGTCAACCTAGAATAACTCCACAAAAGACCATGTTCCAAAATGTCAAATGAAAAAGGACACTTTAAACATTGTGGCGATTGGAAACCGCCACCAAAAATCCAAAAAATAATATGTTGAAAACATTGCGGCGGTTAACTAAAAAAAAAGCTAAAAACACAATTGCCGTAAAATGTCAAATGAAAAGGGACACTTTGAACATTGCGGTGGTTAGAAACCACTGCCAAAAATCCAAAAAAAAAATAATATGCTGAAACATTAACCGCCGTGAAAACTAAAAAAAAAAAGGCTAAAAACATTGTGACAGTTGAACAAACGTAAAAGTGATCCTTTACAATTATAACGGTGGTTAAGAACCACCGCAAATAAATAGGCCATTAATCATGTGAATAATTTAATGGTCTAGAACGGCCACAAAATTGGAAAAATGAATATTTGCCTTTATAATTACGGTTTTTGCTAAGGTCACATTTCTTCCCCCTTCTATATTCTTTCTCATAAACTTGGTTGCAATAGCTTTCTTTCTATTACAAATACTTTCAAACATCCACAAAATTCAAGCATAAAGAAAATTTTAAAATTACAATCACTCATTACTTATAATAGAAAGTGTCTCATAATTGATAATATATCATAATATCTTTTATGTCTAAAACATTTAAACTTCTTACAAAATCATAAAACAAAACAACAAGTGCTTATAATCTTGCAACTTCATAGAAATTGAAGTTCCATAATTCTAAGATTGATTAACAAAGACAATCAATAATATGCTAATTATTGGATGGTCCTATTTGCTTGGGTCATGGCTAGCAGAAGATGAGGCTTGTCTGCTTGCCCTGGTGATTCCAAGTCTTCAACCTGAAATTGAAGAAAAAATAGCACAACATAATCTTGTAAAATAAGGAACTAGAATAAATAGAAAGGATAAGTAAAATGACTACAAGCAAAAATAAGAAAGATAACTTCAGTATTTAGGAAATATTGGAAAAATACTTTATTTTTTTTTCATGTTTGACATTTCCCTACATCTATAGGTAGAAAATATAGAAGATAGCTTTGGTATAATCAAATCAAAGCCAGAACCTCTTGCTGCATATCTATTCACAAACAATGAGGCTGAAGGATTATGTGGAGAAAATATCTTCTGGAGGGATGCTTGTCAATGACACTATTCTACATGTAGTGATTCTCTTCCTAACTTAACTTTTTTATATCCTATTTCTTTGCAAATCAATTGTTCTCTAAAAGTGGTCCATCAATTTTCACAAAAGGGAAAATTATGTTCTATTTGTTTGACTTGATTGATTTGTATACATAAAATGATCCAACATACTTTGCTAAATAGAATTAAGGAAAGCCAATGATTTTCTTATTCTAGGACAAATAATCCCCTATTTTCATCGAAACTAAAAACTCATGCAGGTAGAACTTTGATGATCAAGGCATTGCTATTTTCAAAGCAAAAATCTATGGATACTTATATGCTCAAAGCTTTAGGACTTGCATTTTATATGGGCAAGCACTAAAGCAATGAAAAAGTATTGAAGCTTTATGATCTAAAAGTCATTTTTGCTTTTAGTGTCTTAGTGTTTTGCTTTTTTCTCAATTTAAATTATCTATTTCTTTTTTTTTTCATTTTGTGGTTTAGGAAACAGGTGATTTAATTAAATAAAATTAATCCTATCCATGTTCAACATGCTATAAATAATCTCAAAATTGAATCAAATCAAAACAAATGAAACTCTTGAATGTCAAAAACTCAAATACTAGTTATCTGTCCCTACATATGGCAACTTCTTTAAATTTAGGAGGTCAAAATTATTCATTGTCTTGCTGTATATATAAAAAGGTGACCTACACTTGGGAGACTGAGATTATAGGGAAGTTTGAATTAGAAAGCATATGTTGTCCTACATATATTTGGAACTTAAATTAATATTTAGTATGAAAGAATATAGATAAACACAATGAAGAAAAAAGTACAATATATAATGCCTCCTGCATGGCGAGCAGATAATGAATGAATACCACAATTCTCACCAAGCTGAAGATATGGAGTTAAAAAGAACATAAGCATAGCTTGATATAGCTCCAGAGAAGAAATTACTACATCCATAGTCTCAATGTTCAAAAACTCAAAGCATAAGCAAAGAGAACCTAACCATGACTGAAATGCTAGTTAGACCACCTTAGCCAAATAATTCTATAGCTAATACATGTTCTAATCAACAACAATAATGATCCTAAGGGGACTGGAAATATACATGAGTAAACAACATGTTTATGTAACGATTCCAGAAAAACCAAAAGGCAAAACCAAAGCATGTGTGTGATAAGCATGTTCTCAAAGAAGACAGCATACCATGCAATTATAGGTAATTCAAGTATAAGTAAAACCCTCTCTCGATGGTGGGAAATCAGATGGCACTATACAACCCAAGTAGTGTGTGATAAAGTAACTCAATTGGGCTTGAAGCACTGAAGCTAATACTTTATTCTCTTTCAATTATGCTTCCATTTGTTGAATTTTAATCGAATCTGAACCATGACTGCATGAAGACGTCCCTACACAATGGCTTGTAGCAAAATGAAACACTTGAGTTGGCAGACCCAAATCCCATACCTCAACACGACCGGGTGCTTCCTCCCAAATAACTTACTAAATGCATCATCATGTGAAGAATGTTGGGAAGAAGCCCCTTCCCTCTCAAGGCTAGCTAATTGCTCCTACATATACAAATTGATTATTGTTAGTATTTGTGCACACTACATATGTTAGAATTGATAACTTTACAATATTAAAAAGATAGCATTTCTTACACTTTTTTCTCTAGCCTCATCATTAACATAAGATCCATCCTTCTTTTTGTGGCTAATCGGGTACATCTAACTCCTGTGTAGGTCTTATTTGTAACTTCCTATAACATTTCGTAAGGTTAATACATGTCCAAATCAATTTAGTATTAAAATTCAATAAAGATTACTTAATGTTAATTACATACTAGCTCATGTTGTTTCCTAGCCATTGACTTAGATCCGAGGGTATGGGAACCATTTGTTTTTGTTGATTGGTAGCATTTTTATCACATATCACCTATAGCATTAAAAAAAAAAGCATGTTGACAATAGGCAAAATAAGTGCTACTAAGCATTTTAACATATGTTCAATTACCAGAGTTTTATCCTTCATTCGATAGTCTATAAAAGATGTCCATGGTCCAACGGATTCCTTCTGACATGACTCAAGGTTTTGACTCCTACTCTTGTCAAAATCATAATTCTTGTTGAATAATTTGCACCGATCATCTTTCTATTTCTTGCCAATATTTTTAAGTATGTACCCCTTATGCTTCCCATCATTAACATCAAATTTTTTCTTCAAAGAAAGAAAGAAAAAAAGGAGCAAATGTTAATAATACCAAACAATAAATGAAAAATGAATTTAATAAAGTGATTGTATTGCGAACCTGAATGGGTTCCTTGTAGACATTATCTTTGTAGGTATTTGCAACTACTGGCCATCTTTCATAACAAATATAAAAGTTCCTAAAATTTGTAGCAACCTCCTAAAAAGGATCCTAAAAGATCACCTGATTGCCCAACTGGTTGGTTTGACTAATTCCATTCTACCATCACCTTGGTCCCAGGTTCTAGCACCCAAACATCTCAAAGCTTTAATTTTCTTTTTTGCACAACTTTGTTTTCATCTAACATATAAAAATAAACCAAAATATTCGTGTAAAAAAAAAACACTTCCACACAACATAAATAAGAACAAATAAATCACGTACCAATCACATCAACAGACCAATATTTAGATGGCTTTGTTACACATTCATTTTAGGCTTCAGGCTCAGGAGATGGAGAAAGTTTAGGCTCAGTGGATGGAGAGGCTTCAGGCTTAGTGGATGGAGGAGATTCAACTTGCTAATCAGATGTATTTGCATGGCCTACTTGCTGAGAGAATCTTTCAATTTCATTAAAGGCTCATTATGAAGTTGACCATGTGGCACATTTTTATTTGAACCCAAAGACTTAGCTGAGGTACAGGTTTAGCCTTAGAAGAAAAAGAACTCTTTCTCTTGTGCATGTTTACTATCTGTAAGGGAAAAAGAAAAAAGAGCATGAGTATTTCAATGCAAAAATAAATAAACATTATCATACTTAAGAAAGATAAATTATCACTATGCTATGTAGGATAGATATAAATTAGTTAATAGCATATTGACAATAACATTTTTACAAAAGAGAGACTTTACCCTTATTTATTGCAACACCATGTTTTCATTATCATCATCAATATTTTCATTAACAAGTGAATTTAGATGGTCATCATTTATACTATTTCTTGCTAGCTGTATATGCAACACATTATCTGGAAAAAGTTGCTCCAAGTTTTGGGATGGATAGCCCTCATTATCATAGATAATATCTTCATCTTCTTCACCCATGTCATACTCGTCTCTTGGACTTATATGAATTGGTAGGCTCCATCCACATAAAAAACCATGTGAGCTTTAGAAACCTTTATATATGGCTTATCATCTTCATGTTCACCCGTATGTATCAATCTACCATAGTTAATGGCAGTGAACCCCAACTTGTCTTTTTTCATACCCTTTGGATTAGTGGTATTAGCCCATTCACATTTAAAAAGTAGAACATTGAATGACCCATTATAGTTAAGTTCAATAATGTCTACTAACTTTCCATAATAAGGCACTTCTCCAAATCTCATTTGAGAATCACTACTACTTGAGTAACTTTTTGTTCCAAATGTGCCAAAAACTCTACTATTTTGAGTTTTTAATCCTTTGTCACGTGCCACAGTTTGAAACTTGAATGCATTGACATTATATGCAGAGAACCTTCTTGCTTAGTCGATAGGATCTTTGGCCAGACTAAGAAACACACCTCTTTGATAGTCTTCAAGATTATTGAGATTGTTGGCAATCTAAAAATGCATGTTAAGTGTTAATAACAAATTTTAGAATGTAGATGTAATATATGAAACTATGATTTTATGCACCTTTGTAGAACCAATGAACAAACTCTCTATGAACCTTCTTGTCTATCTTTGACACATTTCTTGTATGACTCCTTAGTCTCCTACGTATAATATTTCTAAATTCCCTATCTAGATTTAGAAATATTAAACATAAGAATGAAATAAGTTTTAACTATCGATAGTAAAAGCTTATGAATTACTCACTAGAGATAATGATCAACTATAGGACAATTGATTAATACATGTCTATGAGCTTGCAACTTCTCTATAGTTGTTAAATTGAAATATGATGAACCACCAATTGGCCTTCATACTTGCGAAACAATTCAGCTACCCACGAATTAGGTTGAACACAATTGGGCTCATCATCAACATGATTAGGATGATTCCACCTTGTCTCAATGTTATCCAAGTACCTTGAACAAAATGTTAGAACTTCTTCCACTAGGTAACCTTTTGCTATAGAGCCTTCTGGTTGAGACTTGTTACGCACATAAGATTTCAAATGTCCTAAATATTTGTTGCATCACAATGAGTGAAGTTAAATATTGTCCTATACATTAATAAATTAAGAAAGGTATGATTACGTAGTTTTTACCTCTCTATAGGATACATGCATCGATAATGAACAAGGCCTCCAAGCTTAGCCTCTTCAATAAGGTGAACCACCAAGTGAACTATAATTGTGAAGAATGAAGGGAAATAACATTTCCATATGGCACAAAGTGAGGACAATTTGATCTTGCAATTTTCCTAAAGATATAGCACTTAAATCCTTGCCACATCATTGTCTAAAGAATGAACACAACTCAATTAATACTGCAAACACTTCATCAGGCAATGCTACCCACATGGCCAAAGGTAACAATTGCCCCATAAGTACATGGCAATCATGGCTTTTCAATATCCCATTCAACTTAAGATTATCGAAATCAATACACCTTGAAAGGTTGCTTGAATAACTATCAGGCACAGTGATGTTTTTCAAAGTTGTTAAGAATGACTTCTTGCCTAAATTAGTAAGTGTAAAGATAGCCGATGGATACTTTCCACTTTTATTTGGCCAAAGATCGCATTTGATACCCATTACTTGAACGTCTTTTCGAGCATTGACATGATCTTTTGACTTTGCACTATCATTTAGCAAGGTGTAAATGACATTGTCACACACATTCTTCTCAATATGCATAATATCAAGATTGTGACAAAACAAATTACATCGCCAATATGGAAGCTAAAAAAAATGCTTTTCTTTTTCTATTGTTGAGTGCTTTCAACACGTTCACCAGAATGCAATCTTTTTCCCTTTTTTTTCTACCCTTCGCCAAATGTGACATTAATATTCTCAACTTGTGAAAGAATCTCAGCACTAGATAATGTTTTTGGTGCACACCTTGTCTCTTGCTCTTTATTGAATCAAACCCTATTTAATCTAAACCTATGTCTCTGATCAAGAAAACGACGATGACCCATAAAACAAAATTTTTTACTATGAATGAGACGACAAAAGACAGCATCAAAATTGCAAGATGGACAAGTTAGTCCTGTGTACGTATTCCACCCAAAAAGATTCCCCTAACTCAGAAAATCACTGATCGTTCACATCAAAGCTGCATGCAACCTTAACATTTCTCTTGCAGAAGCATCATATGCATCAACACCATCATACCATAACTCCTTTAACTCTTTGATTAGAGGCTGCAAATAGACATCTATGTCATTTCCTGGCATTTTTTTGCCTGGAGTTATCATTGAAATGATGAATGATGTCTGCTTCATACAGGCCCATGGAGGGGTGTTGTATGGAATAAGAATGATGGGCCAAATACTATAGCTTGCACTTAAAGTTCCAAATGGATTAAACTTTAGTAGCTAATCCAAGGCAAACATTTCGTGGTCGAACTGAACAAAGGATTTGTTGAATCAAACTTTTTCCAAGCTTCAGAGTCTCTGATGCCTCATCAAGCCATCCTTGTTACTCTCTATAGCATGCCACGCATATCCTCTAAGTCTTTGAAGATAAAATTAATCTTTGTAATCTCAGTTTTAGAGGAAAGTAACGAAGGAATTTTGCAGGCACCTTTTTCTTATTGCTACCACCAATATTGGATGCCTTAGCTTGACCATCTTTTGAAGTTGCTTTCTATCTAGACTTGTTACAAACTTTGCATGTCACCCTATTCTCATCCTCACCCCAATACAACATGCAATTATTTGGACATGCATGTATCTTGGTGTAGTTTAAACCAAGCTTGGTGATGGTTTTCTTTTCCTCGTAGAACGAACTTGGAATCTTTGCATGTTCAAAAGCATCATCCAATAGTTCTAGTATCATCGTCATTGACTTGTCGCTCATCTTGCATAGGCATTTGATGTGATACAACTTCACCATGAAAGATAGCTTTGAATACTTTGTACACGCTTTGTATAATGGTTGCTCTTCTTCTTTAACTAATTCATAGAACTCTTTTGCTTCAAGCCTTTCTTGACTTGCATGTGGAATTGCTCCTTCACCTCCAATTACTTCTTCATTTGTTATCAAAGGTACTTCATTCATATGATTCCCATCAACTCTAAAAGCTTCATTGATCATGTTTCAAATCTGATCTACCTCAACCACAGGGTCTTGTACTTCATGTAAAACACTAATACTTGATACATTGCTAGTTTCACCCGTGGACTCCCCATGATAAAACCAAAATGTATATTCTTTGGGAAACTATTTATAGATCAAGTGCTCATACATATTGTCCCTTGTTTGCCATTTTTTAAATGCGCATGAAGAACAAGGGCATATTATTTTATCATTAATTGAGCGATGCACAAAGGCAAAATCAAGAAATCTTGAAACCCCTTCTTCATACTCAGGAGAATTTCATGGTTTTGTGATCCACAACTTGTCCATATCTAATCTTTGCTTTAAATTTAAAACAAAACGCAATACTTAAAAACTCTCAGAACACAAATATTAAGCGCCACACATACACACATATATTAGAATGATAAATGTTAATTGTTCATAAGTAAAGTTGTTCATACTTTTAGTCTACACATTCCTATTTGGTAATTCCTTTCTTGTGCTTACTAATGATCAAACAATTAGAACCTATCTTCCAAAAAAAAAAAATAGAACCTATTTTCCTAGAAAGACAACATTCAATGACTTAAATAAATGAAACTGAGTTTGGTGGTAATTGCATAAAGAGCTATAGGTAACTTCCAACAATTTCCCTGCCCTATGCAATTGGGTAGAATAAAGTATTAAGTTAAACTAATTAATCACAAGGCAATAATTCTATTAGAGTTTCATATATAAAACAAAAACAAGTCACATTTTCACCTTGAGGGACGTAGGTAAGAGACTAAATTTACTGAATAATAGTGGACATGATATTTCTTTCGTGAAGATTTAAAAGATTTTAACACAAGTATACTCAATTTTCAAGCTTCTAGTCATACTCATGCACTTGGTAACTTTAATCCCTTTGTTATTCTCAACCAAATGGAACATAAAAAGTTATCTTAAAACAGCAAATGTTCCTCCACCATTGGAAATATTATATGCTCAAAAATAAGACATTTCACTATTATGTCTGCTCATTTGTTGATCTCAAATATTGTACCAAACTCTTCTTTTTCTAGCCAGCAAAATGTTACATTACATGTGATTCTATTCTTCTACAACTAAATTAACCAAAAAAAAATGTCATCAAGACCCAAAAAACAACAAACTAAAGGAAGAAGAACAAAAAGAAAAAGATAAGATTGATGAGGGCTACTAGGTTTATTGAACTATTTGGTCTTATCAAGTTGCTTGAGTGAAGTGCCAATGTACATTTGGTTAGCTGAGAGAATCAAGATCAAAATTGGAATTGAAGGAAGATTTTCAATCTCATCAAACGCAACAAATATTTCAACTACAACTAGAAAAAGGTTTCATATATGAGACAATGTCAAGTAAAGAATAATTACTCTAATTAAATAGCAACATAGTATTAATAGGCTATTACAACAACTAAGGGTAATCTTTCTAATACAAAAGGGATGGCAATTTGATCAAAGAGAAAAAAGGGAGGAAAAACTCTAAGCTCTAATGCCAAATTACTCATCAAGTCCCATCACAGTCACAACGTGCTCAAAATTTTATCTAAATACTTGAGCAAGATGTCACAAAAGAAAAATGACATACATGGAATAAAAAATATTTAGAAAAATTGGAAAACTCTTTATAACAAAACAAATAAAAAAGAAAGCATAGATTTATATGTTTTCAAAATAAAAAATTGGCAATATATATGTAATGAATATTTCTATAACATTTGGATGCCAAAACAATGGTTGATACGTAATTATTTTCAAGAAGAAAGATGGGAATACCATATCAAGAGAATCAGCTCCAAGTGCAGCAAATTTGGACTTTCCAGTGAGACTGGACTCCTCTAGTAGTGCCAACTATGTCACACACCATTATCACTGTTTCTAGTTTGGCCTACTCGCAATATTAAAGTCCAAATTGGTTATTATATCCTTATCACTACAAATATTACAAAAAGTTCAAGCCATAGTCCACAGAAAATCAAGATTTATAAATACACGAAGCAACTAATATTTTCAAGCGAACATATACTCTTCTAGGTGAGAGATTAACTATGCGACGAGTATATAAATAAATATATGATAGTTTATGGCCAAAAACTTACTACACATGTAACTTGAAACCGAGGTACTTGGGCTGCAATGCAATGGATGCAAAAGTTCTGCCCTTAATTTAAAAGGAAATAGGATTTGGGTTAGAGATCCTTGAACAAGGTACCTGTTATTGTATCCAATAATAAGAAGAGTTAAATGAGCTTGGAAATTTAATGCAATTAGGTGTAACCATGAAATATCATAGGGCCAGTTCAATTTTATTTGATTTCTTTCACCAATAAAGCACAAAGTTAATCATAAAATTACATTGATGTGTAAGTAAAACTCAAAAACAATAAACCAGATTATTTCTAATGGCATATTATGACACTGCAATGGTCTAATTAGAAAGAACTTGAGATAGACTATCAAAACCACAAGATGCTTGCATAGCTAGCTTCACAACGCGAATAAATCTTAAATTGTAATTCTACCAATAAGATATACCAACTGTAAGTTAATAGATCAGAGGAAATTTTTTTAATATTTACACTTTCACACAATTCAAAGTATCCAAGCCATGTTCAAAAACAAAGTATAAATAAGATAACTACATAATATTAGAGAGAAAGCAAACTTTGTGAAATAACTTCAAAGAAATATGAATATCACTTCCCTTATCAGTCACATTAACCATATCTATAGTAAAATCACAATATGGTCCAAATCAAGAATAAACAGTGTCGTTCCATGGACAATTCAGATTCATAAGTCCAATTGAATCCAATTACTGTAGAAATAGGGAACAATCCAGTGCAACAAAATTTGATAGTCAATAATTTATCTATCTATCAAATTTAATAAAAATTTATGCCAATTGCAAATGAAACACACGAAACTCAAGAATCGTGAGAGATTCTCTTTCAACAAATAGGGGTTTCAGGTTTGTGCAATTTGATTCAACAAAAGATTTGCAATCTAGAACAGTCATACCATTGTCAAATTATTTTAAAAGCTTCTTTAGTAGCATTTGGCAACCCAATCCTTCGATCACGGTACCTATAGTATTCCAGAGAAAACTTCTTAGCAATATGATTGATATAGCCGTAACAAACTAAGGAAAATATTGCAAATGATCTAATGATAATGCATGACAATTACAACAATGGTTACATCCACGATTTTAAAGGTGAGTTAGGTATATGGGAACTTGAAAATCCAAGCAAGAATCAGTAGGGTTTCTAAATGCTTACTGAGTAGGAATTCTAGTTTGGGAAGAGAAGAAATTCATAGAACTATACAGCAAAAAAGTCCAGAAAATGCAGAAAAGTAAACTAGGCATAAAACCTCATGTTTGGTTACAACAAACAAACTAGAAGAAAGCAATTCAATGCAAAATTCATAGAGCTAATAATTCCATACAAAGAAAGCATCATGGAACTTTGAAAAGATCACCATCACTTATATTACAAAGGATATACACACCCTGAATACACTCCTAAATCCTGACCTTCTCAAAAGGTTTCTCCAAGTACTTACCCTTATGATGAGCAAAATGCTTCCAATCAAAATTTCCTCAAAAAACCTAGTAATTACCTGTACATTAGAACTAGAATCTATACACCCTCGAAACCTCAATCCCTATCTCCTCTTCAAAGTTTTCACCTTATACTACTTGTCACCCTATCAAAGATACCAGGTTGGCATCCCCTACTTGCCCTATGTTATTCTGCCAATTGAGCTCTTTTTGTCAAGTAAAATCAGAAATCCTTTAGATGGAGAGAAACATAACCAAGGCCTAAATAGACAAACCAAAAGATAGCAGAGAGGTAGAACCTAAAACAATGTCCATTATATGTGGTATGAAGTAAAAATACTATCAAGCAGTTCCAAATTGCACATACATGCTTTTCTTATCACAACGACGATGGTGAAGAATAATAGTAACTACAAACTGGAAAATGAGCTCTTACTTGGCAGGCAAACCAATGATTGCACAAACAGGTTGCTCTGGATCTGAAAAAAATACAAATAAAATCATATACATAAACAAACACTTTAAAATAGTGCTATCGTGGCAATGTTGCAACAACAAAAGATATGGTTTGAAATTGGAACCTAGGGGCAAGTAGACGTTGTAATTAATAATGAAGTTAAATTTAATCAAGAAAAAAAAGCCAATTAGTTAGCCAATGAAACACAGTGTGAGAAGCAATTCTATAGCAGTTTCCCAGGGAATTTAATTTCACATATTGTAAAATTCATGGATAGAAGAAACAGAATATGTAATATTCTTTCACATAAGAATGAACCAAATTGTCAATGTCATGAATTTGCTATTAGTACCAGCATATGAAGGACTCACATTGTACAGGTGTTGTGTCAATGTTTGAGTGAAATGAGGACCCCTTAGTGAACTCTAAATTTGAGCAACTTGAAAAATTAATAGATTGCTATATGTGAAATGTCAACAATCATATTACCAAATCAAATGAATATAACATGCAGTATCCAAAGACAAACCTTGAGCAATCTGATTCTATGTTGTTATATGAAAAATTGACCTTCGTTAACTGCAAAACAAAAATAACCCTTAAGGAAAAATTGAACCTTGAAATCTCTACATAAGGGAATTATACATAAACATTAATGAAGGTGTAATGGTGAAAGGAGCTACCTTGACGCTGAGCTGGGAGGTGAGGAAGAAGCAACCAGCAACCTTCACGTTGCTAAGCTGGGACGTGAGCGAGGCAGTGACCTTGACGCCGCTGAGCTTGGACGTGAGTAAGGCAATAAGAGAAAGCGGCGACCTTGGAGCCTTGCATTAGGGAAAACAGCAACCTTGGAGGCTAGCGCGACAGAAATCAACGACCTCGGACCGGGAGGCGACCTCATAGCTGGAGTCAATCTTGGAGCGGGTGGCATTGGAGCGTTGCGTGTGAGAAACCGGAGACCTTGGAGCCTCGTGCAAGAGAAAGTAGCGACCTCGGAGCGGGCAACGACCTTGGAGTGTCTCGCATGCCAGAAACCCGTGACCTTGGGGCGTCTTGCATGCCAGAAACCAGAGACCTTGGAGTGTCTCGCATGAAAAAGCAGCAACCTTGGAGCTAGCGGCGACCTCAGAGGGGTGCGATCTTGGAGCGTCGCGGGAGGCAAAGCTGTGAACTTGGAGCCTTAGGTGAGAGCAAGCACTGACCTTGGAGCCTTTGGGGAAAAGCAAACACTGACCTTGGTTCGAAGAGTGAGCAACACAAAAGAGAGATTGGGGCTGACGCAGGAGAGCAATGGAAAAGCAAGAGAGCTTTGCGCCAAAATTTCATTGGCAAGCGGTGGCGGTTGGAGGAACCGCAGGGAAATATTGCTTTTAATGGTCACCGACGACCATCGTTCGAAACCATTGTGGATGGATTGCCGCAAGTTCCCTTATTTGTAGTAATTATATAACTTACCTGCATAGCACTAAACACATCAACATTTTGTGAACAACTTATCAGTCAAAGTACCTTATTTATCACCATTTCTCTTAGAGGCATTTTGGGACATTTGAGAAGTTGAAATGACTTGTATATGGGTATTGCTTCAACTAATAAGTTGTTCACAAAATGTTGATAAGATTGATGTTATGCTAGTAAATTGCTCAGTTTCTTATAAGGCACTTTAAGTTGGCATATTGGTTAGGTTGATGGGCACGAGATGCTAATGTGCAAAAATTACTGATGAAAAACTTGAAACCATTACTGGACACTAGTAGTGATGATCATGATTGAACGTCCCTATAATTGTTTTGATCGTCTTTAATATTTCTAAGGTTTTCTGCTATTTTTATTTCATTCTTGTGAACTAATTCTAGATTTGGGGTATATTGTTATCGAACATTAAAGTCATAACCAATGAAAAATCAAAGGAAATTAATAAAAACAAGGTATAGTCCATTTTTTAATTGCTTGGTCCAACTTAATTACTTAAAAGATATAAAATCTCTTGAATTTAAGAGAATGAAAGAATATTTTCAATTAATGCCAATATCTTATTGGGTTTTACTTAACTACATTGATTGAGGTTTCAAATTGATTAAATTCAAAGATTCATACTACGTGAAATTGGATTACAGTTTTGTTTCGTACTGTTGGTCGTGAACTGCTATTTATCCATGTGAATGTGTTTCTCTTTTATAGTTGTTGCGCTTGGTTAGTTATTTGTGAATTTGCAGTTTTATTCTTATGACCTGTCTAGTGGAAATTGTGGTAGGACATTTGTAAGATATATGTAAACTCTATTATGAGAACTACAAAATTTGATACAATGTTATGGAACATATAGTCAGAAACATGATTCTCGCTTTGACTCAGGAGCCCAACTATTTTGAAGTCTGCAAATAAAAAAATAAAAAAAAGAGGAAGAAGAAAGATTCAAAGGCAAAGGCACTGAGTGGTTCAAAGATCGTAAGTATTATTTTTCTGAAAAAAACGTGTGGTGAGGATGGTCAATGGTGACGTTGACGGAAATGGTTGGCAATAAGTCTGAGCCAGCTCATTCCATTCCATTCAATTCAATTCAATTCCATCATCATCTATCCCATTTCTTCAGCCACCTCCACCTCCACCTCCACCTCCACCTCCGCACAACCCAAGTGGAAACAGAAGATGGCCCTTGCAAAGGAAATTATGGGTTCTTCATTGATAGAGCGGTCCTTCTTCGTTTCTTCCTCAAATTCAGAAGTGTTTCAGCTCAAACAGGTCCTGTTCTTGGTGAAGCCTATGCCTATGCTTATGTTGGAAAACACACGAGTTGTGAGGTTGAGGAAGGGCGCAAGGTTTCCTGTGGCAGCTATCAGCGAGGATTTGGTTAAGGCCTCGGTGCCTGCAGAGAAACCAGTGCAATTCAAGGTTAGAGCTGTAGTGACGGTGAGGAACAAGATCAAAGAGGATTTTAAAGAGACCATTGTCAAGCATTTGGATGCCATCGCAGATAGGATTGGAAGAAATGTTTTGCTGGACCTTATCAGCACTCAGATTGATCCAAGTAACACAACACTTTCTCTGCTTCTCCGTTTCATTACTCTGAAAAACGGTCATTTCTGTGACTTTTTTTCCTCTTTGCGGGCATCACAAACTATAGCAATCATTTCTTCAAACTGACAAGCTTTCACATATTCCAAAAAACAATTTTTCTTTTGGTTGGTTGGTTGCTTTTCTTCTTCTATTCTGGGTGAGCGGGTGGGTGGCATTGAAGATCTTTCAATCCTTCGTATCCTCCATTTTTATTTGGCATAGAGTTGAATTCTAACGTGGATCATTGAATTGTGCTTAAGGGTTTGATTCTTATTCTGTTGTGTATATTAGAAACGAAAGCAGCTCCAAAGAAGAGCAAGGAAGCAGTGCTGAAGGACTGGTCCAAAAAATCCAGTGTTAAAGCGGAGAGAGTTACCTACACAGCTGAATTCCTTGTGGACTCGAATTTCGGGGTTCCCGGAGCTATTACTGTGACGAACAAACACCAGCGAGAGTTCTTCTTGGAAAGTATAACCGTCGAAGGCTTTGCCAATGGAGCAGTTCATTTCCCCTGCAACTCATGGGTACAGCCCACAAAGGATCATCCTGGAAAGAGGATATTCTTCTCTAACAAGGTACTCTTTCTTTCTTTCTTTTTTCGTGCGTAATCACCAAGAAGTTAGTCTCTTTGCCTCTTTGCTAAACTCTCTTTTTTTTCCTTCATTTATTTTCTTTCTATGTCATATTCAAATCTTAATTAAGGAGTCACCAATCATTCTAGTTTTGTAGTAATTTGCTGTTTTTTTCTTTCAGCTTGGAAATGTCAAAGCAATTTTATTTCAAACTAGAAGTTCACGTCATTCTTGAATGGCAACTTGTTGAACATGCCGGCCGGCCATTTTATTTAATTAAAACTTTTCAATTTGAAATTATTTATTTAACAATGCTATACGCGCATACTTGTATTTGATTATGATAGAATTCATCTCACCTTATTTTCATATATTTAAATTTAAATTTTACCTCTTACAAAAATATAAGAATTAAGAAACACTTATCTTCATGTCTCGCGCATCCTTATCTTATACACTTAACAAGTTGTCTTATAAGTACATAGTTTTTTGAACAGCTTTTTTGACGACACATCATCATCCCATCCCTCCAAAAACATTTGTTGTCTCAATTGCTTTATATTGAGTATTTTACATCGCAGAAAAAGTCTTCCTCAATAATCACAAGTTACTAACTGGCTGCCGTAGATTAGACCTATGAAATGAGTTTTGAAACTTCTTATTGACAATAATGCTTGGGGATTAAGGATGGTTAAGGTTATATTTATGAATTAAGATTTTGGAGAGGAGGGGAGGCGAAAGAGGGATTTATAGTATAAAGTTATGTTACAAATCCTTCTTTTCTATCTCCTCTTTAAATCTTAGTTCACAAAGATACTCTAAGTGTTACAACCGCCTAATTCAATACATCAACATATAAATTAACAATTGCTTGACTTTTTAATTTACAGAATCTCGGAAGGGAAGGAGTTCTGATGTGATGTTAATTTTAAATGTTATTTGGTTTTTAATGTCATAATGCTTTATATTTCATTTAAAACAATTTATTGTTAAATCTTAAAAATTAATTACCACATTTTGCTACAAAATTTCTTATTCTGGTTATTAAATTCATGAAAAAGAAGGGAAGTTCTGAAATTTGTTTGTTATTGTATTGAATGAATTTCACAGCCATATTTACCTGGAGATACACCTGCGGGGCTTAGAGTATTAAGGGAGAAGGAGCTGAAAAATCTGAGAGGTGATGGCAAAGGAGTTAGAAGTCTATCTGATAGAATATACGATTTCGATACATACAATGATCTGGGAAATCCAGACAGAGGAGTTGACCTCACCAGACCAACTCTTGGTGGATCCCAAGAACATCCATACCCAAGACGCTGTCGTACTGGCCGCCTACCCACTGACACGGGTAACAATACTAGCAACAACTAATTAGCAGGGGAATCATATACATATACTATATCGTGTCACAGTTTTGCATAATTAAAAAATTGAAAATTAACTGTTATGCGGGTTCTTTCTAAATTCTGCCGACAATTATGGTACAACTTTTTTCATAGTGTGTGAATCATTGATTGATTATATCGGGAAATGAAAGAGAAAAGGGGCGAGAGTAAAAACTAATGAAGTTTAAAACTAAAAATAGCTAGCATTGTGGAGGAAGAACGGTTAATTTTTACTCCGTGGAGTATAAAGGAATTTTCCGTTATAGGTGATAGGAGGGTAAGATGTTCGATCTAAACAAGTTTTACCGGCATGGTGCAGATTTGCATGCAGAGAGTCGTGTGGAGAAGCCACTGCCTATGTACGTACCGAGAGACGAACAATTCGAGGAGTCTAAGCAGAACACATTCTTCATCAAGAGGCTCAAGGCAGTGCTCCATAACTTGATCCCTGGCCTTAAGGCTAGTCTTTCTGCTAATAATCGTGATTTCAACGATTTCTCAGACGTTGACGGCCTTTATAGCGAAGGCCTGCTCATTAAGTACCGGTTGCAAGACCAAGTTTTAAATAAAATCCCATTGCCAGAATTTGTCAGCAAGATACAAGAATCCAGCCAGGGACTCCTTAAGTATGACACCCCCAAGATTATCTCCAGTAAGTATCCCCTTATTTGTCTCTTCCATTTTCACTAGAATCTTGGCTACTTAATAGAGTAAATTAATTTCCTTCATGAACCTTACTGCACTATATTGCTAGCTCTTTCTAGTTACATTTCAATTTTAGATCTCAATGCTATATATACAAGCGAGCTACTTGCGTCTTTGCTTTATGAAAAAATTCTACCATACTCTTTTGTTTAAGAAGGATCAAGGGTTGATATGCTATTGATAGGACTATCAAACGGGCTCCAATTGTTTAGGCCCGCCCCGTTTTGATCCGCAAAATAAACTGGTCTAAACAAGCAGGCCCATTAACCCGCAATCTAAAATTATTTAGACCTGCCCATTTAAGTGATGTATGGGAAGTATGACTGGTGGAGTAAATCCACGACAAGTGTTTAAGATGTAATAACAACTTATCATTATTATTACTATTATTATAATAATGTAATATCTAGAGTATTGCATCTACTAGTGTGGTTTATTTAACTAATGATATCACATGTATAACGTGCAGAGGACAAGTTTGCCTGGCTGCGAGATGACGAATTTGGCCGGCAAGCAATAGCAGGAATCAACCCTGTCAACATTGAGGGGCTTAAAGTTTTCCCACCCGTAAGCAAGCTTGACCCGGAAATATATGGTCCCCAAGAGTCTGCTCTTAAGGAAGAGCACATTTTAAGCCAACTTGAAGGCATGACGATGCAACAGGTGCCCAAAATATTCTTCAATAAAATGACTAACCATATTCTGTAACCAAATCTCACGAGTTCATTCTCTCCATACTTTAGCCACTAGATCATCCAAATTTATTTCTTTCAACTTTGCAGGCAATAGAGGGAAATAAGTTGTTTATGATAGATTACCATGACCTCTACTTTCCATTCCTTGATGGGATCAATGCCCTTGATGGTAGAAAGTCCTATGCTACACGTACCATCTTTTTCTTGACACCCATAGGCACTCTGAAGCCTATCGCTATTGAACTCAGCCTGCCCACCGCGGGACCAAGTTCCCGAACCAAACGAGTAGTTACCCCTCCCGTGGATGCAACTAGCAATTGGATGTGGCAGCTTGCCAAAGCTCATGTTTGCGCCAATGATGCTGGCGTGCACCAACTTGTTAACCATTGGTAATTAGCAAGTCCCCATTCCTCTTTTATATGTCAAGTAGTTAGTTCTTCAAACCATTAGAAATTCTATTTTGGATGTTAAAATTACCTGATTATTTTATTTGCTGTATATATATAGGTTACGCACACATGCCTGCATGGAGCCTTTTATATTGGCTGCTCATAGGCAACTAAGTGCAATGCATCCTATTTTCAAGCTGTTGGATCCACACATGCGGTACACATTGGAGATCAATGCTATAGCTCGCCAGAACTTGATCCACGCGGATGGAATCATTGAGTCTTGCTTTACTCCTGGCCGCTACTGCATGGAGATTAGTTCTGCTGCTTACAAAAACTTGTGGCGCTTTGACATGGAGGGCCTCCCTGCGGATCTCATACGCAGGTAATTTAGTATACATCAAAATAATCAATCAATCTTATCTTAGGTTCTTATAATTAGTAAGTAACTATATATATGACCGATTGGAGTGACTGATTGAATGTCTATATATATAGTTGAAAGAGTAACCCAATTAAATGCTTAATTATTCTATATATATATATATATGTGGGCGCGTGCGCGCGCGCCGCCAGATAATTGCAAATGATATGAATTAATGAATCTAACATATTAATTAATGATCTGCATTAATTGTAGGGGAATAGCAGTGCCGGACTCAACACAAGCAAATGGTCTAAAGCTCCTAATAGAAGATTACCCTTATGCGAAGGATGGGCTTCTGATCTGGTCTGCAATAGAGAAGTGGGTCCGCACCTATGTGAACCATTACTACCAGCATCCAGGCCAGGTTCGCAGCGACAAAGAGCTACAAGCTTGGTACTCAGAGTCAATCAATGTGGGCCACGCTGATCTCAGGCATGAAAGCTGGTGGCCTCCATTGAAAAAGAGTGAGGATCTTGTGTCCATCCTCACCACCTTGATCTGGACAGCATCCGCACAACACGCAGCTCTCAACTTTGGGCAGTACCCTTACGGAGGTTATGTGCCGAATCGTCCCCCCTTGATGCGAAGATTAATCCCGGAAGAGAGTGACGTCCCAGACCCAGATTATGCCAATTTCTTTGCAGACCCGCAGAAGTACTTCCTGAACGCGCTGCCCAGCTTGCTGCAGGCAACCAAATACATGGCCGTGGTTGACACGCTCTCCACTCACTCGCCAGACGAGGAGTACTTGGGAGAGCGGCAACAGCCATCCATTTGGTCAGGTGACGCAGAGATCATCGAGGCATTCTACACCTTCTCCGCGGAGATCAGACGCATAGAGAAGGAGATCGAGAAAAGGAACTCTGATCCCACGCTCAGGAACCGCTGTGGGGCCGGAGTCTTACCTTATGAGTTACTTGCGCCCAGCTCCCAGCCTGGCGTTACGTGTAGAGGGGTTCCTAACAGTGTTTCCACATAGCAACGTAACCACAAAATAATCAAGTCTTATTATTTCTTCTTTCTGGGTGAGAGCCCGCCATTATGGTTGTTGGCCTATTAGATCGGTGGAACACACAGGTGTGTTTTTTTAGGTTTGGGGTAAAGATGACGTGAAAGTTTTATGTATGAGTACAAAGACACTCTAATAGTTGATTTTTGTACCAAGACTAGATTTGGTTACGGTATAGGGTTGATGAATAAGTTGTATATCAAATAGCTCGATCAGGGATTTTGTGGAGCACATGCAACTATTTGTAAAGTCATTATACAAAGGCACATAAAAGAAAAAAATCATTATACAATTATTGGGTTTTTAACACTATTAAAATATAAAAATACATTACTTTTGAAAATACCAAATTCTATCTTTAATTACAGATTTACGACTGTTGTTTATATAGAGGAAATTCTTGCAAGATACAGCAATTTCATTGAAATGAGAAATCGCTGGAAGTTATAGTGATTTCTCATTGGTTTTAGAAATCATTGCTCTTGTTTACTTAACAAGTGCTTCAAGTTGCAACTATTTCATGTTCATTTATTATATAAATTGCAATTTCCAAGGAGCTAAAGTGAAGCTTGAGTGTTTCTGTTTATATTATTTTCATCTTGTTGTGTTGTTCTTTAATTTGTGTGAGAAAAAATGGCTGAGAAATATTATATATATGTTCATTATGGGGGAAAATAATCACTACAAGGGAAGGAGACACATTTGTTATTTAGTGAAAATACAACTTGTATTGTTATTGTTGATCTATCAATCATGTTTTTGGAGTTGAAGAGCAAAATATTACAACAGTTTGAGCAACCACTTATGGAAGTTAAAAAACATTTTTATAGGTTGCCCTTAACATTTGGGCAAGTTATTCTCAAGTATAAGAAATTTCGGAGACCAATGATGCTAAGGTAAGGTTAATGTTTGACATGAGCAATAGGTTTCTAGAAGTTCAGATCATGGAGGTGTTAGTCATCCTAGAGGAGTGTAAATTTAGCAGCTCTAGGGGATCTGTTTGTCAGCCAGGCATAAGCAGAGAACTCAACATTTGAGGTCGCACCGTATTCAAAGTGGCAGATGATCTCCAACCTTAGAAATGCCTCAATGTTCCCCAACTTTTGAAAAGCATGTAGATCTTAATGAACATCTTATTCTTGCATAACTCAGAGACCAAGTTGCCTAGCCACTGGCTCAACTGGGTGGAGGTATTGGAGCTAGGTGGTGGTGTGTCACGACCCGACTTGGGAATATGACCGACATGTGAGGAATCTTATTCCCATGTAAGCCTTCTGGATAACATGTCTCTCTAAATGAATGAAATGACATAGATTTTTTTTAAACATAATTTCATCCAAATCTTTATCCAAATCTTTATTCGAAACCTGATATCTGAATTCATAAAACTAAAATGCTTTAATATACAAAACTCTGAAAACATCTTAATCGTACTTCTAAAATCAGTTAATACTTGGAACAAATCATATACTCATGTTTGGCTTGTTACATAAACTCTAATCACAGTCTGCAAATTGAAATCCATACTTGAAATTTGTATACATATATAGATGTTCTTAACTTCTAAAATTAAATACATAGTCTTAAAATAAATGCATGACTCCTAATCCTACCTCCAAATGTACCTGAGCACTCTACTCTAACAAAATCCTAATCTAAGCATTACTGCAAAGTAAAGCTTACCACTAGGCTTGTGGACTACCGAATTAGTGACTGAGACCTACTGTGAGGAGGAAGGGAGAAAGGTGAGTCAACAGACTCAATGACCTATCACCCATATGAGACAATCAATATGATTTATATGTAATATATATACATGCAATAAACATAAAACCAGTGTTGTAAAAACCGGCTCGACCGGCCGGTTCAACGAAAAACCAGTGAACCAGTCATGAAATCGTTCGAGCCATTGTTTGGATCGCCATTAACCCAGCGCGACCGGCCTTCTCTTGGTTTGTATCAAAACCTGACTCGATTGATTGAACCAAATCGGCTTGAGTCAATTTTTTTTGGGGTTTTTTAGCTTTTTTTCTTTTTTTTGGCTAAACGATGTTATTTTTTAAAACCTTAAAAAAAATTCTAATATGACTTATAGAAAAATGCAATAACTTTGTTTGTATTGTCATGATTTGTGAGTTTGTGATGTAAAACTTTATGAGTTTACTTGTGTAATTATGTTTTGAACTTGTCAATTGTGATTTGTGATTGTGAAATGTGAACAATATTTAGGAATTTATGTTATTTATTTATATTTTTGTATTTAGACCCCTTAAAGAGTGTCAACTTGTTAGCTATCATTTTATTGAATTTTATTTAAACTTTTATATATTTTTATATATTTTTTTTGTATAAATCTCATGACCTATCCTGTGAACAGTTAACCCAGTGACCTGTTAACCGAGTTGGTCACTTGTTCGCTTCTATAACTATGTATAAAATTAAACCATTTGGTATTTACCTATATAACTATTTATGAAAGCATTTGTCATTCCATAATATCATAGAAAGCATATCTAAATTTATTGTCTAGCATGAAATCTCTTAAACTTGTAGTGCAGTAAATCTTGAAAAAAAAAACAATAATCTCTTAACATGAAAAATATATACATAATAATAATCATCTTAGAATTTCTCTAATTACTCTAGGGCACCTTACTAGGTCTTGAATTTCTTTGATTACTCACTCACTCATTTACACCTTAACATGGTAACACATGCATCTAAAAAACTAACATTCACTTTCAGAGAACTATAGAACAATAATCCAAAAAGCATATGAATTTATATGATTTTTTTATGGTAAAAGTGTGGAACTAAACATTCACAAATGACAAACTATAAGGCATTATTATTTAGAACAACTACCTGGCAATAGCATCTCTGAAAAGAAAAAGGAAAAATAGTTCAAAGATCAAGTTTATAACCATCCAAAGGGTACTCTATATGTTAGGATTAAAAATGATATTTGACTACGCTCAACATATTTCAACACTACTTCATATTCATTTATCTAATAATAATAGTATGAATAATCTTTCTGATTCCTTTATCTATGGTAAGTCTAATGGATTCTTTGCTTATCCTTTTATCTCTACTTATCCAATTTCTGATTCTTCTATCCATTAAAAAAAAAAAAACAAACACAAAGTCATGCATAGAGAAAACAACAATATATTCACACAATAACTGACTGAATGAGTTACCAACAATATGGTCAAAAAATTACCTTAACCACCAACTTTGATACATCACCATTGTCTTTATCCTGACTATCACCTTCATCACTTGGCATCATGACTGAAACTTGGAATTTCAACAATCTCAATAATTGAGACAGCTACAACAACCATTTATCTAGCAGAAAACATACACATATCATACATTAGATACAAACCTATAAAAGCAAAAAAAAAAAATGTATGGTGGGTTTAGTTTATAGTTGGCAAACCATATTGAAATGTAACTCAATATAATTTTCCCAAACATGTTAATGCAAGTTGAAACTTGTTGAGCCCTTCAAAGTTCAAACCATATTTTAGACTTTCCATTCTCCAAACACAAAAATGAAAATGTGAGCTATCAACCACATGAGAAAGTAGACATAAAAATCACAACCTTACAACATACAACTCTAGTTATATTCTACAAAAGAATTTAAAAATTTTAAAAAAAATCATTAAATGTTCAATCCTTGTAAAGTGTAGCATAAGAACATAACAACCCAATCCTAATCCTATCCCATCAAACATGCACAAAAACAAAGTTTTCGAAAAAAGGGTTCTTTAAATTTGCCAAATGAGTAGATCTTTGATAAAATTAAGAGGAAAGGTGAAATGGGTAGGTACCTTAACATGTACTAGTCAATTCCTTAACTTTACCCTAATAGTGACCATCTAATGGAGACAAAGCAATCAAACAAGAAAGCTCAAAATCATTATCAGAACAAGTTATCAATCAATTAAAATAAACCATCACTAAAGTAGAACCATTGTCATTGTTCCTATTAAAATATTCTAAACCTAATGCATAATAGATGACAAAATAATTTTTTTATTTTTCACTTATTTTAAAAAAGAAGCCCTACATCATCCAAGGAAATATTCCAATTTGATAATTTGATTTGGCATTCTGCAATTTAATTCAATATTAATAAACAAATAAAGCACTAAAGCAAGGAGTATAGAATTTAAATTTGAGCAAAAAGGAGAAAAAAAAAAAAGAAACCTTGAAGAAGACAAAGTAAGGAACAACAGAGATGGAATAAACCTTGGAAATCTTGGGTTGCTTTTCGCTTCAACCTACGAAAAAATGAATTATAAAAAAGAGAACCAAAGTACAATTGTGAATGAAATTGACAATTGAATTGAAAGGGAAAAAATAAACCCCTAAGAAGTGGGCAATAGGGAAGTTGGTGGACAAGTGAGAGAAGAGTTGGTGAAGAAAAAGAAGCAATGAGGCTCGGCACTGAGTATTCTCCAGACCTCACTCTTTGTTTCTTGGGGTTAGGGTTCTTTCTTCTTCCAGAGAGAGGTTCTAAGGTTTAGGGCTTCCTCGTTCCAAGAGAAAATAAAAGAAGAGAGACCTTGAGCACAGAGAGAGAGAGAGAGAGAGAGAGGGATGAAGAGGATTAGGGATTTGAGAGGCAGACCTTGAGCGAGAGCGATGGAGACTAAGTGAGAGGGAGAGCGAGGGAAAGATGAAAATCGGGGGCAAGGCTGGGACCTTGAGCACCAAAATCACTGAAGAATAGAGATTGAGCAAAGGGGAAGCGATAATGATTCCTCTAACCGTAGGGAAATACTTTATGTCATGGTGAGCAATGACCCTTCTTCACAACTACCGTGAGTTGAGTGTTGTGAAAGGCCTATTTTGTAGTAATGTTTCGTCCTTGCTCTCTTTCTCTTTCTTAGTATCTAACCTCAATTGATAACGTGGGGACTTATAGTCCTCGATTTCTGAACTCCCTTACTCTCTACATGAGTGTCATGCTTGGAAATCAAACTACTCTATCCGTACGCATAACAAAAAGCAGACGCCTTACCTGGTACTCGTAAGTGTCATGCTAAGCATTCACATGCATATATTTCTATAGTGTGTATACATGCAACACGTCAATCACGCATATCATATAGATCAATTTAATAAACATAACATGCTCTAAGATCTCTGGAATATCTTGTCATTACAATATGCACTGTTGGTTAGTCATAAAATGACCCTTCTTGTCTCCAAACTTACTAATCCTTAATTAAGTTAGTTAACTCCTTACCACGCATTACCAAGTTACAACTTAAACATGACATATCTCGATCTAAATCTCACTCATATAGTTTACATGAACAGGTTGGGAAAACCACATATATTCTTTGCATGAGGTTTCATAAACTGGTTAAACAAGAACTCACAAATCAAAACTTAAAACTAATGACTCAAGGCCAATCTAATCATATATCTATACTAGAGAAAACTCATTAGAAAGAAAATGTAATCTACATCAGCATTTGAGCTTTGGATCAAGTAAAAGTTATATGAGAGACAAAACTATTTAGGAGCACAAAACATTTAACCGATTCAAGTCTTTGTAGGTAAAACATGTTTCTACCTTCTCTTCTTCATTTTAAGAAAGCTAATCATGGTAATGCAACATAGAAAAGAGGCTACAACTTCATTCCAATGCTTAACCTTAGTGTAAAAAAAAAATCTTGCTTTCATACCAAACTTGTCTCATGTATCTTATAAAATCATTAATAAAGCTCGTTTGAGAAATCCTTTTCATCTAGAATTTTGTAAAATGTTGGCGAAAAGCCTTAAGCATTCATAAAACTCTTTTTAGAGATACAAACACGATCCTCAAATCATAGGTCAAGCTCATAAAACATAACAGCCAAAAGCATTTAAAAAAATTGATATCAATAAGCATGATCTTTAAATATAATGAAAGTATCGAGGAAAACTATTCTATTCATTGTCCCAATCGGCATAATAGAATAAGCATGCATATGCATGAAGCCACATGTTAACAAACATAGACATATCATTCATGCACTCTAGTTCATTTGAGCTAATATGATTGTGGGAACTTCTATGAGAGCACATAGAAATTTATTGCCTAGTCCTTGGACATTACATAATACATAGAGATTCTTAGTTCTATACTTGGCCTATGAGGTTGAAAGTTGTACATACTTATGTCACTTTAACAACAATCACTGTAGCATACCAAGTATGAAGAATCCAATACCTTTCAATTTAATACATTTTTCACACACCATGTTTCCTTGGCCTACTCACACAAGCACATACAGGCATGTAGTCCTATTACTCTTTTCTTTAAAGTTCTAAACTATCATGACGAAATCAATTACTCATGTTTTGATCAAAGCTTATAATAATTTATCCTTGTTGATTCTAATCATAAGTAAGGAAACATTTATAACTTGCAACATTTTCACATCATGCATATAATCTAGAACTAGGAAAACAAAAGCAACTAGAAGAATTTTCAATTAAATCCATATGTGAAACAATTTCCAACTAATGCCAAACTTGTCTAGCGATCCATGTCATGTTGTTAACTTACTCATGCATATCACACTCATATCATGCTAAAAACACAATCCTAAACATAAATCATGAAGCCTTGCATCTTTAAAATGCGACATACATACGATTTATGGCATCAAAATCCCTTAAAATAATTTAACTCAACTGAAAACTCCTACATGATGCCTATATGTGTGGTTTGTGTTTCTATCATATTTCTTCCTGCTAGCTCTAGGCCATTCTCATGCAAACCCTACTCAGCTGGGTGTTAAGTTTTTCTATCCTCTGATTTGTAACTCTTTAAAACGAGCATTCATTCTTCTTGTGCCTCTCTAACTACATTTGTAGCATGTGGTGTGCCCCATAGGCACTGACTTTCGTGGCACTTCCGCTGTCTAACAACTAGGTATGACCAACCAGTTGTACTAAACCTTCCTACTCTGGATGGCCAATGCTTTGACCCCTTGGTTAGGCGATAGTGGGACACATCGGGAGGGCATTAAGAATGGTGGCCCCATCATGATCCCATGATTTGATCTCTCTACCTAGGTTAGTCATTCTTGGTGGTGCTCTTTATTGATGCACTCTAGCTCGCTGTGTTCACTAACTATCTCTAACAAGTTTAGAATGGCCTATTCGAGGCACCATATGCAACTAGTGTTGATTGACATGGTGCTGCTACAACAACTATAACAACGATGATTAACGGATGACATAACTTATTTATGAAGAGGAGGGAAAAACATAAGGTTGGATCAAGAGTTCAAAGAAATGACAAAGACCCTTAGGGTATGTTTATGAGTTTGGATTTTGGAGGGAATGAGACGACTTGTAATATAATTTTACACTATAAGCCCTCTCCTCCCTCCCCTCCCCTCCTTCCAAAATCCAAACTCACAAACATACTATTACTGAACTTAGACATAATTGACTTTTTCTAGAGGCCTCAAATAACGTTGCGTCAATACAAATGGCTGCAGTTCCATTTACATAAACACTATGTTACTTGTGGACACTTGCTCCAATACCATGCAAAGAAACCTATGGTTCTTATACCACCTTGTCATGACTTGGCTTGGAAACATGATCGCACGTGAAGAATCTCATCCCCATGTTATCCTTCTGGATAATGTGCCTCTCTAAATGAATAAAATGACAGATTTTTTTTAAACATAATTTCATCTAAATATTTATCCAAATCTTTATTCGAAACCTCATATCCAAATTCATAAAACTGAAATGCTTTAATATACAAAGCTCTAAAAATATCTTAATCATACTCTAAAACCAGTTAACACTTGACATCAATCATAAACTTTGAAAACCAGTTTATTATCTAGCATGAAATCTCTTAAACTTGTGGTGAAGTAAATCCTAAAAAATATAGTAATCTCTGAACATGAAAAATATATACATAATAATAATCATCTCTAAATTTCTCTGATTACTTTGGGGCACCTCATTAGGTTTCAAATTTCTCTGAAAGCCCTAGCATCTCTTTGGAAGCTCTGGATTCATATAACTCTAACAATCTAACTTTGGCATAACAGTGGCTATGAAATCATGCCCAATGGATCACCAGTTGTAGGCACTATGATTTCAAAAACCCAAAGAATATGTATCTGTAGTTGCTATGAATTATACTGAATTCCATACTTAGTTTCATGAAACTGAAATTCTAAGTATTGTCTCAAACTAACATATTTTTCATAATTTAGATAACTCTGATATCATACTTCAAACAATTTAACAATTTTAAAATCTTGAAAACTCTGAAATCATGATAACATAGATACTCAAAAAGCTAAATCATACTTTGTTCATCATTTCCAAAATATCTTAACCATGCTTAGACATATTCTAAATTCATGGTTTAGAAAACTTGATAATATCATAAATCCAAAAAAGCATAGTTGTCAACTTTGGTAAACTTGCTAAAATACATATTTCCAAAATCCTTTGTCGAACATATATAACATTTTCATAGCACACAACATTCCAAATCATGGTCCCATGTTTTTTCTTAAAATATATTTTCATGCTATGATCAAAAGTCATAATTTTTCTAGGCTCTGGATAACTTGTAAAATCATGTATATATCATATTTTCATCTCTAATTTCATATTTAACAAACATCATGCATAAACATACTCATAATGACTGAAAATAAGGTCATGACTTTGAACCCACTCACTATTTGGGGATTGGAGTATGTGGGTATCACCAACTTGACCTTAAAAGCTTGGAATGACACCAACAACTGTCATAAATCAACATAGACACATGAATAATCTCTAAAACCTTTAGAATAACTCTAAACCAACTCTAACAACATTAGGGGAGCAACTCTATTTGACAACAATGAAGAATATAAACACTCTAACTCAAGAACATGGAATGGAAAAGAGAAAGAGATAAACCATAAAAAATCTCTTACCTTGAACTTAGAGGAGGTAGATTTGAGAGAAGATAGGAGTAAGGGGAGGGAGAGCTCCTTTGGAGGGGTTAGGGTTAGGTTCGCTTCAAAACGTAGAGGGGTATGTATAGGGTAATGAGGCTCATTAATCAAAATTGTATCATTTTGTACGTTCTGCATCAGGGGTCCTCACGCTTTGGTAGAGGAGGTGACGTGACTCGAACTCATTCAAATTAATCAGGCTACAAAGGAAGAAACTTGTAATATAGAGCAACCTGAACGTTTCCCAAGGAATTCGCAATGAACCAATTCGCTCAATTGAAAACACAATACAAAATTAGCAACAGAAACGAAAAAAAGGGGGGTTTGTTCAATTTCGATAACAACAGATAATAGATTAAACGAAATTAACAATTAAAAAGCAACCAACCCAGACTTAGTTCCTAAAAATCCGTCATTGGACAATTACTCACTGAATTCGTGGTTGATCCTAAACAAATCGGAAGCATTCATTTAGAAAATGAAGCTACTAGGCGATCACCTAACATTTTATCAGGAAACTAGGCGTGTTCACTCATTCAACGTAAGTGCCCACTTAAACCCGTTTTGATTTTAAGCCCTTTCGATTAATCAACCTAAATGTTAAATCTAACATTCAACACCCCTTCACTTAAGTTATCCAGAATCGAAATAGAAGGGAAAGAAAAAGAACGAACTCAGGATGAGGCAAAAACGTCCTCTGGATTAACGGGAAAACTCAATTCGTAGGTTGATCGATTAGTGCCTTAGCCAACCATGGCAGAAACGAAAACTGAAATAGAATAAAGGAGAAGTTGAACAGAATGAATAATGCGAAAATTGGAATTTGCCTATAGAAAGATACAAGAGCTCAAGAGTTAGACTCTGTTTTCTAGCTCTCAAAAACCAAAATAAAATAAACCGGTTCAAAGGACAAGAACCGGACCAAACAAAAACCGAAAGCTAATGGGTTTGGTCCCTTGCAATTTGGACACTTAATTAACTATGCTTTGCTCCAGCATTTCATGACCTTCTTGTCCGAATTTGGCCTTTGATCAGGAACCTGAAACAAAAGTTATAATTAATTCCACTTAAAAGCCCAAAATCCAATTTAGACCAAAAACCAATATTTACACACTAAATTGCCCCAAGACCATTATTCAATTGCAAAAATAAAGTGTGATAAAAAATCAATTATCAGGAGGAGACACGTGAGGCATGGTTTTTTTTCCTTAGAAATCTTAGACGGCAAATGACACCACAAGAGGGCATTCTTATAATTTTTGACAGACACATGTCTATCAAAGGTGCTTTGGATGAAGAAGGTAGTGGTTGACACCATCCAAATGCATACCATGCATTTTGTATTCACCATATCGCCTTAAACTTTGTGCTTCGATTTAGGAGCAAAGATATGAAAAAGTCTCTTAACAATGCGACATATGAGAAGACCTACAACAATCATCGATACTACATTAGGTAGTTGATAATTGAGAATCCAATGATGGTTGAATGGTCTAGCAAGTTCCACTTGAAAAATGGACACAACATGCTGATGAGGGTTACCAATATGGCCATATGACCACGAATTTGTTGGAATATATCAATGTTGTTATGAAGGGCACTCAAAATCTTCCTATTACAACAATAGTGAGGTCCACCTACTTTCGCCATACTGAGTTGTTTGTGAAAAAATGGAGGATGCCTCAAGCCTAACTTACAGCTAGATAAAGATGGTCAAAGGCTTTAAAGTAAGCCATTGATATTAATAGTGAGGGTGTAGGCAACATGCATGTTGTACCAATGGACTGAGGGGATACATCATTCATGGTTTAGAGAACCATAGATATAGAACTAGAAATAAAAAAAGTTGCAAGGTTGATTTAACATAGTGCACTTATGACCGTGGATATTTTCAAGCATTACATTACCCATGTCGTCATGCACTCGCCTGTTGTGGATGTGTTCACTTTGAATGGGGCTCATTTATGGATGAGGTTTATAGTATGCACTCTATCTTCAATGTATACATACTAGAGTTCCTAGCCCTTAAAGTTACCCTGCTAGCTAGAGTTACCTACTATTTAAGGGCCATCTGTGTCATGACCGACTTGGGCACGTGACCGGCAAGTGAGAAATCCCATTCTCACATAAGCCTCATGACTTGTATCATTTCTATATGCACAAAAAAAAATCCATAATATAGTTTTATTCTTTTCTATATATCAATCACCTTTCAATATCATGATAATAAAATAAACTTTCATAGTCTATTCCAAAGTATAATATTATATTATCACAAATATGTAGAAAGTCCTTTATATTCAAAGTGTCTACAAAAAGTAAAAGGCTTATACAGTCCCAAAATAACATTATCATATACAAGACTATGCAAAAGGCAACATGCTCTATGATCCTGGAATCCTGCCTATCACACTAGCACGTCTAGAGCAAACTATCGAACACCTCACCTAATGGGCACAGGAACTATCTAATGCCTGGAGAAATGATGGAGGTATGGGGGCGCTATATCTAAATAGAGAAAAGGAAAGGAGGGGTGAGTTTTGTTACCAAAACCCAGTAGTGAGTCCTCACCTAGAATCCCCCCATGAGACATTAAAGGGCATGCAGAAAATCATAATAATATAAATACTGCTCAACCAATTAATATAGTTATAGAAATATAAACATATGCAAGAGTATTAGAAATGTCTTATCTTATAAACACTTAAAATACATCAATAGAGAAACATTAATCTTTATATAATTACTTCTGGTTACATCTGGGCATTACGTATCACTTGCCCCATGTATTGAGCCAATTCTCTATCCACAATTCTCTAGTTACATCTGGGCTTTACGTGTAACCATTTTTCCAGTGTAATGACCGAAATGCCCTTGAGGTTATTTCACTTGGAACGAGGATCGTCCCGGCCATCCTCAAGGGGATATTTTCATGATAATAGGGGATTATATGTGTTGTGCGTGGTAATAGAGAGAAGAATCTCATTTTTGAGTTTGAAGCGTGAAATTACCAAAACGCCCTGACTTTTTGACCTCGTTTACGTGCCAGCTGAGCCCCATTTCACCAAAAGGTTTTAAATGATGTTTTCAAGCTATGTTAGTAACTTGTTAAGCCCGGTGGCCCCGTGAGTTTTGTAAAAATTACCATTTTGCCCCTAGCCTTCGGCATTTTAAGCTTAATGACGCGATTAGAGAAACCTAAGCAATATTAGACTCTAATCAAAGATTAATTAATTTTGATAATTAATCTAGAGTCAAAATAATTTATTATGGGTGATTAGAACCTAAGATTGCTTAGTTAAACTCTAATTTCATTCTTGGATTCAAGATTCCTAGTCATGGAATCTTGAATAGTATTTTCTCTCTCAATTCCTTAAATCAAGGAATTGTGTCTATGATTTAATTTAGTTTAAAAAGAGTTTTGATTTATTAATTTAGCAAGAACAACTCCTTAGTCATGTCTTGATAGCCTTAATTACCCATTACCTCACTTAAACACCGTCTTACAAACCCCTAATCAAAAGCCTAATCAAAGACACACCTTTAAACCACAATTAGATGAAACAATTTCCTCCCCCTTTTGGCTACAAGAGCTAGCCGAAATCCTTCCCCCATTTCCCTCACATGTTGATTTATTTTGCACACAAAAGTGCCATACCCAAGCCCATACCTTGCCCATGCCCAACACCATGCCTTAACCAAGAGATATTTTCCCTCCTTTCCTCTCAAAATGGCTAGCCACTTCCTCCCCTCAAAGGCCATCCATGAGCTTCACTTCATCTATAAATAAGCTTGCATGAAAGCTCATTCAATCTTTTACACTCTTTGCAAGCTCTAGGATTTCTTCTCAAAGCTCAAAGAAGTCTCTTTCTCTTCTTCATTCTCTTAAAACACAACCTCTCCTCTTCCTTTCTCTTGCTCTTGGCCGAAAATCATCAAGCACCAAGAGAAGATTTTTATCTTCTCATTTCAAGTAAAAGACCAAGCTCTCTTCCTTGTCTCTCTTGGCCGAAATCTCATCCTTGAGGTTCCAAGGAGATTTTCTTCTCATCTTCAAGAAATAAGCTTTTCTCTTCACCACTTGGTAGGGAGTTGTTCTCTAAGTTATTTACTTGCTTTACTAAGTCTTGTTCTTGTTCTAAAAAGATGTTTGAATGATCTTCCCTAAGCTTTTATGTTTCGATTTTTCTTCTTCCTTTCTTTTTTTTACCACTAAGGCCTTGATAATGTTTCATGATAGCTTAATGATGAGTTTTCAAGATAATGGTCTTGTGGTTACCATGTGAAAAACTCTAAAGCTTGAAAACTTGGTCTTGGGCCAAACATGATTTCGGTTTCATTCCCTTTAGTTGTTCAAAGTTTGATGAAATGTTAAGTAGCTCACTAATGGGTTTGTTAAGAAACTTAAACACATGTTTTCAAAAAGCTCTAAGCTTACCCTTGCCAACCTTAAAGTTGGTAGGCTGTTCTAAGAGTTTACTATAGATTGAAGCCCATGAGCAATAAAATAAAGAATATGAGTAGTACTTTCTATGTTTGTTTTGATAAGTATTGATGTTTTTGTCTTAGTCCATTTTCTTGAGTTTGATGATGAAGTTCAAAACCAAAGATTTCTTTGTAGTCTTGGTGCTAAGAACTCTAAGGCTTACTTTATATTGTTAGATACATATTGGGTTAAGGTCATGATGTTCCTCTAAAAGTCTTATAAGAGCTCTAGTTAAGATAAAATGAGTTGCATTCATGTTTATGTTTATGCCTTGCATAGCATGTTTACTTTCAAGTTATCACCAAAACAACTTAAAGATTAAAAACAAGAATATGCATTATCACTTAAATAATCTCAAAGCCTATCTATTTCAACCTTAAAGTTGATTGTTGATTTGGAGTGAACACTCCAAGGGGCCTAGAGCACTAAAACAAAGAATTGAACCTTGCATTCCATGTTTATCTTTCTTGTCTAGCATGTTTATATTTCAAGTTATCACTTAATTCTTAAAGATAATAAAGAGGTTGCATCCTATGTTTATTTTATGCTCTCACTTTATTTCCTAATAAAGAGTAAAATAAGGAGCATAGCATGTTTATGTTTATGTTTATGTCATCACTTAAAAGATCTGGAGCTCAAAGACTTGCCAAATATCACATGTAAAGTTTTGGGAAAATGGAAACTTTAATCATGGCCAGTTGATGCACCTTAGTCATGGTGAAATATTGTTTTGAGATTTGCAAAATATGAGAGGATTTCAAAGGGGTTTTGGAAAGATGTGGCAAAATGGTTTTGAAGTGGTAAAATACTTGAGTATATGTCAAAAACCATGTGTTCTTAAAATTTGAGGTTCTGGTAATCGATTACAACCCTGTAATCGATTACCAGAATGCTTTTCAAAAAGATTTTAGGCTCATGGTAATCGATTACCCAGGTGTTCTTCGTTCCCAGAACCACTTAAACTTCATAATCGATTACCATTCATGTAATCGATTACTCTATTGTTCTCCCTTTCCAGAACCAAGTTTCAATTTGGTAATCGATTACTAGCATGTGTAATCGATTACCAGGACCCTATATGTGCAAAAATGAGTGTTTTGTTTATGAGGAAATGAATCTATGATATGGATGCTTATGTGAAGGTATATTCTTGCATGATTGCTTATTGGGAATGCATGTGACATGATTTATATTACCTAGCATGCCATGAGGACTACATATGTTAAAAAGCAAGAGTAAAGTATATGATAAAGTTGTGATGTTGCATCTTGTTATGACTCGTTTGATAATATTCTATGATTTCGTGCTTATGTTGCATCCATACATAATATGCTAATGTGGAAATGATCCCATTTATAACTTCTCTAGTTAAGGGTTATACGGGGTGATCCAAGAAAGAGATAAGATTCCCCCTCTTTTGCCCCATATGAAATCTAGTGACAACTAGTTAGGATTGAGCTCATTCCTAGGCGATAGGCATTTTGGAGTTTTGGTGACCATGAAAAATTTCCTGGGCCAGCATGTTGGGTGGATTTTGGTGACCATGATGAGGGTGGAAAAGTAAAGAAAGGAACTCGAAGAGTTCAAACATGATAAAGTAAAAGATGCACATGCATATGTTTCATTTCTATTTCACTGGTGCATTTGATTGAGTGATATGTGTTATTTACTTTTGTCATTCTACAGAGGTATTGTCATGCATACATAAGATATCTGTTGCATTCATGACATTAAGACCATGCTAAAAGACACCCACTTTGGATAATAGGATTTGAGAAAATAAAATTGAACCTCATGTATGCACACTTCCTTCATAATAAAACCGAAGTGGCTGGGGGCGACGACGATGACACTTGTTAGAGTCGGGAGGCCTCCTGAGAATCTTGCATAAGTTTCTCATACCTTTTTCCTTTCTTCCGTGTCGTCTCCAGACGTGATTGATGTGGATGTTTGTGACCCCTTTTGAGGCGAAAGCATAGGAACTATGCCATCCACCGGATCAGGGGAAGCGCGAAGACTAGTCTAGTAGTGCTCCAGTAATGTTTAGCATTGGGCTTGTGTACGTTCATCTTGTTTGTTATGTTTAGATGTCCTCATGTTCAGAGGACATCGTTGTTATGTTGTGACTATGACATGTTAATATAGCTTATAATGTGATTATACTATGGCTTGCTTATACATGCTATGATGATGTGTATACATTTGATGTATCATGTGTGTATTAATCGCTTGTATGCGCACATGCGGCTCTTATTTTTAAGTTCGAAAAGAAAAATTTAATCGTATTTTATTTTTCGTATTTTGAGAAGAAAAGTCAAGATCTGAAACAAAGACGTAACAACTGATAACTAATCGAATGCGACTCGAGCATATGAGGTTAAGAGTTAGGGTGTTACATTACGTACCGCTGTCCCCAGGTACTAGTCGATTCTCTATTCAGTTCTCTAGTCACATCTGGGTTACGTATCGTCATCCCTAGTGTGACAACAATTTCTCTTAAATTTCTAGCCTAGGCATACTTGGTACCAAGGTTAACGAATTCACGCCGTTAACACATACCGTTTCTCTATAGCTATTGTTCAGTTGATCAAAGAACCCAATACCATGTTTAAATTGTAAAAACAAGGTATCCATCCTAGGGTGTATACTCAGTCTAGTGGAATTCATAACTCTAGAGATCATACAATCATCAACAACACATGTTCTCACAATTTAGCTTTGTCAAAAGCACTTTTCATCAACAATAGTCCCATGGGTTTATCAAAACATGCTCATGTTCTTAATTCAAAAGTTCATAACATAACAACAATAGAAATTCTCAAATCTTTTGCAGTAATCTTTACCAATCATGTATAAAATCACTTTTTTTAATGAAAATAGCCACAATGACCAACATAGAGATTACAGATGGGAACCCATTCACCTGGAGTGGCAGAAGACATAGGAACAGGACCACCCAAGTTCTGGAGGCAAGATTGGCAGCCGTATCTATCATGGGAAGGTTAGAATGTTAGATTAGTTCCTAGGATCACTAAAAACTTCAAATTCCTCCCTAACATAAAGGAAAGAGCTCTTCACCCTTATTAGCATAGAAACCTCCCCAAGGACAAGAAGAGATTGAAGAAACTAGAGCAAAACTAAGAAAACTAGATACCTTGAAGCTTTAGGGATGAATGATTGAAGTTAAAATTAGGAGAAATAGAAATAAATGGAGATTTAGGAGTGAAGAAAGGTTGGAGAAGAGGTTTTTGTCTGGAGGTGAAAGGGTTGTGTTTTTGGGCAATTGAAGGTTCTGGATCCAAAATGGGGTATTTATGTTTCCTGCGAGCGCTCAGTGCTCACTAGAGAGCGTTAATTTTTTATCCCTTGCACCACCTTACTGTCACTTTACCGCTAATGCTCACCAGAATGGTGACTGCACTTCCTTATTGTTTCTGTTGACCGTTAATGCTCACCAAAACAGTTACTTCACTTATTTACATTTCTTAATTTTAAAACATAAATATAAATAAGGAATATCCCCCATTTGGATTCAAATAAAATATCTAAAAAATCAAAATCCTCACAAATCAAAATCTAATTTTTGGGTTTTAGTTCAAATTTTGGAATTTCGACGATTTTATAAACTCTTGAGCTAAAAATGAAAGGTTTAAGAATTTCATAAAATTCATTAAAAATCACTCTTTAACTTGTTTCACTCTAAGGAACAATTACCAGGACTTTTGATCCCTAGAAAATGATTCATTATATAGCCCCCAAGGGCATGTAGGGTCCAGACTTAGAGAAATTAGGACCAAAACAGATGAAGGTAATTGGCACTCTTCCTAATTAAAAAAAAAAACAATTTCTAGCCCGTTTTATTTAGACTAGGGTATTACAATCTGATCTCATAATGTCTAGTTGGTTAAAGTGTCGAGATTCGGTAGTAAGCCCAGAGAGGTAGCAACCCTACACAACCTCTAAGCACCACCACCTCATGATGGGTTGCTCAACACAAATGGCAGTACAAGGTATCCAGGATGAAACCCCAACTATGTGTCCTGCACATTATCAAACTGATTCTGATCGACTTGGTCAGAACCGGGTTACTGGGTCAGTGGTTCAACTAGTGGGTCACTGGTTGAATCGGATTTTATAAAATCATTGTATAAAAATACAATTTAATGTAATTAAATATAATATATATATATATATATATATATATATATTGATAAAAGCACAATAGCAAGGTTAGCTTAAAGGTTGTTGCATGCTTTCCTTCCAGTAGTGCCAGGATTTGATTTCCATGATATAATTTGTTAGCATTATTCAAGATTTCACATGGGCTCATGGCATGGACATGCTTTAAAAGTGGTGCATGCTAGGCTTACAGTTCAAAGGGGTCTGTCAGTTTGATTTGCAACGGTTCATAGGTCGCTTGGCCTTAACCTTTGTTTGACCAAGTTTGCCCGATTTAATTGCATAACCAATCCAACCATCAAACTGAACCAGATCACTAGTTAACTGATTTTCGGTTTAATTGGCCTAATCCAATTTTCATTACTATGGTCCCACATGAGTGACTGCCCTTGCAGATCATAATCCTTCAGAAATGCGCTATCAAACCATGATAGGTTCACTATAAAACCCAATCTCTATCTTGGGGGTAGTGTAGATCCTAGAAGCTCTTCAGACAAAGCCCATATGTCTATCCTGAGATGAGTCTACCATCCACCCATGAGTCGAACTGGTAACCTATCCACCCGAAGCGTAGATGAAATGCCACGTCCTTGAAGGTGATAGTGCACTCTCCTTAGGGAGGGTGGAAGGTATGCGATTCGGGCGCCATCTCTCAACAAGGACATTACCCAGGGCAGGATCATACTTGAAGTGCCCAATATGGCAATCCTCCCAAAACCCAGCTAACTTTAAATACGGCTACATGTTGGGATTGGAGGCACCACATGCCAAGCATGCCTAGGCTTCAATAATCGATCAGGATCTATTAATTTGTTAAAAAATAAAATACTTAGTTATCACACTAAATACTTATTAAGGTAGTGTAAATCAAATTAACAACTTTAGTAATAATTAAACACTAACATAGACTAATATATATAAATATTTAGGTCCCTGAACTAATTAGTCATCCTTATATACTAATTACAACTCGTAATATACAATTTTTACCCAATTACTAATTAATTACAAATCCTATTAATCCTAAATCAATACTAATTATGACTTAATTGCTTTATTACAAACCCTAACCAAACTCTACGTCTAAGTCCTATTACTATAATTACTACCTAATTATAAACATTAACCAAACTCCAAATTGCAAACACTACACTACACTACAAGTAAAAAGATAGATAAATAAATACATAAATAAAATTTACATAAATTATAAATTTTAAAAAAATATACATCTTGAACTAAATCAGATTATCCTATTAATCCTAAATCGCTACTAATTATTACTTAATTATAAACCCTAACTAGACTCTAAGTGTTAAGTCCTAGTAAATCTAAATCTAAACATTAACCAAAACTACAACTACTAAATAAATATATAAATAAATAAATAAAATTTATATAAATTAAATGTAAAAAAAATTATATATAAGGGGAAAAATATTACCTTTTTCTCTAGCTTTCTTGCAATGTGGATTTTTTACCGAATAAAATTAAAAAAAAAGATTACATACGGAACTCCTATATTTTGAACTTTATGTATGCATGTACACTCTTTTTTTATATTAGGGAAATCGGTTAACTATCTGTGATTTCAGAAACTTGAAATACAAAGGAAACAGTCACTAATTAACCAATTTCTGTGATAATTTTCCCTACAAAAATCGGTCAATGCATAGGTGATTCCTGGACATAATCGGACGGCTGGGCGGTGATAGTCAATTGATTTCTCCATGTGTCAGACATGCAGCAAACCGCAAATGGAGCTATCCCAGCCACATGATCCACCTACCTCAAAACCCAGCTGTCCAATTTGCCCTTGATATCTGCCTATATATGTATGCATGCTGGAGGCGAGGAGTAAACCATTTCAGTTTGTAGTTTTCAGCATTTAGAGTGAAAAAGAAAAAGAGATCACTGAGAGTGAAAAAAAATAGGAGAGTAGTAGTGTAAGTAAAATAGCAAAAGCAAAAGAGATGGTAGAAAATAATGTAAGACGGTATGATGATTTTGGACATATTACAACAAATCTTCATGTAGAGGTAAGTTTTTATTAATTTATTAAATTAATATGTTTATTTCATTCTATTTTTATTTTTTAATATCATATAATAATTGTTTAAACTGGTTTAGTGCATTGTAAACTAGTTAGTTGTTTTAGGGAGACATGTGCACATCAAACATTTTGTAGTTGTATAATGTAATTAGATTAGTAAATATTATAGTTAGATTATACTAGAAACATGTTTAATAAATAATATATTTTAATTAGGTTGATGAATATGTTTAGGAAATAACATATTTTAATTAGTTTAGTGAAATATTTTAGCTAAGTAAATATATTGAAAAGTAAAACCTACTTATTGAAATTAAATTTTTTGATTAGAAATTCTTTATTTTTAACTAGATTAGTTAGTTATTTTAGGGAGATTAGTATATATTATAGTTAGATTATACTATAAACATGTTTAGTAAATAATATATTTTAATTAGTTTAGTGAAATATTTTAACTAAGTAAATATGCTTAAAAGTAAAACCTACTTATTGAATGTAAATTTTTTCGGATTAGAAATTTCATATTTTTAGGGAGATTAGTGCACCTTAAACATATCTTAGTTGTAAATTATAATTGGATTTGTATATATTGTAGTTAGATTACACAAAAAATATGTCTAGTATATAATGTAATATAATTAGATTGATGAACATGTTTAGGAAATAATATATTTTAATGAGTTTTATGAACATGTTTAGTGAAAATTATAATTTATTTAGAATAGTAATTTGTTTTTTTTAATTAGATTTGTTAGTTAGTTAGTTCATTTGGTTAGCTTAGTTCTTGTATAATTAGATTGGTATATCTTTAATCTATTTAATGAGTAATTTTTTCATTTTGTGCTTCAGCCTGCTGTGTGTTGCGAGGTAGACGAGACCACATGAAAAGGGTAGATCTCTGCATGAGGCCATACCTGGAATAGACAAGTTTTTGGCATGCTGCACAAATTAAATTCTTTGAGTATGACAATGCTTTGCGTCTATATTTGTGGAGCGGTGGCGTTTCGAGACTCACATTTTCCACTTGCCCTACGGAGAATGCACCATAACACTCCAGGATGTTGTATTTCACTTGGGGCTGCGAGTGGATGGGGTTCCTGCGAGGAGCTCATAGGAGTTTGGGAGAGGTTCTGGGTAGAATATTTGGGATATGTGTCAAGAATTGCTTAGGACTGTACCACCTGAGAATGAGCACAAAGAAATGTCAGGACTATGACATTGGCATGGCTAAAGAACATCTTTGCTCCGCTAGAAGAAAATGCGACTCTTATTCAGGTCATGCAAGCAACACGAGTTTACATGATGTTGCTGATTGGGGGATGTTGTTTGTAGGTAAGTCAGCGAGAGTTCACTTGAGATGTTTTCCTTTGCTGCGTGATTTTCAAGAGTGTGGGGGGTTTAACTGTGGATTGCTATGTTATCCACATTGTATCGTGGGTTGTGTCATGTTAATATCTCAGGAGGTGATTTTGCTGGGTGTCTTGTCTTGTTACATTCATGGATATGGTACAGAGTGCCATCGCTCAGTCCATAATTGATCGACTCAGCTTTAGGTTTCCGTTGGCCAGGAGGTATGACTACTACGCCAAAATTCTTAATTGTGATGTAAATTATGTTGTTTATCATTACAATGCCACAAATTATCAACTAATGTATACTTGTTAGGTGGATTGGATTTGCTTGACCCTTTACACATGCCAGTTTTTCAATATGATTTAACAAATTATATATATATATATACCTTTTATTTTTGAAGTGGCTAATCAATCTCTTTGACATTTTGTTTGGACATTATGATATCCCCCAGATCCATCAAATAACACCGGCATGGGTTCACTCTGAGTCTGCAATTTGGGCATCACTCACATCATTAATTTGCTTCTCATATATTGAGTGGCATCATGTTGATCACGTGCTTAGACAATTTGGTCTGAGCAACCTATTCCATTTGAGCCGTTGAACATTGATGCCTGACACGTGAGGGATGCATGAGGCATGGAGTGTAATTGGTGGCCATATTATCATATGACATGGCATCAGTTATGGGATCAACGAAAGAGTAGTCCCATATCATCGTGCTCCCAATTCAGTTCATTACCTTCATTGGAGTACTTTGATTGGTATAGTCGTGTTGCAGAGGGTTTTATCAGGTAAGCATGTGTTTCAAGACCCCTGAGATGTACATGTTGAAAAATATGTCCCATTTTGTTTTATGCATATTTGATAATGTTAAGTCTAACTTGTGCAATATGACAATATCTTGTGCAGGGCAATGGATCATGGATATTCTGATGTATTCGTTGTATTTGGTACTCATATAGTACCTACCGATGCATTTGCTTTTGACTTAGTACGGTTTGATGTAATTAGCTACTAATGTAGTAGGCTAGGATGTATCAGCTATTCATATAATCTGGTATGATGATTTAACAAATGCTTAGTTAATTATGTAGTGCTTGTAACTTAATTTAAGTAGATATTTCATTAAAACCCTTCAAACATCTTGCAATATAAAAAACTAAGCAATACACCAAATGATCTTGTGCATGATCGTTTATAGGTTACAAGAAAAACACTACACAATACATCAAATGATCTACGTGAGCTTTTACAACTTACAAATAAAAAGCACACAATACACTGGATACTATTGATCTCCTCTCTAATTGCCTAGGCCTGACTAATTAGTGTGCCCCTTCTGCTGGATATCCCGCATCTCTTACCATGTCCTATTCCACTTCATCCATTTCATTTCAGATTCTAGTTGACATGGTAGACCATCTTTGGCTTGTCTAAGCTTAGGATTTGGTCGTATTGGAGGTCCATACCATGGTAGCCAATATGCTTCGTTCGCAACCAGTGCAAAGTCTATTCTGGAGACTTGTAGAACAGTATTCATGTGGTAGACATTATCAACATGAGAAACCCATTCAACTCGTGCTTCAGGATGTGAACAGGCAGCAAGTACATGACGACAAGGATAATGTAATGCTTGAAATTCTGCAATCACAATATCGAGCCCCAAGTCTGATTGTATAAGTTCTTTGGTTCCAATTTCCCACAGGTTGTGTTTCCTCTACAACAAAGGACTCATCAGATCGGGAAAAATTTGTAACAAACATGGTCCCCAATGATTGCCTATTCCTGATATGCTCACATCAAGGCTTTAGAGAACTCCTGACCTCCGCTAGTTGGGCCTCTGCCCGCTTCCTTCGTTTCACAAATAATGCAGCAAGATGGTAGTAAGTGGCCTTCACTAATGCAGTTATTGGAAGATTACGAGCACCTTTCAAGATAGCATTTATACACTCAGACATATTAGTGGTCATATGACCATATTTGCACCCTTCATCTTGGTGCTGCGTCCACTTTCCTAAAGGAATCCTATCCACCCATGCACCCATATCTGGGTTCTCACCTCACCAAGCTCAAAATAATAGAGAAACTCACTCTGAGTATTTGAATATGTTGCGTTGATTAGAGCTCACTTTGCATCTTTACTCTTGAATCTTAGTGCAAAGTTGGATGCAATGTGGCGAATGCAATAAGTATGATAAGCATTTGGAGGATGTCATCCACTACCTTCTGGATCTAAAGCTACTTTGATAGCAGGATGCCTGCGAAAATGATCAATATGCCCTCTTGAGTGTCACATGGTGCCGAAGATTTGTTAGGAAAAAAGACCAAGCCTCTATCATTTCCCTTTGACCACGGCAAATGCAATAGGGAAAATATTTGAGTTACCATCCTGTGCAATTGCCATTAGTATTTTCCCACCATACTTGTCATACAAATGCATTCCATCAATAGTCACAAAATGCTTGTACTGTTTAAACCCCTTTATACATGGCGGGAATGTCCAAAATAGACGATGAAACATGACACAGCTACGGTCAACCAAATCGCCAACATAACAAAGCAGAGTTGAAATTTCAATGATTGTACTTAGCATAAATGACTGCAAAGCCAGGAGCCATTTTGGAAGCTCATTGTATGACTCATCCCAATCATCATAAATCCAGGCAATGACCTTTTGCTTTGCAAGTCATGCTTTCCTGTATGAAACCTAGAATTCATACTTTGAATAAACTAGACCTACAATGTCCGATAGGAACCGTTGAATCAGCTTCAACTATAGAATGAATGCTAGGCGATGACGTGAATATCCAACTATGAGTGTATTTGCGAAATTCCGCGGACAAACAAGTATGTTCGCCATTGTACTTCTTAATCTCCCACAATCTTTTCTTCCGTCGATATATAACATGAATGCTCCAATTACACCCTCTCCCAAAGTGCTTGCATTGCCCCTGATATTTCACATGATCTACTGACATACCTTGTACTCAACTCCCTTTTGGATGCTATAGTTTTTAATCGCAAGTAATATGGATTCTTTATTTGGGAACTATTGGCCTTCGTGTACTGATTCACTCCATGTAATCCCATTGGGTCGCTATCATCCAACCAATTCACTTGCATTACTTCAAAATTTAAACTTGAATAGTGACCAACTCGTTGACTTTCAAAGCGTGTTTAAGTTTGGATTGTTGACGATTGGCCCTAGGTAAGAAGCACTACTTTCTCGTCTATCTCATCTTTGAACAACTCTAAAATTTAAATTATATTTAATAGTTCATACAAAGTTTTGCAATACTAAAATGACAATTTACCAATACTAATTTTTTAAGGTGTATGAGATATTAATATATTTAAATTAAATGACAAAACAACATTAGATAATTTATTTTTTAACTTAATTTTATTTTTGGGCATTTTTATAGAATATTAAAATAAAAAGGACAAAAATATTATTATGGTTGAAAAAGTTTATCTAAAGTAAAAGTAAAAAACTTAATCCAATTTAAAGACTATTATTAAGATTAAGATAATCAACTTATTATATAATTTTATTTTTATATTTATGTAATATGTTTCATAAGAAAACTCAATATACAATATTTTCATAAAATAAATTATTACATAAGTAAAATATTTCAAGAAAGTATTATTAATAAAAAAAATATATGTAGATTAAAAATAATATAATTGATCAAGTAGTTTATAAAGGAGGGACATTAGTATTTTTGGACAATTAAACAAAACATCATTAGCCAAAATTAAATAGTCACTCCTATAATTAAATAATATAAAAATAAGATATGATAGCATATTTAAATTTATTAGACCAAACCTACAATTCAACTTATATACTAAAATATAAAATATTACAAATATTAAAGTGTAAAAAAAGGAGTTTTAGTTATTACCTTCATTTGGGTCCTCTTCAAATCATTCTCATTAGAAATATCATCAAAACTCCAATTTGGTCCATTTGGGCCAAATCACTCAACATTCATTTCAAAGCTTTAGCCACCTACTAAGTCATTCTCATTTTCAGGCATAAAATTTTCATTTTGCACTGGATTTGGCATTGTTAATGTTGGAGAATGCTGGGCTAATGACCCTTCAATAAATGCAGGATTTGAGCAGATCTCCAGAGCTTAAGTTCAAGTCTCCCAAAACTACGAATACCTCCTTGACACTAAGATTGGGAAGTTGAGCATGACAATCGAACATCATCCTGATGTCATTGTCAGTTGAATCAAACAACTTGTGATGCACAACGTACCTTGGCTTACCAACAATGGCAACCGATACAACATCTGCATTATTTGCTTGTTTTGCTACTATAACTTGTGAAGGATTTTATCATGAAGCTCAGAAATAGTCATGGACGAACAAACACGCACAGGTATTGGATTTGGACAACAGAACTTTACCCCATCTTGTGTATTTTGCACTACTTCACAATTATGGTGCACAAGAATATAACCTCTTGTTGCCATTTCTCTAAAAAACCTCACAAAACCTGAGCTAATCTTCAAGCATTTCGACTATCTTCATAGAGAGAACCTCAAATGTGGAGTTTATATAGACACAGAGAAGGCAAAGTCGCTACGAGAGGAGATCGGAACAGGGTGAAATCGGTTAACTGTAGAGTTACTTTGTGTATTTTCATCTATCAGAAATCCGTCAACTATTAACCGATTTCTGATAGATGAAAATGCACAAGAATCACTCTACAGTGAATCGATTTCTTTGGGAAAACAAATGAACATAAATCGATCAATAGGTGACCACTTCCTTTGTGTTCTGGAGTGTGAAATCACTTTAGAATTAACCGATTCTCTAATATAAATAAAAAGTATACATGCATACATAAAGTTTAAAATATTGCACTTTCGTATATAATCTTTTTTTATTTTATTTTGTACAAAAGCCCCTACAATGTGAGCTATGTCATCAAGTCGGTAAAGATTATTTCTCATAATTTTAATTGATCACCAACACTTTAAGACTTTCTAGTGAGTTAAAAAAATGAAAGTTATGAAAATGGCTCTTGCGTGGTCCACCACTTCCACTTATTTCCTTTATATAGGCTCTAAATTGGAAATCACTGGAACTTATAGCAATTTCCTCTAAATAAACCAACCGTCATAAATACATAATTAAATGTGAAATTTGGTATTTTGGAAATTAATGTATTTTTTATTTTATTAGTGTGAAAAACTATATTTGTTCACATATTTCACATTTATTTATTGGCACTTTTATGTTGTTGCTACTGATTGCCATTTTGGTATGCAAGGATGGATCCTGGAATCAATTAATAAGATGGCCAAAATTTTAAAACTTAGAAAACCTAAATGAGGATAACCTCTTTTTTATAGTTATGGTTAGAAAAAGTCCTTTTTAACCTTTATTTTTACTATATTTAGGGAGTTCTTGTACTACTAGTAGAATTTCAAAAAACTTCAATAACTAAATGAGATATTTTTATTTGCCTTGAGTCTAAATTGGGACTTGCCTTGGATAATCCTAGTTCTTTTAGGAAGATTACAATCACTTTGTAATAATTCACAACATCTAATGGTTTAACTTGCACTTTACTATTTAACTTTAATATACCATAATTTCTCTCGAATTATAATATTAAATTATTGACCCACATACATAAAAAAGAATCATAAAAAATATTAAAACAATTACTCTATGACATCCTTTTACACATTGCAAAATATTATACTATATATTAATACTATTATATATATATATATATATATATATATATATATATATAAAATAGAAAATTACGTTTTTACCAAAGAAATAGCTTTGCATCTCATGCCCATGCCACCACAATGCATGCTTTTAATTGACTGACAATAGACTATGTTAGTATAAATATATTAATATATCAATATAAAATATAAATTAATTTTAATGTTTCAACAATATAAAACTATTTTATATAATTATTCAATCACATATTATCATATCAACTAAATAAGTTTGATTATCGCTCAACTATTTTAAAAGTCATACATGCAAAAGAATTTATTTGGATGACAGTGTGATTAAAATTATATCTTATTTTATTATTATATTATGGATAATTATAATAAAAATTAATTAAATGTAATAATGATGTCATTATTTATGATTAAATAACTTTACATAAAAATTATATTCACTATTGCTTCCATTGGATAAAAAACGAAAATTAAAAAAAAAAGAAAGACAAGTGACCTGAAAAAAAATAGAAAATTATAGTTTTGGTCAATAAAAAATATTTAGTTTGTTTTCTATAGGAATTTTAGCTTTGGTACGTTGCTAATAATTCACATTGTTGCCTCTATAAATATTTAAGAATATGTATTTAGTACTTATACATATTTAAAATTTTATACCTCAGAGGATTAGTCATTACTTACAACTTGGATACCCTTGATTCATTCAAACTTATTCATGCATATTTTTTGTTCTTGTAAATATTTTAAAAAATAGTCGTTTAGCAACTATAAATATAGGTTTAATTTTGATGTAATAGAAATGTAAAAAAAATCAAATGACATATAATCAGATCATTCCATTTGTATAATCTTTTAAGTAGTATGTATAAGAGTTGATTATATTTGATAATGTATCAACACATAAAGCTATATTGTCACCCCAAAAAAAAAAATACATAAAGCTAAATTTATTATTTACCAAAAAAAGTAGACTAAAAAACAATTGTTTTAGTGACCAAAACTAGAATTTACTATTTTTCTCTGGTCACTTAGTTTTCTTTTTTCTTTTATTTTATTTCCTTTTTCCATCCAACAGAAGCAACTAACAAATATATATATCAATTTTTTGTAAAGTTATTTAACTATAAATAATGACATTTTTATCTTAGGCTCAAAGACATTTTTCAAAATCATTTCTTGGAATTTTCATCTTCTTGCTTTTGTCCCCCAGTATGCACGGATGGAGAGCTCATGTGTTGGGCTAGCATATACTTTGTTGCGTCAACTTGTGCATGACTCATCCAAAACCTTCATCTCCCGTTGTGAAGGCCCTTGTATGCTGATTTGGAAATTGAAATAGTCCATCAAGGAAATCTTTTTCTACACCACCCTGCTCTTCCAACTAATGAAATGAGATTTCAGAGACATATGGCTGGTGATGTTGTTTGTTGCTATTGTGAGAACATTGATGAGACCATGCTGCTCTACGCTTTTCACAATTGTCTTGTGGTGGATTTGGAGATCCAGGTGTGCTGAGTATTCAAATGATGGTTGGTCTTGTGTGCAAATCAATTTGGCTTGCATTGTTGGTTGGATGCGACCCTTGTTTTGTTTAAACACCATGCAGTAGGCTATGGTGGTTTACTAAGGAGCTAGGATGGAGCCTGGGTTACCGAGTTATCTGCTCTTGGGTAGCTCTTTGATCCATGCCGAGGTCTTGGGATAGATGTGCCAGGATTGTTTGCCAAAAGATTCAAGTAGGTACCACCCTTATGTTATTGGCCAGGAATTGGGATGTTTTGTAAGTTCACATTCTTCGTGGGAATAGCTATGCTAATTGGCTAGCTAAGGTTGGAGTTCACATGGAGATCAGATCCATTGTTAGGAGTCATTGGTGTTCTTCCGTCTCGTTGATGCAGGTGAATCGTTTATGAAAGTTAGAAGTAATTTTAAAAACTTTTTAGTTTTTAAAAGTAAAAGACTAAAAAAATCTTTTGGATGCTTGTTTTACAAGTTGTTTTTAAAAATGAAAAAACTATAACCTTGTTTAAAAACTGAAAACCAAAAACGGATTTGTGATGTTTTTTCAAAAATGGTAAATCAAATTTGTGAATAAATGGAACTTTGTGTTTTTGTCTGTTGTCACTCGTTTCTCTCTTTCTTTTCTTTTGTTCAACCTTCCTTCCCTTCATGAACCATATCATTCTCCTTCACCCACCTTCATGAAAATGCTTCTTTCTTTTTCACCCCATAGTGAACCTGAAACATGTGACTCGTGAAGACACGAACCGAAGTGACCCCGTGAATGTGAGTGACCCTGCGACCCTGAGCTTCGTTGACACCCTTTCGTCCATTGCAACCCATGAAGCTTCGCTAATGATGAGGTTGACGCTTGAAGCCAGATCCGCCTCCGTACTCTAGCGCCATCCTTCTCATTCAATTGAATATTATGGTTGCTGTTGTGGTTGGATCTTGGAGAATCCTGTTGATCTTGGACTGATGAAATGTTCTAAGTTTTAGTTGACAGTATATAAAATTCTGTTCATGTCTTTATTGATGAAATGTTCTTTTTTGATTTCAATGGTTGGTATGGTATCTTGGTAACAATTGAAAGGAAGAAATAAAGAAGAAAAGAAATATCAAAGAAGAATATAAGGAACTCAATTGAATTGTTGAATGGTTCGATTCAAAGTCTCATAGATGTAATAATGAAGATTCCATGTAGTTATTGTATTCTCTTTCCTTGATTAATGAGTGAAATGCTAATTTCATTCTCTATATCATTGTAGAATTTTTGATATGATGTCAAATTTAATTTTCACAGATAGTTCCTTGATTCTCATGGTTTCTTGGATTATTTGGAGAGAGGAGTAGGTTCCAATAATCTGCTTGATAAGCCAAGATGCCATTGGAAGGGGTCAAAACCCTATGTCAATTCTTCCTTCACCTTTGGAGAGCCTGAGATTTTAACTATATAGTGAAGTTCAGGTGAAATGAATGACTTCTAGCCAAATATGTTGCTAAAATCAATTTGTTGTGAATATAAACTAAATTGGATATAGTTATTACTTTTCATTTCTTCAGGGTGCCGATTACAACTACAATAGATTTCCTAGTTCTTGCAATCCTTTGAGTACTCAGGAAGACATACTCCAAGGTAAGCAATGCTCTTTTGTCATATTGATGCTTGGAAAATTTGTCCTATTCATAAGGGGAATCTCTTCCAATGTGCCAAATGTTCTTTTTTTTAGGTACGTTGGGATACACATGATCAATTTCGTTTATAAGAAAAGATAAGTTTAAAGTTCATTCTATCAAACATTGGTATTTATTGCCTAGTGTTCCATGAGGGTAAGGAGGCCTTGGGATTTTTCGTTGGCTTGCATGATTTTTTGTTGGTGTTAGCCAAACAAGGAAGCAACTTTGACTCATGTAAATGAAGATCCAAATGTTCAATAAAAATTTAAAAATATCATTAGAGAATAAAAAGGACTACTTGGGATGAGCAAAACATGTCCAGGTTTTCTATCAAGAGACGACTAAGAATTAATCCCACCCCTTATAGGTTTGGATTGTTTTGATAACTTTGATCTGGCCTCCACTTAGATTGGAGTCCAAAAAAAAAAAATGTGCCAAACAATTCTTCGCTCTGAGTGTAATAGAATCTAATGCTAAATTGTCTAGCTAAGGAATTGGGAGTTCACATGTTGATCATGGATTGTGGATAGGTCTAGTCCCTATCTAAAGGATCCTCCGAGCTCTGAGTCTCATTTATTGCTTCTATCGTTTTTGTCCTTTGCCATTTTGCCAAGCCTGTTTTTAAGTTACATTTTGCTTCTTCTTAGTCTTTTGCTTCTTTGTTTTTCCTTTCAGTTGCATCAAAAAATTTAAATATATTGATACTGTAAAACTTATTTGAAATTATCATCCAAACAAATACTTTTATGTGCATGTATTTTGAAATAGTTGAATATGAGTCAAACTTGTTTAGTTGATATGGTAATATGTAATTGAATGATTATATAAAAAAAATTATACTGTTAATGTATTAAAATTTATTTATATTTCATGTTAATATATTAATAAATTTATACTAATACAATCTACTACTAGTCAATTGAAAGCATATTGTTGGGGGAGCGTGAGCATGAGACACATGCATCTTCTTTCATGAAAAGGTGATTTAAATAATTTTTTTATTTAAATATTGATATGTTTAATTTTTGAGTGAATATTCTATTTAGTCTATCAAGATTTTTGTATTGAACTATTTTATCATTCAAAAAGAGAAATTAATTTCGTGATCCTCAAGATTGAAAATAATAGACACATTAGTCCCTCTATTAGTTTTTCATTAGTGGACTTACATATATAGCATAGGACATGATAACGTGTTATTAAAACGTAAGCAAGCTAAATAAAGCTATTTTGGTACATATTACACTCATTTTGGTGTCTAAAATTATACAAAATGAATCACTTTATGACTTATAATAGAGATTTAAATAACTTATTTTGTGAATTTTAATCACCAAAATGAATCATTTTAAACTCTATTGCACTTCAAATGACATATACATCACTTAACATCATGTTAGCATGTTAATGTGCAATTCTATTAATGTTTAAAAAATCACATACATACAGATTACTAATGTGTCCTATTATTAAAATCTTAAGGGATTTAATTTCAGTTTTGAGACTAAATAGCCTTGAAATTTTCTTGAGTAACTATATGAAATATTTACTCTTAATTTTTAATGTCTTTGCAACTAATGCATAGTGAGGATATCTCAAACAGGACAATGTCCCGTTCTCTCTCAAAAGGAGAGGACCTAGATCCGATTTCTCTCATCTGTTTTTTTGGTCAATCTATCTCTCATCTGTCATCAAAGGGAGAGGATCCAAATCCGATAGAAACCTAAAGCATTGTCGGCATGAACCGACATTCATCATCTCATCTTGGAGGACATCATGCATTCAATTCAATTCACATAGAGTAACAGTGCCATGCCATTGAACCGAAAAATGAAAAATAAAAGAAAAATTTTATTTTCAGAATCAATATGTGATTTCTCTTATGCCTTTATAAAATTTGGATATTAGTACTTTTTAGTTATTTATAACTGAAAATGAATTCATACTTCACTGATCCAAGTGTTTAAAATCTATCAAATTAATGATCAAATAATAACTATTAATTACACAAAAAGTACTAGTACTTAAGCAAAAATCTCTATGTAAACCTTTTTCTTTTCCTGGTCAGTTTGCCACTTATTATTTACAGACTACTTGGATCTGGGGAATCATTTACAGTTACTTTCTCCGGCCAACATCAATCTCAAATGCAACCAGCGAGTAGTTGGTTCCATTTGGTTGACAGCGTGTCCATGTCAGTTCAGTACATGATGCGGCTGTCAACACTCACCACCGTCGTTGGTTCCTCACAGCCGCAAGGAAAGGCACAAAAACTGCTATTCCTATGGGACTTTGTTCGGAGATCAACGGCACAAAAAACTCCAGGCCATGGAGTGCGGTACAAATATTGAGTAAATTAAATTCTAACTTTGCCGATTGCACTTTTGATTTGCCTATAACACTACTCGTGTTCTATGATCCTCAGCAGATTCTTCCTCCTCAAGTTCTTTAATTATCCTTTCAATCTGCCTTCTATAAACTGGCATGAAGTGATCACTTATCATATTCTGTGAAAGTCTCAGTTTACTATATAGAGACCTTGACGTTAGGAAAATTCCAGTCTTAGTCTCATCTGGCTGGCAGTTGTCTGAACACAAAGAGGTTGGGCTACCATCATTCTCTATCTCAACAACATCAGAACGGAGCATAATAATATGCATTATCTTTCCCGGGGAAAAATCTGTGAACTTCTTTCATTTCTGGTGCGGAGCTCTGGATTTGCTCACCAGTCACCTCTGCTATGGTTGCTGCTTCTTCCCTTATCTCCTTTACCACATCAGCCTCCTCACCTTCAGATTTGTCGTAAAGCTCATGCTCCAGTTGTTGCCACAGCTCTGCTTCACTCATCTGATCCTCGTGTCTATTATGGTCCATCATGCCCTCTCCATCACTGAGATCAACATCCCCCACGGCATCTGTTCTCATTTCATCGGCACATGGGCATTCAATTTCAGAAGACCACTCTCCTATAAAAGAAGATATAGGCAAATCCATGTTCTGAACTGCAGTTGTCGCCATCCTCCTCTTGGGAGAAGAAAGAAGTGGATCAGAACTTTCAGCATTAGCAGAGGCAGAAGAATTAGGAGAATCTTTGGAGTTTGAATGAGCACTAATGGATCTCCGACGGGGTCCAATGCATGACCAAGAGGACAGGTTCAGGGTACGACGTGTCCATGCTGCCCGAGCCATACTTTGGGCCCTCTTCATCACAACCTGCAGTTATTCAAAATTCAAACCATGAAAATGAATATAATTTTCAAATAATGATGAGAAGCCATCATGCTTCTAGACATAAAAGCACTGAACAGATCAATCCCCAACTTTAGAAGTGAACTTAACAAGATCAAAACTTAATTCTTCTAAATTATGATCAAATTCTTCATGAATAATAATAGTTCTTACTCTTATGACAAGTGGGTAGCAATACCACTCAATTTTGCTTAACACACAAGAAAAAGGGAAAAAAGAGACCAAAACCTTTTAACTTCCCAACAATGGATGCTTTTTCACACCCAGCTTCAGGAAACAATAATTGACAAATTGTATGATACCTGATCGCATGATATATCATAGAAGGAAAAAATACCTGGGTACCATTAGAAACTGGTCGCAAAATAGCTCCAGCCCCAGCAACTTTAGCTCTAGCGGTGGCCATGGATGGGAGGTGAGAACCCAATGCCGTAGCAGAACGATAGACAGTACTGAGTATTCTTGTCTGCTCAATTTGATTTCTCAAGTCATTTATCCATGCTGAAGCAGTCACCTGAAAATGGGGAAAATTTAATGCATGCATAATGCAAAATGGCTAAACTGATTATTTCTTCAAGTCCCAAGAAGGCAACCAAACTGAATCAGGTGCATTATGACTCAATGTGAAAAACAAGGATTTCATAATATATTGGAACATTAACAACACTTCCTAAAATATGCTACAACTCCTTTCATACAGAGCTCTGAACTTACAGAGTTTTAAAATACTCAATACAGTTCATTATCATAAATGAGCCTAACGAATCTACAAACTAATTACTCTAATTATTTTTCCCTCACCCCATAGTCCTATATGATGTGGGGTTAATTATCCAATCTCGTGCTTGAATTATCATATCCTACTTCTCTCCTATGAATAAAATAATTTGGCTAAAAATTTAAGGAACACCCTCCTCCAATAGGTCACACGTGCATAATGCTTTGAATCATCAACGTGATTCCCTCAACTAATCAAAATGTGCATACTAGTGCTTAACTGACCCTCTCTTGCATGTGTAGAAACCCCTACATGGAATCAACATGCATGGTTTTAGAGAGTCATATTGGTCAGTTTCAAATTATAGGGAGATTTTCTACATGACTGATAATAGGAGGGAGTTTCTTGAATTTTAGCCAAATTGTTGTCTTCATTTCGTTAACTACTATAGTATAAACCTAACCGAAATCATTGTCCATGGATTATGGCTCCCAGCTGATAGAAGGCATTGCCAGAATTCACAGTTATCATCACATATTGTCCAATTAATCAAGATTATACAAACACTTCCCGATCTCACTTCTCAAGACTGCATTTTTTTTAAGGGAAAAAAATGAGGATTGCAACCTCAGCACGCAAGTCATCAACAGAAGCAGCTGAGAATGTAGGCACCAAATCAGCTCCATTTATGACAGAAGTAATAAAAGCATTGCCTGATTCTGCCAACTCCCATGTCATACAAGCAGCTGCATGAGAAACAAGCTGTCAGTTACAAGCTGTAGCAGTTCAGGGAAAGAGACCCAACGTATAAACCAATATTAGTCCCAAAATGATCAGCACACTACCAAAACATCCTATTAATTTGAACATATGGAGAATCATATTTAGGCCAAGAGTATATCTTCTGCATCACAATATATAACAAGTGCAAACCTGGAGCAAATGTAACACATGTAGTCACAAACAGCTCCTTTTGCTCTCTTAATACGTAAGTCAGAAGTGCTGCTGTGCCTCCACCCAAGGAATGGCCTACTATCTACATAAAAGACCTTTAAAAGGCAATCCCGGGAAACCATAGAAAAATACTATACCATTTGAAGCTTAAAAGCCATATAGTTTGACAAAAGCCAGAAAAGATAAATTAGAAATAGTAAAACAGCTTATTTACACAAACGGTTTCAAGAACTGGGAAAAAAACATTTTGCTGTCAAAATATAGAACCATCAACTCTCTTATAATACGAGCAAAAATGAAAGGGTAAAAGTTTGGATTCATCAATACAAATATATGGTAATTAGTATCATCACAACCACTAAGTATGGAGTCTACAATTTTGTCAGTAGATAAATAAATTTGAAAACAATGATATTGTGGTAACAGAGAAGTGTATGTTAAAAGGACGATTAAGTCAAAAGAATCCTAGCTTTGTGGAAATGATGTCAAGTTGTCAACAAGTAAGGGAAAGAGGGGGCCTCCCACAACATCAGTTAATGGGGTGATAATATAAAATAAATATCTTTACCTTAACTTTATAGTCAGGGAATTTTTCAAGTGCTTTAATGAGGCAAGGAGTTGCAAGCTTTGCAATCCACCGAGCAGCTGCAACCATTCCACAATGTGCATAACCTAAAACTAAATCACTAACACCCCCCTTATGAACTACAGTGTGATGAAATGGAACCACAGCTCCTGTAGCAGCTGTTAGAGTATCCTTGATACTATGTGTGCCACGAATCAATAGCAGAATACATCTCATCTTGTGATCAGATATTATCGTAAAAGCAGGTTTCAGAATCTGCAAGAAAAATGAACAGAAAAGTTTAGGCAAATACATATTGTTATCATCAAATGAAAAACTGGAACTGCTACTGATCATCTCAACTATGGCCTCCTTTCATTCAGGGAGAAACTCAGCTGCTTCCCTGGCATCCCCAAAAACGTAATGAAGAAGAAAACCCCTCATGGCCCCAATTAGCATTTTAGCACCCTGTGATCCCATTTTTCTGAGTCTAAAACAACATGCCCTGTTACTTGAGCCTACCACTCTTCCACCAAAAAAAATTGCAATTATATGCTCTACACAATCAGTACAGAGTACAGACATTCACTATCCATAGTTTCCTGAAAACTCATGCAAAACTTACTCCTGCTTTTGGTTCCTGAAGGAGAACATTCTCTTCAGTATAGCCAGTGTCTTCTAGAAACAAAGGAAAAGGCTTCTTCGAAAAATGCCAACATAGTGTCAACAAGTTTAAGAGATACTTAAGTTCAGTAATAATCTCAGATCCTTTCAGCTGTAAACTGTCCTTACCACCAAACACACTGTCAACATGATAGTTGCCCTGCAAAGTATCAAAGTATAACCCAGAAACTTAATGTGTAGAATTTAGTGCAAAAGAAAAAATGAGGAATATATATATATATATAGTTCTTCTGTGGAGAATAAGATAAACTGTGTTGTAACTAATTTACCAAGCTTACCCCTAATTTCCTCCTATACTCAAACTACAGCTTAATATGAAGACTTACGTGAATGCAGAACCAAGATTACAGAGAATCATCTTTTATAATTATGTAAGCTGAGATGATGAAATGCAAGATCCAGGTTAACATCAATTCATATGATGATTTCCAAGTATGTTATTCGATTGACCTCATCTTAAAAAATGATCAAGTGTGTTATTACAGTAGACACAGCAAGTATATAATACATTATGAAATTACAAGAATAATCTGACTATATTGTGACGATTTGAACAGGAGAATACATGAAGTTACGAAGCTTAAATCTCGGAAATTACATAGTTGATCATCCCACCCACGGCTGTGATGTAGAGAAGGCAAGAAAAAACAAAAACACTGCACACTTTTTTGGAAGTCTTTTCGGTTGATTCAAAGAAGGACACCAGAAAAGGAGACATTTCTGCATGCTCCGGAGCACATTTAATGTGTGCTCCAAGAATATGCAGAACCATTCATTTGAGCACACATCAAATGTGTTCCAAGAGCATACAAAACTTTCTCCCAACAAAGAAGCAAATGATCCTTACCTGCCTCTTGAGAAGAAAGCTGATACCAAATGCCAAATCGCCAATGGGCCATTTTCCGAGAGTCTCAGAATAGGTGAACCTCAGAGTTTCAGACAATGTTGATATTGTCTCCAACCATGTAGCAGGGGCTTGGATTAATCTATGGGAAACACGCTCAATACCCAATGGCACGTCAATGGATGCAGCATCAGCGCCGTTTTCTTCGCCATTCTCGTTGCCTCTGTTCACCTTCAATTTCCGACTTAGAGTGTAGATAAAAGAGCAGCTGCACCCGCTGCAGTAGCTACGGTTGCAGTTGCCATCAATGTAAGATTCCTATAAGAACCAACAATACAAATGCCACGTGAAATTTTTTTAAAATTAAAAATAAATAAAAATGATAATCAAAACGCGGCTAATAACAGGGAAATGAAATGTGACAACATTATCAAACTTGAATTTCTCCATCCTCCATTCGATCAATGACGATTGATGAAACATACCAAAATGGTTATGCTTCTTTGTTATTTCATCAAGATCGATAATTAGAACCCAGGAAAATGAAAAAAGTTGAAACTCAAGGGCTGCTCGAATCATGATAGATAGATGAAATAACAACTAAAATTCGAAGGAAAATCGTCGCCGGAGAGGTTAAATTCGATTGCCGAGCATTCCTTTTTTTTTTGGAAAAAGCAGACAAATGTGAATGGTAAGATGAATTAATCGCAGGCAAGCCGAAGAACAAAAAGCAAAGCCCTAAAAATCAGAGAGACATGGAGGAAGGAAGGAAGGTGACCTGAAGAGCGTGATTTTGGCGGAAATTCATGAAACGTAACAAAACAAGGTTGGTTTAGAAGGAAACGGAGATTAGAGAAAGCGGATTATAAATTCATCGTGGTCATCATCATCATCATCATCATCGGATTATAAATTCATCTCAAAGTAACCATTGTTTGTCCGTTTGTTGTTATTTTCTTTCTGTTCGTTTGCGGTCGTAGCAGTTGTTGATTCTCCTTGAATGAAAGCATTAACACATCACAACTCAACACAACACAACACAAGAGAAGCGGTTTCACTTTTCGTTGTGGGTTTAGCAGACACGTGCCTTTCGAGCTGATCCTCGAGAAACTTTGACCTGGGAATTATCATATTCATATTCATATTCACATACTAGCTTCATTCGTTTATCAAAAACTAAATAACACACATATTAAGAAAAATAAAAAATATTTTGATAAATATAAAAATTTATATAAATTAATAAAATTATTTTTATTTAATTATTATTATTTATCTTGATAAATATATTGAATACTTAACTAACATATTTATATTAAAGGTATAAATGAAACAAAATTAATACTACTTAAATATTGTAAATAGATAAATATTTTAAAATATCAAAAAATAAAAAATTAACAATTATTGTAAAATGAAGGAAGTAATTAAAACTATTATAATGATTCATGTGATGCATGTGATTATTTTTTTTAAGTAAAGTATTGAAAAACTATTTTATTAAGTAGTTTACTTTCTTAAGTCAGGTGACCGTTATATCCAAGAGATATATTCAAAATATCTTTAATCCAAAAGGTACATAAATAAAACAAACACAATGTGTTAATGTATTAAAATATTTTTGAAATAAATTTATAAACACTTCCTTTTGGACTATATTTGATGTCTGACTACTTATATTTCTATCCTTAGAATATATTAGAACTTTCAAATATCAAATTGTGAATACAATTAATTCTCATTGGTCAAATATCAGCCAAAATCAAATTAAAGCTTTTTCATGTTAATTAATGATTCAAAAATTAAAAATTAGATATCAAATATCTTACAACGAATTTCCATTAATTTAAAAATCAAATCATATGTATAAATATAAATATGATTAAACGTCATATAACCACAATATAATTTGATATTTTAGCCACTGATTGTATATATCAGATATCAATCACTCAAAGTTTATTTGCTAAAAATCATATCTTCCTAGAAATATGTTTACGTTCTTAATATATATTCTTATTTTATTAAAAGGTTTAACTACATACCAAAGACTAAAATACTATTTTTATTTTTTTTTTCAAATTTTAATATCATTTAGTGTAATTTGTCTAGGGATGTATTATATATCAATGGTTATATATTTACTTTAAATCATTTAATATATTTTTCAAATGTGATGATCTTAGAATGATACAAAAGCCATAGTAAAAAATGTCAGTATTAATTGCGATGATATTAAAAAATATTAGTACTAATTATTTATGATCTATTAAACCAGAAGTAAAAAATAATAATAATTGGCACCATTTCTACAAATATAAAACTATTTAAACCCAAATGTTTTAATATACCTCAACTTAAAACCATAAACAAAATGTATACTTCCAAATTGATCAAGCACAACTCAGAAAAAGAAAGAAAAAAATCAACCAGGCAAAGTCAATATTGCATTTACAATTGTTTGATTATAACTTTAAAATGAAATGGAGCAACTTGAAATTCTCAAATATGCTTATGAAATATTCTACTTCTTGATGATCGCCTTCCTCATTTTGTTGCTTGATGATTGTGTGGGAATCTCCACCATCGACTTGACTGTCTCACTATTCATATATATAAAACCCCGATTTATGCTTTCCTTAATTATCTTAGCCTTCTAAGGTAATTAAGGGTGTATGGTGTGTGCTTGCATGACTAATTAGGCATCAAAGGACTAAATCAACTTTAAATTTTGCTAATCAAGCTTAATTAAACTCAAATAAACTTAATTAGGGGCTAATTAGGCTTAATTAAGGAAATAACGTGTGATTAATTATTTAATAATTTCTAATGAGTTACTAATTATCTAATCATCACTAATCACGTCACTAATTAAGAGTGTAGCAATATAAAGACAAGAAGACACGATGATGTCACTAACTACTACACTTGTCTTTTAGTGACTACATGCTTATGACACAATTAAAGATAAAATAGCACTTTATTATGATCAATTACATCTTTAATGATGATTAATTTAAATTAATCTTAATTAGACTAAGTTAATCCTATTTTAAGCATTACTTTTACCAAACTATGTTTGCATTTGACTTTACATGTTTAATATACATTGGGATTTATCAATATAATCTTGCATGAGGATTCCTATATGACTTTACATGTTTATTAGTATATGATCTACATCACACTAGGTCTAGTACCTTATGAGAATTTTATAATATTCTCATCCCTATGGTTATATTTATTTTGTATTATTCAGATCCAGCTAATGTCATCCTAGTGTTCTTCCTTGATTCGCCACAATGGGTATGGCACTACGACCCAGGACTTTATTCTCTTTATGCAATAGCTTATTCGTAGGTTCGTGCGTAAGTGTTTTTCGTTCTTTTAGTGCGTCCGTTTTTATAGTGACTTTGACCCCGCTTTCCCATATGATAGTGTGCCTCTCCATATAGCACACCCGGATATATTTGATGTCCCGCTCACACCACCAGGACCCCTCCAGGAGATGCTCCCTCCTTGTCCTCATCCTCAGTGTAATGACCTTGTTTTTCGTATTGTCGTGATAAAATAATTAATTATGAATAATCTATAGGGATTTTGAAAATTCCAATAAACACAGTTATGATTACACCAATATGAGGATTTTGTAAAAAAAAAGAAAATTAATTTTATATTATTAAAAATCAATATAATAATATTTTAATCAGGGATATAGAAAGAGACCCTATAATTGGTATAATGACATAGATAAAATAAAGATAAGGGCAAATAAATATTTTAACCAAGTAAATTTTTTTTTTTGGTCAACGGGTACCGAAATAGTAATAATTGGTACACCGAAATGATAATAACCGATACACCAAAACACTTAGTTTGGTAAAAATAATTGATATTATCATATCCCAAATAATTTTTACTTATGACAATTAAATAAATATAGATATTTCTAATACCGATACAAGGTAAATCAATCCGGAAATATTTCCCTCTTTATTTTCTCTCCAAGCATGTTTTATTATATAAAGGAAAAAATGAAAATAGTGGCATTTTCTTCCTCTTGGCAGCAGCGTTCACGTTCCTTTCTTCTTCCTTCACCATCTTCATTTCTTTCTTCTTCAAACTCTATGAAAGCTCCATGTTCTTGAAGGTTATGCTTAGGTAAACACCTAAACTAGTTCAAGAACACTTCTTCTATATTAAACTTAAGTCAAAGCCTTCTTTTTCCCTTCAAATATGTCCAAACAGCAACATAAATAGGTGCTGAAAAAATGGGTTTGAGGCTTGAATTAGAGAAGAAAAAGCTAGAGAAAGTTTAGCAAAAAGCTTGGAAGAAAGGTAGGAAAGATTCTAGTATATTGCTTGTGATTGTTTGGCTGTTTTTGCTAAATAAATTCTTGATATAAGCTGGAAATTATTTGGTGAAAACTAAAATTTAATTTTAATATGTATACGTTTGAGCTTGATAGATGTAAAAAATACTAGGAATGAAAGTCTTATGAATTGATTAACTGATGTAAGAGATTTAACTATGTAAATGAAGAGATTTTGGTTCCTTAAAGAGAATAAGATATCTGAAAATTTTACAAGAACATAATCAGAAATAGTTTCGTAAAAATCTGCAAGATTGGTATTTTGAAGTATGATGCTAAAGTTTCATGAAAAAGGATGAGATTTTGATCTATAGAAGAAAAACTATGAAATCTAAGTAATACACTTGGTTTAATTTCCTAAAAGATTTAAGAATTATAAAGTAAGGAGTTCTATAAATTTCTGCTATGAAGAAATCTCATAAAACTTTAGCAGACTTTAGAGAAATCTCATTATAGTTCAAATTTTATAGAAAAATCTCGTAACAGCTAACAATTTTATAGAAAATTCTCATAACACTTAGTAGATTTTATAGAAAAATCTCGTAAATGTTGAACTATTTTCTTTAAGAAAAATCTCATAAAAGATTACTAGACTTTGTAGAAAATCTCGTAAAGTTCTTCCAAGAAAATCTCATAAAAAGTTCAGGAGATTTACCAATAAATCTCATAAGAATCCAAGAGATTTTTTAACATAATATCTTGTAGACTTCAGGATTTTGAACAGAAATCTCATAAGAATTCAGAAGATATAAAGAGAATATCTCATAAGAATTTAAAAGATTCTAAAAATATCTCATTAGAAATTTAGGAGATTTTCAAGAGAAAAGTCTCAGGAATTCAGGAGACTTAATAGAGAAAATCTCATAAAAGTTAAGAAGATTTCAAGAAAATCTCAAAGCAAAAGTATGAGATATAGAATTATTAAGAAGAGATTTTACTTGAAAATCATAAGATTTCCTACACAAATATTAAAGATAGGTACGAAGAAAGAAAACTGAAGAAATACGCCTTATGTAATATTAATTGCTTAATGGTAAGCTCATGGATTCACGTAGTAGATGTGCTACGCTCTTAAACTATATCAGATTATAATCATGACGTCGTTACATCGTTATGAGAAAAGGGATGTACTGAAAAAGAGTAGTGAGGCTATTCAAGACTAGATGTAGTAGATGTACTCCATCTAGTGAACTATATCAGTTGTAACATGACAACGTTATATCGTTGAAGGACGATCCACAGAGAAGTATATCAAAAAAGTCATATGAGTTCTACCATTAAGTTTAAAATTGTCTAACCAAGTTAAATTAGAAGAAAATAATGATACTAACTACATATCAATTGCTTGATTATAAACTCATGGATTCATAGTGTGATCATATCAGGTTGTAGTATGAGGTACTACAACAAGTGAACTATATCAGGATGTAACACGAGGTGTTACATCACCAGAAATGCATCATATAAGAAGTATATCAGGAATCCTATGAGTTCTATTCTCAGCCTAAAGTTCATAATAAGATTATATCAAACAAGTAATGAAACAAACTAACTAATTATTATGTATACAACCAGAATATTGAGCAACTATCTTACGAATCCTATGATCTTTTTATTCTCAAGCATAAGTGTACTCATAATACTATGTTAACCCAAAGTGAATAAGCAAGCTAGATATTTCAGAAGAAATTGAAGATACTTTAATTATTTTTAATATTATGTCATATCACTGTGTAGTAGACTAGCATTTTTCTGAATCTTTGATTTCAGTTGTGTGTTTAGGTTTTTGGTCTCTTTTTCTATTTTAGTTGGTTTTTTCCTTTTGGCGGGTTTTTGTTTTATTAGTTTTGGTTTAGTGTTTTTTTTTTGTTTATTGCTATAAGTTCTTTTTTTCAGTTTTTATTAGTTTTGGCTTAATTTTTAATTGTGGTGTATCGTATGTTCTTTTACGTAGTTCTTTTTTAGTAGTTTCAGTTTGTTTTTTCAATCATAGTGCGTTATACGGTCTTTTTATTTAGTTGTCACTACTTTTGTTTAGTCTTCAATCCTAGTGCTTTCTTATGTCAGGTGTCTTCCTGTTATTGAGTTTCATTGTGTGAAAAACAAAAGAGAGAGGAAAAAAGTCTTCTCATTTTAAATCCATGCAACAGCTTATGATGTTGATGTGCAATTCATCATTCTCAAGTCTCACAAGATCTAGAAGGGTTTATTATATAACTAATACTATCCTAAATCCATTGTAAGAGTGAGTCTTATTTTTTTATAAAGTCATTTCATGAATAAAATTAATTCATACACACATTTTTTAATTCCATGGGACAACTTGTGATGTTGATGTATGACCCACCATTCTCAAGTTTTATAAGAGTAATAAGGATTGGATAGTTTCATACTATCCTAAACCCGTGCAAAAGTGAAATTTTTTATTTCTTATTTTTTTAAAGAAAATCAATTAAACACAATTATTTTATTTTATTTTATTTATGTACATAATTACAATTTTTGGGAAAAATAAATATTATTTAAATTATAAATTAATTTGCATAATGAGCTTTAAGGTAACTATTTTTGTACGGATTTATTAGGGTGTAATGAGATTAAGTTTCCATAATTTTCTAATCATAATTAGACTTCTAACTCAAAATCTTTACAAAAAACCAATTTTGCAATCAAAAGGTTTTCTAATTTTAACCATAATTAAAATTGGTGATGATAACTTAATTTTTTAAATTTATTTCTTTTAGGAATAAATTTCCTCTCCTTACAATATAGCTGCTTTCAGATCTCTCTGGCCTCTTCCTCAGGAGCAATAGTGCTTCAGTTGTGTGAGTTTCACTTTGCAATGAAGTTAGTTCATGTTCCCTTTTAGAATGCTCAAGTGATTGTGTAGGCAGCCTAATAGGGTCCCAAATCATGCACATACATTATTTTGGATACCATGATTTAGTTGGATATGTATTTATGATTTTATGGTTTTCATGGTCTTATAAGAGAAAACTCAAAGTATTAATCTTATTTTCTGGATATGGGTCTTAGACTTGGTTTATGAAATGAAACTATATATGTTGATTATGTTTTGAAATTATAAGTTTGAATACGTTTTAAGATGAAAATTGTATTTAATCATGCATTTAGCACAATTCATTGCAATGAAACTTATGTAGATATAAGATTTCCCATGTATCAGTCATGATCCAAGTTGGGGATTTTGAGAAAACAACCACCTTAGCTCCCAAAAAATATATTGCTAACAAAATACTCTCTAAAAACATTATATTTGCCCATCTCTAAAGATACATTTCATTTGACAAATTCACCTAAAAAACTTCAATTGCCTTCATTTTCATTGATGAGAGTGACTACATACCACATTTTGTGTGACACCATAGAATTCCACCACTTTAGCCCCTAAAAGGTACGTTTTGTGTCAAGTTGGCATTGTATAACCATAATTTTGACTTTCGAAAGATCATATCTTCAACAAAAGAGCCCCTAAAAGAATCACCTTTGTTAATGGAAATGGAAGATAATTAACATTTGGGTGGATTTGTCAAGCAGAATGGATCTTTAGAGGATCACAAGCGAATATAATTTCTTTGAGGTTATTTTATCAGCAATATGATTTTTTAGGGGCTAAAATGGATATTTTCCTTAATCAAATATATTATTGGTCTTTAAAAAACAAATGAAATTTATTTTTGATATCTCTGAAAAAATAATGGTTTCAATTCAAATATACTCAAACATGTTTGATTTTAGTCCTTACCATTAGTCCGTAAAATGTTTGCTTAATGAAAGGTCATGTCACCCATTTTTTGTAGAAGCCAAAAATCCTACATAGCATATCATTATAATCTCATGTATCAAAACATTCAACTAATAAACCTTCGGACCTCTTCAAATAATTCAGTCCCACGTGACAATTGGTATATCATAATTCATATGTAAAAACCTTCGCTCAAAAAAAGCCATTAAACATCTCCTAATAATCCATCTTATCCAATCAATAACTCATTTACTTGTAGGGTTTTGACACATATAAGATTACCATGTGACACGTAGCATTACTAATCGTTATTAGGTCAAATTACATGACCTTCAGTTAACAAACTTAGTATTTAACAAAAACAAACTTATGATCGGGCAAAAACCAAACAATTTTAAAAATATTTGAAAAAAAAAAAGGAACACAACCAAAATCCGCTTATTTTTTGGGTAAATACCCAAATTGATCTCTCAAGAAAATGAAATTCATTTTGTGGTCCTTCACAATTTAAAATGTATTAGGACAAGTTAGTTCTACCTTAATATTTTAGTGGACTTATTTTTCTTATTCAAATTTTTATTTGGGACTAATATAAACTATTTTATAAATTATCATGCATGAATAGTCCTGAAATTCTTCAAAAACATTAAAGATGGACTAACTTATCCTATATTTTTAATAGTGAGGAACATAAAACGTGTTTTTATCCTTAATGGACTAACTTGTCAAGTGTTATTTTTTAAGGATCAAGCTAGGGGTTTACTCTTCTTTTAGAGACCAAAAACATATTTAAATCAATTTTTTTAGTTTTTATTATGTTTCTATTGTTAGATATTATCATGATTAATAGGTTGGTTTAATTACTTTGTAAATCCCTATAATTTCATTCAATTTCCAATCAGGTTTTATAGTTTAAAAGTTTTTAATTAAGTCCTTATTATATAAAATTTTTCAATTGAGTCCTTGTGAGTAATAAGCGTTATAAAAAAAAAGAATATTCCAAATATATTTCATCTATATCTAGTATATTTCTAGTATATACTATGAATATTTCATTTTTTGTAACCTATTACTCATAGAACTCAATTGAAAGATTTTATATAATATAGGGATCTAATTAAAAACTTTTAAATTATAGGGACTTGATTAAAAATTGAGTGAAATTATAGAAACCTAAAGAGTAATTAAACCTAATAGCTCCTCCCAACAACATTGGTAATAGTTAACACATTTATTATGAGACTTTTTCTCTCCCTTTGACACATTAATATCTAACTTATTTTTTTATGTTTTTGCTTCTCTCGAGAAGCTCAAACAAACAGCATTAAAAAATTTTAAAGTACTTCTTTGTTTCTAATAAAAGTACCTTTGGCCCTTCAGAAACACAACCAAATGCACCCATCATAGTATTGCATACCAGTCTAATTATCAAAATTAAATCTTTGATTATAAATAAATATTAAATTTTTTTATACAAAAAGATCCTGAACAATTGGCCATCCGGATCAATGAGCGCGGGATCATCCAAGCGACTCCATGAAACATATCAGTTCACTGGTAGCCTACATCGCAGTACACATCAATTCAGCGACGATCTCAGAGTAAAGCTAAATGCTAAAGTTAGGGGGCCTTATGCCTTTTGTTCCAACCAAATGTAACAGGAACATCGAGAACTACTTTCTGTCATGGTCTAACATTGCATCAAGACATACTTGCTGGTGGGATATCAACAAATTAAATGATCATGAGGGAGATAGCAGAACCACCTCTATAGGGCAACTCTCCCTTCAATATATATTATAAAAAGAGAGAGAGATAAAGGAGAAAGGTTGTGTGCAGCTGTGACACGAGGAGAAAGGTTAATTTATCCCACGTTTCATTAAAGAGTAATGCTAAAAATTAAAAAAAAAACAAATATTTGAGATTAATTCTAGATAAAAATTATTGTGGTTATTAGATGAAATAAATTCATATACTTCACTGATTCATTTAAAGACTTAAACTATGATACATATCACAATCTTTTATTGTCTAGCATTTTTCTTCTTTAAATAGCATAAGTTTGGGGCAACTCAAAGTTGACCGGTCAATCACGACCCAAAAAAATACGTCATTATTCATTAAGGTGTACGCATGAAGAATACAATAAAAGCCTAAGAATATCTTAGGTTTTAATTTACAATGTAACTACAATATTATTGATTTTATTAACACTTGAAAAATGTTATTAAATTATATAATAATACTAGTAAAATTCTTTAGTAATATTACATACTACACTTGACAAGTTTAACTAAAGATTTTAGCAACACTTTGTATATTTTTAGTAACACTATGGGTTTGGTTTCTAAATTTTTTTCTTCATGTTTAATAATGTCTCAATATGATCCTATTCATCAAGATCGTCAATTCTATTAGCGAATGATATTGATTAGACTTTGAAATATCCATTCTTAACTCATGTTGTAGGTGACTTATTTTGTATATAAAAGCTCTATTTTTGTCTAATCATTTTTATTGAAATGAATTAAATCTTATTTATAGACAATTTCAAACTATAAACATCAAAGTAATTTAAAGGATCAAGTCAGAAAATAGAGTTTTTACCGTTTTATATAGAGCTATCAATCTAAGCCCGGCTCATCCAGGTTGACCTACCACGGGTTAAAACTCACTTTCAATAATCTGGGCTGACTTACTTTAGTCACGGGTTAGAAAAATCCCAACCCGACTCAACCCACCACGGTTGTTGGGTAAACTGGGTTGGCTCACAAAAAAAAAAGCAGCAGAACGCACAGATACACATATCACAGCCAACACCATTAACCATGAGAGAAAAGACATCAGAGCCACAACCACTAACCACCAAATCTCTACCAAAAAAAAGGCATGCTTTGCTTTCATAACAAAACTTGCTTAAGTTTTCACGATGATGATGCAATTGCAAACTGATAATGGAGAGAGAGTATCAGTGACGGCCTTTGGTGACAGGGCTACGACGATTGTGGGTTTGTTGGCCAGCGGGTGGTAGGTGATTGGACGATGCGACAGTGACAGACAATTGAACGCGAATAGCCAACAGCGAACACCACGAGCAGCGCGTAGCTGTGGACAACTCATTTCTCGGCAACGGGCGACCGGCGACAGTGGAGACCTCCATCTAATGGCGGTGACACTGTGACAATGTTTGAGGGGTGAAAGAAAGACAAAATGTTAGGGGCATTTATTTTGAGGTTTGAAATTATGTTATTAGAAATCACATTTTTAGAAATGATATTTTTAATAATATTATTGCTATATATTTTTAAAAAATTATTTATTTAATATTAAATATTTCTTGGATTATATGTTAAGATTTTTGAATAAATTTTAAACTTATTTGTTTTATAATTTATATCCCTAAAAATATATGTCATGATTTTAAAAATACTCTTAGGTCAAATAATCGTGAGGAAAAGTTAAATAAATGAGAGATAATTTAATAATTGTGTTTAATAATTATGATTCCTAAGTTATGGAAATTTTTTTCCCTACACTTCAACTTGGAAATGAAATTTCACTAAATCATAAGAAATTTTTTTCCATAAATAATTAATACCCAGAAAATTTTATAAAATTTGTAACAAACGTAGGAACATATAATTTTCAACTATCTATTCCTTAGAATAATTAAATATATTCTAAAATAAATTCCCCGTTAGTGTTATTGTGATTGAAAATGTTGAGGGAATCATGTAATGGGTTGGGCTGGGCTAGGTGAAAGAGGAAAGGAGGGCTAGGTTGGCTTACAACTTACTTGTTATTTGGTAGTTTTTCAAATAAAAAAAGAAAAGTAGGCCAACCTGCCAACCCAACTTGAACCTATTTAACCCACGGATTATGTAGGTGTTCAAATAGACCTGCAATTTTGTGAGCTGGTATTTAGTCAACCTAACCCACCATTTTAGTGGATTAAGGAGTTGTCTCGCGGATTGAAACTCATTTTGACAGCTCTAGTTTTACATATATAATATAACATTCACATGCGATAAAAATAGACGTGTTTGAGTCATATCAACAATTTCCGTTGAAAACTCGACATACTGCTATCAAATAGGGTAATTTTATGATATTATCAAAATGCTTAGGATGAAATTGAAACAAGAGGAAGGAACAAACTCAAAAAATCACTAAAAGATGGGAATGAAAATAGTTTTTTTTGGGTCATTTTTGTTTTAATTTTGGCCCAAACATTTCTAAAACGGTTTTCAATCACTTTTATGTATGATTGTTGGCTATTACGTAAAATTGATTAATGTAACCTTATATATTAATTAGTTCAGCATTTATCATAAATAATCTAACAATAAGAACCAAAATCAACTAATTTTAGAAATGTTTGCACGAAAACTAAATTAAAAGAAAAGATTTCAACATTCAAAATTAGCGTTTTTTTAAAATAATATTTAAACGTATTTTTTTATTTAGCTTGGCAAATCGTGTTTGGGCCTATGCAAGTGGGACTGTAATGATCATAGTTCTGCACGCATGAACGATACAAGTCCACGACTAATTTTTTATTTTTTGGGTACATACAACTCCTTGCATTTCATTGGGCTAAGTGTGTAAGTTTCCACAATTAGAAAGTCTTCTTCGAGGTGACTTACTTTACTTAGTATGATTGCCAAATCCTATGCATCTAGTTGATTCCATATCTCACATGCATGGTTTGCCTAATAACAACTCGTAACTTGGTGAAATTGATTCTTTTAAGCACTTGTCCCTTCCCTGCATCTCGAGGACTTTTATATTCCGAACAAACTTTTTTCAAGCCAATGTAAGTCGTGCGTGGTGAGATTACCATCGAGTTATATAATTCGCTTGCTTCTCAATTATATACGTAAAAATTTCAGTTGCTAGTAAAACAACTGCAAAGTAGCATTGGTTTTTATTAGCTAGGTGTATTTTAAATTTTGCATAAAATAACATTGAAAGTTGTTCACACAAATTTACATTCAACGGGTTCTCTGTCATCACAAGCTGGGGAAGAGACAATTTCAGCGCTCTAGATGAAAATTAATTTTAGAAGATCTCAAGAAAAGAAAGAAAATTTCCCGCACACATTTTTCATATTTTTGTGCTGTCCGCTTATTTTTGGCATTCAACATAAAATTTATATACATCATATTCATGTTCAAGTAATATTGTAAAGTTGAGTTGATTTACTCAACGTCCTATGTAAGATAAACTTCCATAAAAAGATTTTTTGTGAAAAAAATTATAAAAATATTTGTCCACGTTATATATTTTCGTGATTGGGTGCATAGTAATAAAAATGCTTAGCTTGTTTTAATTTGTAATACTTGTTCAAGTTAAATTTAAAGTTTGAATTAAGATCATTTAACTTGGCTCATTTACAACTTATTTATTTTGTATTAATTCTATGAATATTTTTTAAGCTTATTAATTTAATTATTAACACAACGTCTTTAACAATAAGATGTGGTTTACTGTGTTAATTAATAGTGTAAAATAAATGTATAACTTTGTCTACTAAAATAAGTGAATAACTTATTAAATAATAATATTATTATTGTTTTTACTTTTCTTACATAAATTTATAAAAAAAAGGTTTATTGAGTATCCTCACACACATATGAATTAAGTATTTACAAGCTCGAAATTCAAACCTCGAAATTTGTTCGTTTATTCAGTGAAGTCTAAATTTAAGCTTGAACTTAAACAAACAAAGTTCGAGCGAACATTTAATGAGCTAAGCTCAAAAAGTCAAAATATTTTGTGAATAACTCGTAAATAAATTCAATATTTGAGTAATTATATCTTTATGAGTATGTGTGACGAAATGTTTATATGCGAGATAAGCATTTCCCACGTATAATACATCATTTTTAAAAGAGAAAGGGCTTTTTCTCTCTTAATTTTTTTTAATTTTTTTTGGGAGGTAGATAGCATGCTTTTATTCTAATATTATAATACTTATATAAAGCTTACAATTCATTGAAATCTTAAGGCTAGTGGTGGGCACTACAAGATTTTTTTTTTCTAGTTTTTTTAGCATTTCTTTCTGCTGAAGATATAAAAATTATCTTATGTGGCTAGCTATCATTATATTACCATTTTGTAGAACTAAAGCTACAAGGGAATTATTTCTTTGGTTTGTATATGAATACTAAACTATACATATTATTTTGGGCAATAGGCCAAATAAAGGTAATTTTATATATTAAAAGCTTATTATTAGGCCTAATTCAATCTCCCCATAGTGTATTAAATTTTACAATATTTTGACGTATAATACTTGTATAATATGTTTTTTTGCACTAAACAACTGATAATTACATAACATATAATATTAGCTTACCATATCATATCAAATACAATGTACCAAACATACACTTAATGATATGGAGGTAAGTGAAATAATTAAGCAATATTACAGTATTTTTATTTGAATGATCTCTTATTCTCACCCTTTATCTTGGGAATAAAATGTCATGAAAACATCAAAATGTACCTTTAAATAATTGATATCTGGAAATAATTTTATAAAACTTGTAACAAACGTGAGTTAATAAATCTTGAAATAAATGCATTCTAAGAGTAATTATACAATATATTTATTATACAACACTATTGTAACTCCTCCTTATTAAGAGTAACTTTTATATTGTTTTGCCAAATTATACCACCATAGCTTTTTAAGAGTGGTTTTTGGAAAGTCACTATAAGAAAAATGAGTATTTTCAATAATTAAAATATAGAAAGCATCAATAAAAGTATTATCAAGAATAATTTTGACATAATTAAAGTGATAACTGAAAATACTTATAAGTTTTTATTAACATTAAATAAGTGTCAATAAAAGCTTATTATGAGTATTTTCAACGGTCATTTTGTGTTAAAATTATTTTTCTTGAGAATATTAACACTTTAATTGTTGTAAATACTTATTTTTCTTGTAATAGATTTGAAAGAGCTCATCAACTCACAACAAACAATAACAATCGTCCAAGCCTTACTCTATTACAAAATATCACTCTATTTTAACTCTCATTCTTGCTCTTTCTACCATGTCTTTAATTGTAATTTTATAATTAAAAATATTTATATATTTATTGCGTACAGGCACCTTAGCCATTTCTAATATTGACAATGTTTCTACTTTTGTTTTTACTTTTACTTCTGAAAGGTATTTCTTCTAAAAATCTTAATAATCAAATAGACCTGCTATGCACTTGTTAAAATCAAAAGAAAAATTTTAAAGAGAAATATTTAATATATAATATGATTTTACAACAACTTTATATTTCTAGTATATGAGGGCATATGAAGACAAAGCAAATGTGGGGCCAATGTGTCTTTATACACTAAATGTGTAAAGTTGTTATAAAGAAGTGTTGTATACCAAACATTTTTCTCTTTTAAAAAATCAACAAGGAACAACTAAGACAACGAAAAGAAATTTTTTGAAGAAGTAATGGAAAAAATTAACTTTGTTGAGGTTTAGGTCAATACCCATGACAATTATGAAAATAGTTTACCCACAGGCGACTTGGTTTATATTCTAGTAGCATTATTTGTAGCTTATTGGCATGAGAAAATGCTACACATTAAGAAGAATTGGCTTGCTATTGTCTTAGAACTTTTGTTGAAAATTTAATGCCATAAAGCATGATTTATTGATGTGAATTGCAAATTTCAAATTAGAATCTCATTGGGTGATTTTTGACAATGAAAATTGTAAACTTTGGAACTTAAAAAGAATCCTAGTTGGTAGACAAGAGGAAGGAAGCAAGGGATGAAGAAAAAGCCATTGAGAGAAGCATTTTAGCTGAGTCATGACCTGAAATCTGTTGGGTTGCAACCTACCTAGCATAAAGCATTTTATCATTTTGTCAAGTTGAGTCACGACCTAATGTTTTTGCCAAGTTGCAACTCGATGTGACCTAAGCCTATTTTAGTAATGTTTTAAACTAAATTTTAGGGCCAGGAAGTGGAGTTCATTTTTCCCTACCTTTTTAGGATATTTTCAGAGAGCAAAACCTAGGTTTAGATAAGAATCTAATACTAGAGAGGATTCATCTTGAAGATTGAAGGCAAGAGGCTTGGAGGAGCTTCAAGGGCTCAAATCATCTTTTGTTCATTTCTTTCATCTTTCTCTTGTTCTTTGATTTTTCATTATGTATTTTGAACTAGTTGGTCTTTGGAGACCTTTATGGATCTTGGATATTGCAGATTTTCTTATTTCAATGTTAATGAGTGTGATTTTGGTTACCTATTTCTTATCTTATTGCTCTTATTTATTTGGCCACAATCTAAGTTGATTTGGGGATTCTCTTGAACTAGACATAGGAATAAGGATATTGGACCTTGGTTATAGTTGATGCTTGTTCTCTTGCACTTAATTGGCTTAGGTGTGAAGATTAGTGAATGCGATGGAAACATACCTATTGGCCTTGCATAATATATGCTTAATGTTAGTTCTCAATGGGTTGAATTCACACTAATTCACAAGGACACTTAGTGTTTTGGGTGAATGAGACATGATTAATTGACCTAGACATAAACTTTTAACTATAATTGGCATGTTAACAAAACCAACTTGTTAATGTTTATTTAAGTAATTTGCATATCTAAGTGAAGTAGAGGGTGAAAGATCCTCTCCTTTTTAACTTTGGTTGTCTCTCATTTTTAGTTGTGTTTGTGTTTTCTAGTTACTTGTTTATTTCCTTATTTTCGCTAATTTCTCATTAATTTGGTATTGCTTAAACCTAAATGTGATATTTTAGTTGATCACTAGCATACTTCTATTCAATCCCTATGAATACAATACTCTTTTACTTACTACTATATTACTTGAGTGACTCGTGCACTTGCGGTGTTGTACACACTTTTGTAAGCAGCCATCACTTTTGGCTTTTAATAGAGATAGTCTGATGACATCAACAAGTGAATACTTTTCCTTTGAAATGGGACTCAATGGAAAATGCCTTGAGCTTATTATGCAATTGGCAACAGAATGTTATATGCACACCACTTTTGCTTACACCTCCAGTTCCACCACATAACAAATGTAGAAGAGGACAAAATAAAGGTAGAGAAATAAAGCGACATAAAATGGAAAAGGAAAAAGAAGAAAAAGGTGGCAAAACACTTTTGTTCTCTCACGCAAGTCCTTCTTCTTTCTTTCTTTCTTTGTGTTGTTTTTCTCTCTTACTATAAGATTTTCATGGAACACAGACGAATTGAAGGTGGATTTTATAAGCTTTATAGACGGATTTTTCAATTACATATGGATTTACAAATGGAAACTTATTGTTTGTTATTTTCGCATCTATAGATGCTACAGAAGGATTTTTTCCATCTGGAATTATTTGAAAAAAAAAACCTTATAAAATTAGCCCATTACGGACAAATTTTCCATATGTAATATTATAGACGGAAATATCCATCTATAATGAGAGAAAAAATAAAAAAAAAACAATTTATCTCACGCCACTGTACTATCCATTGTTCCTGATGCCACCCCAAAGAAACTCAAATCTTTCCAAATCGACTACCACAACCACCACCTGCCATCGTCACGTGTCTTCTGCTACGTTAGCCAACTCGTGGTACCGCCACTTCCAAACCAAACAAAGCACCAATGTTCCTATATATTAGAAACTAATAACTCAATAAACTCACAACAGCAAAAAAATGCAGAAAATGAAAAAAAAACTAAATCGATTAAATATTAGAGAACATTACCATGAACACAATGACGCAAACCATTTGCAAAATGGAGGCTTTAATGACCGGAGTGACTTAAAGAAGGACGACGATTATGGTAGTTTGCTCATAGAGAAAAGTGAAAATGGGAAATAGGGAAAAAGAAGAAGGCATTGTGTTTGTACCCATAATTCTGATGTTATAAACAGATTTTTCATCTAATTCCTTTAATGAAATTCGTCATTTCATTAAAGAAATTATAAGAGAAAAATGCATTTGCAAAGCCTTCAATAAAATGCATTATTTCATTAAAGGCATTAGAGACAAATTTTTCTATGTGTAATACATACCTTTTTAATTTCTATGTTAAATAATGAAAAATTCATCTGAAGGGCACGTTAAATATGTATCTTGAATTTTAAACTACAGAGATTTACAAACATGACAATCCGTCTATAATATATTCAATTTATTTTAAATCAATAATTTAAATAAAAATCCTTTTGTAAATCTGCTACACGTTTCCTAAAAAAATATTCTTTTATTATCCGTTTGTAATTTTTGTGTGTAACATTATTGCCATGAGGTGCGAGTTTGCACCAACAATTACAGATAGATTCACAGACTTTGCCAAAAAAAAAAATTTCCACATTTTCATTTACTTGTCTATAAATCTATTTGTATCAAAGATAACAAAAAAATCTGGAAAATTTGTCTATGTTCTGTAAGTTCTAGGAGTGTCTCTTCTCTTCATAAGCTTGGATTTCTCATCTCAAAACAAAAATAAGAATTATCCTTTGTTTCCATCCCACAAAAATAATTTTCACATGTGAAGGCTGAGCTCATCTCATTCACTTCTCTTCACAACAAATAGCATGGCAAAGAAGAAAAGGGATACGGAAATCACATAAGAGTTGTGAGATGTGAAAGAGAAGAAGAAGAAGGAAAATGAGATGAGCTCAACCTTTATGCATAAATATTGTTTTTGTGAGATGGGAACAAAGGATTATTCTTGTTCTTATTGGAAGATAAGAAACCCAAGCTTGTGAAGGAGAAAGAGTAAGAAAAAGAGAGGGGAGAGAGAGAGAGAGAAAAATACATGTATAGGAGAATAAAAGCCTTTTGCTACCTTTTTCTTCTTTTTCCTTTTGTGCCCTTCGTTTCTCTACCTTTATTTTGTCCTCTTTCTCATTTGTTATATGGTGGAACCATAGGCGTAAGCAAAAGTCGTGTGCACATAATATCGTTGGTTAGCTAATAGATAGTAAGAAGGGAACGGTGACATAAGAGAGTTGATGAGACTAAAACTCAATCTTTTGAAGCCAATTAATTGATTAGTGAAGCCATCAAATTACATTGCTAGAGAGCATTTGATCTCATTTGTGGTTGGTCATTTGTATGTTTGGAATCCTCAATCTTGTACATTACACCAAGCTCTCCCCCCTTTTTTACAGCAGCCAAGCTCTTTTAATTCTAGATTTCTAGTCCTGGACTCCATTTACTGCTAATTAATTAAAGCACCTGTTTATTACTATAATTGGAGCAGATGAATTCCAGTTAGTAAGCAACATTCCCATGATGTTGTGGGTGCTTGTCATTGTTTCAAATGTCTCACATACTCATACTTACATATATATGGTATATTATAATTAAGGTGGGTGTCTAATGAGATAACCACTCCATCACCATTGAATGTGATGGATGGATGGAAATAGTGGAGACCACTATCACATCCAATGGTGATGGACTAAGTATTCCACTTAGACAACCACTTTTAAATATTAAAATAACATTTTTGTATAATTAATGACCATTTACCCTAGTCTCTCCTCCTTTTCATCCTTATTTTTTACTTTGTTTTTGCTTGCCTACCCATACCTTGTTTACATTGGAGAACATATTTGCCAGCCACACACAATATGTATATATATATATAAGGGTTTTAAAATGGTAATTTTTCATTGGAAAGATGTGATTTTTTAAGTTCCAAAGTCTAGGGTTGATTAGTAAGTTCATGTATATATATAAATATACACAAATATTATTGTTATGATTATTTCATGAACACAATTGTGATTGACTTTCACTTTTCTTTCTCTATTGCTAATTACAAATTCAATTGTAATTACAATACTCATTATCGTAGAATTAATAGGTCCCTAACACATTGAGCTAGCTAACTCTCTCCAAATACCACTCACCTTCCAAGTTCCAAGAGCACATGCCCACCCTTTGCATATCTACGTTAGCAAATTATACTATCAGGTATTCTAGTACAAATATTTAATTTGCATCATGCGTCTTATGGACTAATCTAACCATATTAATAAGTGGGGTGCTACTACATTTGTGGTATACAACCTGTATAAACTAGAAATATGGGCTGAATGCCTTAGCCCAAACCTGAAAAGCTTGAACATGATTCCTAATGATCAGGCACAGGGCCCAATGGTTGGGCACGTGGTAGCCAGGTCCCTGAAAATTCATCCCTAATTTAGTTGAGGATATATCCTGAATCATGTACAAGATCTCTCTATCTCTATTATCTCCTTACATCTTCTATATTAGATTATATCTCCTATTGATACGAAATATATCTACCATTAACTAATTAAATCCCAGGAATATCTCCCATATTCAGACAAGATTGTCTCCAGATTTAGTGTGGGGTAACCTCTCACTATATAAAGGGGCTAACGTCCCCCAGGTATGACAACTAAATTCTATCACTCTTACACAATTTACCACTCCTTACCTCATCCATTCACTAACTTGAGAGCCAAAGTGTTTTCAGGTACCCCATCCCCCGCTTGTAGGGATGTTGGAGCTACTTGCACCCTGAGGCCCAGGAACAAACCTTCCCATAATGTCAAACACAACCCCCCAATGGCTGATGCTACAACCAACACATGCCCGACCATATCCCCTGAGAAAACCATAGACATTCTTGCCCAGAAGGTGTTAGCAGGAATGACAGGACCATCGAAAATTGAAAATACTGGTTCAATAACGGCAAACCATCCTACTCTTGATTCACCACCTATCATCTTGAGCCCAATGAGCTTAGCCGATACAATGTGGTCCCTTCTCAAATGAGCTTATGGCTACTTGCCTACCTATCAACCTCAAGCTCCCGACCTCTCTTTACCCTTATGATCTGACTAGAGATCCCCAATCCTTTGTCACAATATTCAAATCCATAATGCTGGTTAATGGGCTACTGACAAGATCCTATGCCAAACTTTCCCCTCATTCTTAGAAAAGTTCACCTCCTCCAAAATATACATGAAGACCTTAGACTTTTTGGAGCACATAAGACAAAGCCCTAACAGTCCTAGAAACAATTTAACTAGATTTAATGAAAAGGCCTCCCAAATCCCTAACCTCGACTCAGTTGTCAAACTCCATCAAATCAAGATTGGCCTACATTCTGGCCTCTTCATGGAAAACCTAGCTATCAATAGACCACAGACTATACACGAACTCCACTAAAGAGCCATAAATTACATTAACATTGAAGAGCTCCACGCGGAGAGAAGAACAACCAGAAGCAACATCCTAACAAAACTTATTCTAATCAGAAACCAAGGATGAAAAATTCAAAAATAAGAAGAAATAGACAAGTCCAGATATTCCAAGCAGAAATACAACTATGCCCCCTTTAATGCTCCAGGACAATCATCTTGAAAGAAATCTACGAGCTTTGACCTTTAAGGCCCATATAAGACCAAAAATGTGATTATCACAACGCCTTAGGACACTCAACCAAAGAATTTCAAGGCCTGAAAACATATCGAGCGCCTTATCTGAGAAGGCTACCTCAAGCGATTTGTCGAACAAAGGAAAAAAAGGCAAAGTCCTGAAAAGAAATATAAGCATCACAGATCCTTATCCTCCTTTGACAATGAAACCCTACCTCTATAGAGAAAGTCCAAGAAAGAAAGACTTATCCCAGTCCAAGAGAAGATACCAAGATCCATGGGATCATTGACCATATTGCTTGGATGATTTGCTGAAAAGGAGAAACAAGCTCTGAAGAGGAAGAGATCACTCGGCCATCACGCCATTGGAAGGGTCATCACACCCCACATGACCTAAGAAACCCAGCAATATCTTTCTCGAAATCTGATTTTAAAGGAATTGATGAAAATTTGCATGATCTTATTGTAATTTCCATTCCTGCGACAATTTCTTGGTCAGGAAAGTCTTAGATGATCAAGGGAGCTGCACAGATCCTCTTCTATTATAACTTTAGGACGATGCAGCTATCTGAAAGCTGAACCCTCCTTTACAACGGTGAACTAGTCGATTCAATGGAAATTGGGTCAATGTCATTGGCTACATCAGGTTAAGAACTACCTTCGCATCTGAGCCTTTACCAAGACCATTAACCTCTAGTGTCTCATAATCAAGTGCCCAAATCCATACCATATATCATCCTAGGGTGACCTTCCCTTAATGCCTTGGAAGGTTGTCTTAACACCCCACTTGGTAATGAAGTTGCCCGTCTCTAAGTCCAAGCTAGGCATTGTATACGCCGATCATAAATAAGCCAAGGTATGCTACAATGGATGCCTAAGACAGAAGGCAACGAACTTGAAAAAATCAAATGGGTCCTCTCAATTCCACACAAACTAGATCCCTTTCATCTCAGAACTTGATCCAAGGGGAAATACATAACCAACCTTAGCTAGTAGACGACCTACAACCTATTCAAATCGGCAATAAGCCTGAAAAGTTACTTTCATAGGAGCTGATCTCCCCAGACCTTTCAGCTAATTTAACCTCTCTCATACTAAACAATTCTAACCTCTTTGCTTGGACAACTATCGACATGCCACATCGACCTTTAAGTTACCAGCGACAAGCTTATGGTTGGCTCTAAAGCTCGACCAATAACTCAAAAGAAGAGAACTCTTGGGGCTAAAAGATAGAAGGCCGCTTAGACGAGACCAAGAAACTCCTTAAGGCCAACTTCATCAAGGAAATCAGATACACCACCTGATTAGCAAACATGGTCATGGTGAAGAAGAACTCGGAAAGTGGCGCATGTGCATAGACTTCATAGATCTTAACAAAGCCTGTCCTAAAGACTCCTACCCACTTCCCAACATCGACAAGCTCATCGATAACACCTAGGATACCTGACTTGTGCTTCATGGACGCCTATTCTTGTTATAATCAGATCAAGATGCACCCATAAGATGAAGATAAAACAGCATTCCTCACTGAGCATGTCAACTTTTGCTACAAAGTCATGGCATTTGGCTTCAAGAATATAGGGGCCACGTATTAAAGACTTATAAACAATGTCTTTGAAGAATAGATCGGTAGGAATGTCGAAGTGTACATCGACAACATGGTAGCAAAAACTCCCCTAACTAGAAGCCACATTTAGGACCTCAGGAGATTTTCAGGAACCACAAGAAATACAACATGAGCCTAAATCTGGAAAAAATGTGCCTTTGGAGTGGATGACAGGAAATTTCTCGAATTCATGGTCACAAACCAAGGAATAGAAGTCAACCTTGATAAGTTCCGCTATATTAGAGATGAGAAGCCCAAGTGTAACACCCTAGTAAAAGCTAACTATGCTTAAGTTCGCATTTGGATTATATTATATGTCAATTATGCTTTGTGTTTATTTTCTTTTGAAATTAACTTATAAAAATAGTGGATAATTTTTTTTCTTTTAAATTACTTTTCAAAAGCTTAAGCCTAATGAGAATTGAAATACATAGCACTTACATAGATGGTACTCAAAATTACTTTGCGTACTTACTTAATTCAATATAGTGAAATAAAGGACTACATGTAAAATTACCATTACATAAGTTGAAAGCTAACTACTTAATAAATAAGTCATACCAGGACATATATCATAGTGATAAGTTCTTAATAACAATTTACATTCTACTACTATAGATATATTCTTCGCATCTATAACATAACTAAACTCGGAGTGCTAATTCTTGGAAAGTCTGAAATCTTCACATGATTGCCTCCTTCTACAGCTCTTGGGTTCAAGTGGACTCATCCATCTTGGTAACGACAACAAAAAAAAACATAGGAGTAAGAAATACAAGATTTACCAAGGAGTTCCTACTTGCACTAAACATGTCATCGTTGCCATTCCAGTCACTTTGGGTTTATTATAAAAAGGTGAACATATAAATGGTTCAATTACTACATTTTCACAAATATAATTAGCCGAAGTGTGGTTGCTTTTAACTATTCTTATAACATTAACAGAAATATATATTCAGTTATTCATCAATCATGCATCCAAATATATCATATAAAGTCACTAATGGGAAATAATAATTTAGGAGATGCATGCATTTCATGATTACTCATCCTCAACATTTATATTATTTTAGGTACCACACCTTCTGGTCCTTTCTTTGTTTATTTTGGGTACCACACCTTCGAGGTCCTATTAGTATATTTCTGATTACTCATGGGATGAATGCATCAATGCCTTAGACCACCTAAAAGGGTAATGAGCTCATACCGTGGCCGTCGCCACAACCTTATGATTTTCTTTTGTTGCCATGATCTCAATGGTTTACGGGTTAAGCCGTGAGTTTAGCTCAAGTCCACTTTTCCAGACTATCATTGCTACTTTTACAGCCTTTTCTTTTATTCTCACTGAGTGAAATCACCAATATCTTAATCCTCTTTTGCGGATTAAGTAGTGAGTTTGATCATTTATTATTTCATTTGAAACATGAATGTATACACATCATCATGTAATCATTAATAAATCATGGCACAGTCAATCATTTCATATCTTATCACTATATATTCATATTACTTATATTACTTCATGCCAAAAATAGTACAATTTGTATTAAGCAACCCAAGCTATCAAGTCGAGTCCCTAGTATTCGTAAGGGGTTATGGATGTCTTGATTGGTATGTATACATTATGAATATCTTTCTTTGTACTCTTTAGCATTTCCTTATTTCATTATTGCATTTCAAAATATTATTAGAGGTTCTTTATATATGTTTAGGCTCCCCTATATTTAAGATTATTGCAACTTAGATCCTTAAAATCTCTTTATAAGACTTGAATCTTCTATTTATAGTTCTAACGTCTTTTATAAGAAAATTTGTAACTTTTTGTATACTTATTATCTTAGCCTTTTAAATATAGTTCCTAATTCTTAACTCATCAAGCTCTCCATTGACGGTAATTTCATTAAAAATACATTTATGGTTATGCCATAATACTCTTGTAAAATTACCCTTTCCAGACTCTCAGTACACTATCCTGAAATTTTATTTCTTATTCCATTTTTACGTAGTGCAAATATTTATGCATAGCATACATAGGTGTATTCCTAGATGTGTTAGCTTTTCAATGGACTTGAAATTAGTCCATTTACATTTTTCTAAAGTGAGTTACACCTATTTTACTACTGCAAGGTCAGATTTAGAGTTCCAGTCTTAGGCTCTACTTTAAAATTTTATATCTTGGGCTAGAAAACTCCTTTTTAGGTGATTCTTTTTGGAGAGTGTTTTTTATTAAGTATAATTTGTAGGGAAAATAGTTTTATTCCCAAAAGCTTCATATTTTGTGAGTTTCATATTTCAAAGTAGCTACCTTATAGCTAAAAATCCAACACCTATCATTTTTATGTTTCATATTACTCCCTTAATACAAGGACCATTTACCATGTTTTTAAGCCATATATGAGCATGAAAACATCATAAAAATATTTATAACAGAGAAGTGAATATATTGATTCATAAAAATATATTTCACAAACAACCATTCAAAACTCTTATCAATGACACAAGCTTGAGGCATTCTAACCATGGACAAGGTTAGAAACCAACAATGCTTGAACAAGTAAAGAAGAAACTCCTACCTTTTATGTAGGGTCTAAAAAGAGTCCTTATCTTCTTTCTTGAGATTGAGCAATAATCCTTGGAGTGGATGACCCTCCTTGAATCTCGGCTCTAGAACTTGAGTGCTTAAATATTTCTCACTTGAGTTAAAGATTGTAACTCTTGTGAGGGCTAGTGAAGGTTTGGGCTTAGGATTTAAATGTTTGGATGAAGTTTAGAGGGTAAAGAGAAGTCTTTGAAGAGAAGAATATAAGAAGAAATGGTAGAGAAAGAATAAGAGAGAAAGAACACTTAGAGAGTTTATAAGACTTGAAGACTAGTAAGAGTGTATGTATTTTACAAGAGTTAGAGGATGTGGCTCTTGCAAAGCATAGTGAGGTCTCTTTGTAACTTGGAAAATTGAATGAATGGAAAAAGTTTGAAAAGTATTTATAGTGGAAGAAAAAGAATGAAGCACTTGCTTGGAGCATGATTTATGCAAACATGTTGGCCAAATTTTGGGATAAGAAAATGCTCCATGTTTTATGCAAACATGTTGGCCTAATTTTGGGATGAAAATGCTCCATGTTGGCATAAAATGTTGTTGTTGGGCATGCATAGTTAGTGGAAATTTTCTAACCTTTAATGCATGTATACATCATAGATTTACATCATGTAACCTTATGCTTTAGTAGGTGTTTTTAATTTTTAGCATAGACTTGTCTATGTGAATGTATGTGGTTAAGAATGTGCATGATGTATGTGACTGAATTATTATATTATCATCTTAATCCAATGGCTTAGATTCATTCTTATTTAAAGACAAGTCTAGGGATTTGTGCAAATGACATTGTTGTAATTATTAAAGTAGTGGCATTATAGTAATTATCAAAGTAGTGGCATTGTGGTAATTTATTTACTCAAGACAAGGGTATTTTTGTAATTAAACAAAGGCAATAGTATTCTTGTAATTCCAATTATAGAGTAAGGGTATCTTTATCATTTATTAATAAGGCCAAGGTAGTTTGGTAATTTCCTTTATATAGCAAGGGTGTTTTCGTAATTTCAATTAAGTGATGTCATTTTTGTAATTCTTTGTATCTTTTTCTAGATACACTTGATTATTCTAACATTATTTGTTATTTTTCATGACATTTGTCTAATTTTTATTAGTTTTACTCATTTTGTATCATTAATTGGGATTAATCTTTCAAATCAATTTCTTACTATCTATTTGATTAATGTAATTTACTAATATTGATTAGGGAATTTAACCTTGTAAGTAAATTGTCCTTGTACAATATGCTTAATTTAGGGTTTATGTCTTAATAGTACTTATCATTGCTTATTATTGTGCATTTTCGAACCATGCTAATGTCATTAATCAATAATAAATCACCAATGTTGATCATTCCCACTATGGGGCCAAGATCAACCGCCTAGTCTATAAATCAATTGCTCGAGTTCATTAGGTCAATTAGCCTAGACGAAATTTGGGATGTTACACCAAGCTCAGGAAAAGAGGTCCAGCAACTCACAAGACGACTTGCTGCCTATCCCGCTTTTTGTTAAGATTAGTCGAGCAAGCCGCCCCATTCTTTAAGACGTTGAGGAAATAGGCAAATTTCGAGTGGAGAAAGAATGCGAAAAGCGTTCACCGAACTCAAGAAATTCCTAGCAACACCCCTGGTTCTCACCAAGCCACAGGGTCAGGAGACTTTTTTCCTCTACTTTTCAGGAACCAAGCATGCCACGAGCTCGGTCCTTATCACAGAATAGGAAAAAAAAGAAATGTAGAGACCTAAAAAGGTACTAGAGAATTGAAATGCTCACTTATGCCGTGCTAGTATCAACCAGAAAACTAGACCCTACTTTCAAAGCCACCACATCATAGTCCTACAGAGAGCCCATAAGGCAAATACTTGTCAAGCCGAACTGGAGGAATGATAATCTTGTGGTCTTGAGCTCTCCAAACACAGCCTAAGTACTAGCCCAAGGGACCAATTAAAACTCAAGCCCTGGCAAACTTTATAGCCACGCTCTCACTAACCCTTGCAAGAGTTGTGCTCATTGATACTCCATGAGATGGAGCATCAAATGGTAGGGGAAATGGAGTTGGAATCACTTTGGAAAACAAGGAAGGAACTATAATCGAACAATTTCTCTAGTTCCAATTCCACGCTAGCAATAATCAAGCAGAATATGATACAGTCATAGGTGGTTTAAAGCTCACCCAAGAAGTTAGCAACTTCCATAAAAGCAAACTCTTAACTCTGGACAAGTCAATGGTACCTTTGACTCCAGAGACCTTTCCTTGAGAATTATTTGACATTAGTGAAGACCATGGTAAAATCTTTCGAGCCTTGTGAAGTGACACACATCCCTGAGGAACACAACACCAGGGCTAACATCCTCTCATTCCCGCTAGCACCAGCAAGCCTCAAAATAATAAGTCAGTGATATAGGTGAAACTTGATAATCCGAGCTACGTCAATCCGAAGTGTGCAATGCAGAAGCCAGAGATCAAGATTGGCAAACTCCATTCCTTAATTATCTCACTACGGGTGAAATTTGAAGCTTAACACCCAACACTAAGAAATTCAAATGATGCGAGTTACTATACTCTTTGTGGAAGACTACTCTTTAGGCGAGGTCACTCACTCCCTTTCCAGACATGCCTTGGCCCCCACAAAATCAATGATATGATGGCTGTAATGCCCGTATGAGGCAGGGTGATCGCTGTAAGAAGGCACAAACAAAAATGGCTCCTGCAAAGACCTCTAAGTGGAGGGATAGATGAATAAACCGATTATACACCAAAATGAAAGGGATCCTAAGGCTATATGGTATGGGATTATACAGTTGAGGATGACTTATATGAATTGATTGGTACTATCTATGCTAACAAGATGCATCTTCTTTTTAGTAGCCCATCACTAAAGAACTCCATGGTTAAGCATGCTTGACTTTGAGCAATTTTGGGATGGGTGACCTCATGGAAAATTTTCCCATGAAGCATATAAGTGAGGACAAAGCACGTGAAAAGACCCATGTTAGTTTGTCGGGATAGTCACTAATCCATAAGTAGAGAGGATTTTACAAATGGTATCAGAGCCTCACCTCTTCCAGGACAGTGTGGTTTGGGGACGAATCAAGTGGAAGTTGGTGGGCATGTAATGCTCTGATGAGGCAGGAGTGATCCTCGATGCAAGAAGCACTGAACAAGGAGTGGCTTCTGGCAAAGACCTCTAAGCGGAGAGATACATGAATGAACCGATTACACACCATAATGAGAGGGATCCTGAGGCTGTATAGGTATGGGACTATATAGTTGAGGACGACTTATATGAATTGATTGGTACTACCTATGCCAACAAGATGCATCTTCTTTTTGGTAGCCCATCACTAAAGAACTCCATGGTTAAGCTTGCTTGACTTAGAGCAATTTTGGGATGGCTGACCTCCTAGAAAATTTTCTTAGGAAGCGTGTGAGTGAGGACAAAGCATACTGAAGACCCGTGTTGGTTTGTAGGGACAATCATCAATCTATAAAGTAGCAGAGGATGTTACAATGGCCACGAAGGGTATACGGAAGTCACACTAGAGACCAAGCTCTAGTAGCCAAGATACTCCGAGCAGGGTATTTCTAGACAACCATGAAGTCAGACTTCACCAAATTTGAGCACAAGTATGACAAGTGCCAAAGGTTCTCCAAGGTCTCAAAAGCATCCCTAGCTAGTAAATTTCACCTAGGCCAGTTGGCCTTTCCACAGGTGAGGAATTGACCTCCTCTGTTTTTATCGCTCTTAAGAGAGTGACACTAGCAAGTATACTAGGTCGTCAAGTAATAGAGTAAAAGATAGGGTTTTCATACCCATAGGGATAATTCAAGTATCGATTTTAGTTAAGTAGATGACAAGTTGAACAATTGGAAAGAGATGATATCAAAAGGAATTTAAAAGTTAAAGTGCTAAAACAATGTAAAAGCTATATAAGAATTAATGGAATCAAATGCTACGGTGATTTACTTCAACTATGTATGAACAATATGCAACATGAATATCAATATGCCTTGCCCAAATTCAATTAAGTGATGGTAGGATCATCATGTCATTAAAGTCTTTCTCAAGATCATCTAATGCCACTCAAGTAGAAGCAGCTTATATCTTAGCATACTTAAGTCTACAAATAGTTCTCAAATCCTTTAATACCACATGAATCATGTTTGCCCATCTCTAGGTGTCATTCAACTCATGGCATTGCATTCATAGGCACGACTCTTACTCCTTTTCTCAAATTTGTAAAAACCCCTACAATCCTAAATTGGTGATCAAACAATTCAAGATAGATAAACTCAAATACAATGCTCACTATCAAATGAGAACAAGACATAAATTCATTCATCCTAGCATAATGTCAAACACATAGTCTCCATAAATCACCCTTGGCAAAAGGTTTGGTTACACATCATGGAAAATGAAATAAAAACAACAAAAATGAAAGAAAGATAAAGAGAAGTCATAACAAAGAAAAATACACAAGAAGTTGAGGACAAAACCAAGAAGAGTCTCCTCTTCAATTTCTTAAATCTCCAATCCCTTTGTGCTCTCCAAGCTCTAGCCTCCTCTTTTCCCAATTGGTATTCTAATGTCTGATGCCCTTTCCAATGTGTTGGCCTAGGTTTTTGTGCCAATCATGGGCTGCGAGTTAGGATAGAGGCCCAGTCTACATGTCAAGATTCGTGCACCCACGCTGGAGTGTGGCTATGCCCAAGCTTGGAGCGTGGCTTAAGTGAAATGATGAGAATTCTGACAATAGCCCATGTTGTAGCATGGCTTCAGCTTTAGGACCCATGCTCTAGCATGGATTTATATGCTCTAGCATGGATTTCTGACATCCTTTCAGCTTCAATTCTTGCTCTTTTGCACTCCTAGCTCAATTGCTACCCTATTCTTCTTTCCAAAAAGCTACAAAAGCAATATAAAACACATTAGAATGCAAGGTTAAACGTGAGTGTAATCATGTAAGAATTTAGATCAAATGTTGTAAAAAGAGCAACTAGGAAAATTAAAACTAACTATCACTAAACTAAATGTTTTAAGAAAACTAAAGAAAAACATAACTCCTAAGGGAGTTATCAGCTTTCCCTAGCATCGAGGCATCTCAAGTACCTAGTGATAGCAATCAATACTTCACAAAATGGATTAAAGTTGAGCCCCTGGCAACAATTACTACTGAAAAGGTACGAAATTTCATGTGGAAGAGAATAATATGTAGGTTTGGCCTCCCTAGAAAATTGATCACTGACAACAAAACACAATTCACAGACCGAAGATTGAAGGAACTCTGTGACAACTTTCCAATCAAGCATATCTTCGCCTCAGGACAACATCCTCAAACCAACGGCCTTACCAAAGCAGCAACAAAGTAATTCTCACGGGCTTGAAAAATAAGCTTGACAAGGCCAAAGGATTTTGGGCCGAAGAGCTCCATAAGATCCTATGGGGATACCATACCACCGTCCAGTTCTACCCAGGAAACACCATAGACTCATATTTGGTAGTGAAGCCATGCTCCCCGTCGAATTTGCCTAACTTAGCCTCCGATAAATGATATTCTTTGAAGAAGCAGATGTCGAAATCGGAGAGCCAAGCTAGACCTTGTCAAAGAAGACCGAGAGTTAGCTCACTTCAAGGAACAAGCAACCAAGTAGTGGTGGCCTGATCATACAATAAAAAGCTCAACCCCAGAATTTTTCAAGTCCGTGACCTGGTTCTACAAAATGGAACCATAGAAGAAGCCCTTAGGTGAAGGCAAGCTAGCTCCAAATTAGAAAGGGCTATTCCGAGTCACTACAGAATGTCGGCGAGGGGCATACAAGAATTCTAGGCTACCGGTTAGAACTTCTAGTACGTAGAATGTTGTGCCCCTAAAGATATTACAGTTAAAGTCTAACCCATCAAACCTCCCACCACGGGTGCACTTTTTTCCTCTAGTCGGGTTTTATCCTACTAGGTTTTACCAACAAAGGTTTTAACGAGACATGATCGTGCAGGAGCGAACACTTCGATGGTAGGTCATTGATGTAATCTCCATTCTACTTTTTTAAATAATACGTTATGTCTTCACATTCCTTTTCTTCTATACTTTTCATACAATAGATTTTTCTAGGCAAAAGACGTGCACATTAGGCCATTTCTGTCACCTAATCCGTCCCTAAAGCACTCTTATGACGTGCACATTGGACCATCCTTCTGTCACCCAAGTTGTCCCTGAAGCACTGAAGCAGAGCAACTCTTTGTATCCTACAAGCAATAAAATATCCGAATGACAACAAAGAAAGTCTATGAAAATTAGTCGATCACAATTATTAGCTGAGCATAACTTTGAGAGGAAATTGGCAAACACCAAATGAAGTTCATTAAATAAAAACATCCAAAGTATTACAAGCACTGTTCAACTAAAGGAAACTTAAACTAAAGTTACAAAGTTTATGGATCAAGATCAACAGGTCCCTATTGATCCTTAGGGAAGACGACTCAATAGGTTCTACTAACTTAACCCGATCCCCTCTCCAACTCAGGACAAGCTCCCTCCTCTTTGGCATTCGCCTGAGCTCTATCATCAACATCCTCCTCCAGAGGAAGGGTTTCTACCAACTCACCCCTTACGATCTCCTTGAAATGACTGCACTTGGATAGGTCGATCTCCTCATAGAGGAACCGAAACGATCAAGAGCACAATCAAGCCCATTGACTAATCAGCCGCCTCTCCCGTCAACAGAGCCATCCTTGTCCTTCAGGCGCTGGTTCTAGCCTTCAAGATCCTTCCTTTGGAGCTCGGCTTTTGTGTCCAACATCGCATGGGCTATCAGTTTGGCGACCTTGTCTTCAATGATCTTCCTTGCATTATCCCAGTTTTCCTCCTCTTGGCCAGCTTCGCTCCACCTCCTCTTTCAGCTTGGTGATTGGTTGTCACGACCTCGCCATCTCAAGTTCCCAGGTAAATCCTAATATACTTCTTTTCTAGATGTTGAGCAATCATCGCCGGTGGAAACCTTGGATCTCAAAATAATGATAGAGACGAGGATCCCCACCCTCCTCACCATAGCCGCATCTTTAGGTAGCCAAACTACTGATCAATGAATTCTAGAAAAGGGAATTCCATGCTCGCAGAACTTGAAGCATTAACCGTGTCTAGGAAATCTTTGATTTCTTTTGTCCCCACCAAGCAAACGACAAAAGAGAAGGCTTGGATTCGGCCTGGTCCCACCCCTCGCCTTTTGACCATGCAAATGATTGGGGTCGGGAGGAGTGCCTAAGCTCGACTGAGCTCAAGGGACATCGGCGGAGTCGACTGACACCAACAACACCTTTCTTCTTGGCCACATAGGTGGCCAAATCTTTTGAAGCGAGCTTAGGAGCAATTTCACCTACAAAACAAAAACACGGAGGACTAAATCAGGAAGCCATAAAGAAAAGCCCAGCTTCAAAAAGAGAGAAAAATTAACAGAAACTATCTATGTGCTTGACGACCTTCTCATTGTTACTTCCCCCACTCCAACAAAACACCACAGGAAAGGGGGAGAGCTCTAGACGCACACACTCCTCTAGAAATTTGATCACCGCCCAATCGCCTAAGGAAAGGGAGCTATACTCTACCCCCAGGATTTGGCAAGGATTAGGTTGCCAGGACAAGGGAAATCTCTCTAGCCCATACTCATCCAAAAAGAAGGGGAATTCAGACTCACCGACCTCAACTTCAAGAATTTGACTTTAAACCTCTTAAAAGTTGGAAGTCAGGCATTGCCAACAGTTCTTCCTAGAGACACTATTAGAAGATACCAACTCCCCTTGTCTACCCTTGTCATTTGAAAAAAATAAAAAAAATACTCCTACACTAGGCTCGTGGTCGAGCATGTCAAACAAATTTTCAAATGCTCGGATGATGGCCCAACTATTTGGATGCAGTTAGAAGGGCAATGTTCACCTTATTCAAACACCCTCCCTCAAATCAGGTAAAGGAACACTCACATCCAACTTCTCAAAAAAAATCTACATATATATAAATATAGTTGCCCTCACGTCTTGTGTCCTATAGTGGCATACCCTATCCTCTGCATTATAAGGGAGACACTCTATTTTCCTTTCCCCATATGATGGAACTAAACAGGAAGCCGTAAACCTACAGACGACCTCCTTGTCATTAAAACGAAGGTCACCTCCCTAATTTTACTACTAACCCAACCATAAGGATCGTACTTAGCCTCATCTACCACTGTTTTCCCTTCCCAGAAGTAGATGCACCCTTTCCTCTAGCCATAGATAAATACCTAGTCAATCCAAAAAGGGAGAGGGCTTAGGAAGGGAAAACAACAAAAAAGAGAGAGAAATAGCCAAAAAATCAAAGTTGTCTATCCTAAGGTTCCAGCTTGAAACTAAACTGATCAAATGAAAAAGCATGAAGAGGAAAACCAAACTCACTGATTGAAAGTTGGAAAGATTGAAGCTTGAAAGCAAAAATCAAAGCTTGCACTGGTAGAAAATGGAGAAAATGCGAGGAAGAATACAAAGAATATAGAAGAAATGAACTCTAGAAACCTCTCTCTTCTACTTTCAATCAAACCGAACCATCCAACGGCTGAGAATGTTTTCCTCCACTAGAAACACATCTTAGACTTTTTTCCCATCTAATGGAGGGACTAACCATTTCAATCCAATGGCGCACATGCAAATGCATGATCCTACATTAATGAGAAATGATTGCCCACCATTAGCACAATAACATGTGTCACGACATGTTCTCCCGTAATCACCACCATGACAACTTAAAGACTCACATGATAGATAGACACATTTGAGCTCGACATGAAGTCCTCGACCTAAACACCTCGACCCACATATGTTTGGCCAATGCTCAACCTTCAATCAAGCTCGTGGGCTATGTACTAGACTAGAAATATGGGCCGAATGCCTTGGCCCAGACTTTAAGAGCTCAGGCACAGGGCCCAGTGATCGGGTACGTGACCAACTCTCCTAAAGATTCATCCCTAATTTAGTTGAGAATATCTCCTGAATCATGTATAGGATCTCTTTGTATATCTCATTATCCTATATTGGATTATATCTCCTATTCATACAAAACATATCTAGCATTAACTAAATTCTAGAAATATCTCCCTTATTCAGGGAAGATTGTCTCCAGATTTAGCGTGGTAACCTCTCACTATATAAGGGGGTTAACGCCCCAGTATGACACCTAATTCTTTTTACTCTTACACTCTTTACCACTCCTCACCGCATTCAATGACCTGAGCATGGGAGTGTCTTTACAAATACTCCACCCCTACTTGTGCGAACTTTGGAGCTACCTGCCCTTTACCTCCACTTCCAAGTAAGAACACAACCAAACCGACACAAACTATGTGCATGTTTACGAAAACCGAGTGATAAACTGAGTCTTGTGGAACTTAGATGTGAGTCAATCTATACAATAGGAATTTTTGTAGCCCGTTTTTGAACATGTTGAAAGTAGGAATAGAAGTTAGAACCATATATGGTATTAGTATATATAATTGGATTGGGATGGTTCTATAACCATTCTTTTTTAATGAAATTTGGCGAATCCTAATCCGCTCGAATCGTTTTCAAATAAATTTGCATATAAATCTTCGAGCTGGAAAATTTCGTGCTTAATGTTCTCCACTTCTCCTTAATGAAGCACCCGTCATGACTCTACCATTTTATTAAGACTGGATAGAGATTGCTTCCACTTTAGCACCCCAATCTTATGAAAATAAGCATTTTTATGACCTAATGGTTAAAAGGGTGACACAATACTCCTACCTTGAATCATACCCCGCAAAATATTCTCGCCCACATGTTTTTGGTAAAGGGGAAAACTAAAATCAAATGAATTACCAAGCAAAGGAGTATAAGAAGAAGAGAATGCCTTAATTTATGCTCTGGATATATATGCGGGTGTAAAATAATTGATGATATAGATAGTCTACAACTACATATAGATAAAGATGGCATACGGGAAAGGAATGAGGGAAGATTGGTCACATGAGGAGACAGAGATTGGGAAGGGAGAACGGGTAAGTAGAGAGAGAAATTTTAAGGCACTATTAGATAAATACAAAATATTTATTCGTTTCATTTATTGATTAACAAATCAGTGAAGTGAGAGGCAATAATAACTTATAAAACTTATATGTTAATTAATAAATTGATCAGAGGAAATATTATACACCTAAGTATTTCTCAAGTAGAGAGCCAATAAATTAGGCCGTGTTTGGAGACTTGAACCAAAAGAGCGAGAAATCAGACTAGAGTCAATTTGGCCATGAAATTCATCAAATTCTCATCTGAGTTTTCTAATCCCAAAGCTCAGCCCTCACAGTGATTGGCTTTTAAGATCTGCTCACAAAGAGCTAAACTTGGCTAAAAAGTGCCTCCATTACGCTTCCCACACACCTGGCTCTTCCTCTCTACGTCACTGTCTATTTTCCAACCACCGGCCATCACCATCTTTTCTTCTCACCTCATACATATATACTATATTTATTCATTTCTAGCTAGCTTGCTGCTGGTCCCTGCTAGCTCTAGCGATAGTCCTCTCCTCTCCTCTCACAATGAAGGTAGGTAACTCTCCCCGCCGCCATAGGTCCTCTCTCTCTCTGATCTCTCACACACACACACACTCTCAAGCAACAGAAAGATTGCTATAATAATCATCTTATATACATGTTCATGTTATTATGCTTTGTTATATATGTATAATACATATAATTATATGTGACTAGAACGTTTTCGTCACCTGCAGTTCCTCAGCTGGATGCAAAATAAATTTGGTGGAAAACAAGAAAACAAAATACCCAACACATATACAACTACTTGTAAGTCTTCATTCATAATTTAAATTTTCTGTATTAATGCATGATGTTTCTAGCATGACCAATACGAGATTTATGAATATTTGTCGCCTGCTACGCACTAACTATCTATCTGAAATATATGATGATAACAGAAAATGGAAATATTATATATATATATACATATTTGTTTCAGTATCCATGTATTATAAATTTTACTTGCATCAAAAGGGTCGATTCTTATGCATGGCAAGAATAAAGTCATTTTAGAAGTATAAACCTTTAGATGTATATATAGTCCGGATGTATATTTCGCAATTTCGTCCACTCTCTCTCTTTCTTCTTTTGTGAGATGTTTCGAACTTCTGTAATTTGGAGTTCAAAATATAAAGAAACCGTACACCTGTGGTTGCATAATGCCATCAGATCTATTAAGAAAGGGATACAGAAACGTGATCCTAATTATTTGAATTTGGAATGTACCCTCCTGTGTATTTGTCTTCTTCTCCTTCTTTTGAAAATTTAACCTTTTGATCTCAGATCCCAAATCAGAATAATCCAAAGATGAAATGACCAAGAAAATTCATTAATTCAGGGTTTAGATAAGATCGTCAAAGTCGAATGTTAAGGGTCTAGATTGCTATATAAGGTCATTTTTACACATCCCAAGACTTTTCTTCTTCGATTAGTGTACTGACTTTCCCAGAGTGTAGGAGTTGCATAAGGTAATCATAATTTGTCCAATAATATAAGCAGATTTATCTTTAAGTGTTTCAGTCGACAAAATGACTCAATGGAGCTAGACATAAGGAACACTAATGTCTAGTGTCGAGAAGACAATGCGGTACTAGTTTAATTTTAAGTCTTACTTGTTACTAACCACATATACCAAAACATTTTCTTGATTGTTTTTTAAACCTAAACTGCTTTAAAATTTGAGTTTGACTGTTGTGTTTTATAAATTAAATTAAAAAGGAAATATATTTTATTCGATAAATTTATTTTATCTTACAGTTATTATAATTTCCTACTAAAAATTGTGTATTTTGGACGAGCAATGTAATATTATTTTTTGTAACCAAGTAACGAAGAATGAAAACTTTTGAAATTTTTCATATATTTAATGAATTAAAAGTTTAAAAAACACTACTTTTCAATAAAAACAATGTCAATCTTAATTAATTCTTTAAGAAGTACGCTAACAGAACTCTTTATCTTATTCGTTATTTTAAAAAATTAAAAAGATATATATCCTTTTTACTTTATTCCGTCTCTTAGAACATCTGTCAAATAAAATGAGAAATGAGCATTAATAAATTAATAATACTTTAAGAATTCTTTGGTATCAGGAATTGCTATAACAGAAGATAATTTAGCGAAATTATAAATATTTTCTTATAATTACTGGCATTTAAAACTTTCTTAAAATTTGTACAATGATTTCAAATGGTAAAATTCTTCAAGAGGGAAAGTATAAAATTTACTTAATAGTTAAACAATGAGAATAACTATTACCACTCTTATTTATCTAATGTCACTTCTCGTTATTTATTATCCTTATGTATAACATTCCCAAGACATTCTCAATAAAAATAATCTTATTTTGGGCTTCGGCCCTCAAATGTACAAAAAAAAAAACTTATTTTATACTTATTTAGCCAATTTATATTTTCAAAACTAAATTAAATTTTATGTTGTAGAATTTTCATTGTCTATTTATTATTTTTATTGTGACATTTTTAAATATTTTAAATAAAAAACTTATTTTATATTTATAATGTATTACTAGTGTGATTTTTTATTCTAGATAAAGACAATAACACCAGCCCAGTAGATAGGCTAGGAAGAATACAAGTTCAGTATACTAATAGACAGTATAAAAATACTATAGCCTCTTTTTTAGGTACAGCACGATAACATTTTTGTTTTTGATTAGTAGCATTATTAGCAGAAATTCTTCCTGTTGTATTGATTACCTTTTTTACATATAAACTCTGTCGATCATAATTTTCTACTATGTTTTTAATGGAATGATCGATATATCACAAAGTAAATGTTGTAGAGTGTTTTTCTTAGGGCAACTAAATTTTTTTTCAATTTTCATAGTAAAATTTGAGTGATTTGTGGTTGTAGACTTAGGTCTACTTGCGTAAGTAACTAGCATATTTTACCATCTCATATTTAATATTAATTATTATAATTATTAAATATAATTTTAAAATATCATAGTAAGAATACATAACAAATATAAATTAGTTTTTAATTAAAGGCACAGACAAAAATAATAAATAACAAATAACAACACACAATGAAAATTCTACCACATAAAATTTAATTTAGTTTTAAAAATATAAATTAATTAAAAAAGTATAAAACAAACTTTTTAATAAGGGTATCTTAGGAATACTACACCTTCTATTGGTTACTTTTGGTGTAATTCTATGTTGATGAAATTATTCAAATAAGGTGCATATGTAATGAATAGAAGGGATATGCCATAATAAGATTTGTCATGACTAATGTCCTGAGCTACTTGGAGGAGGTATTCTATGTTGATATATCATTAGCCACGAACTCACTGTTCATAAGTTGGCTTTTCTCAAAATAGCATTGTAGAACAATTCAAAGAAGCATATGAATATATATATATGAACACCAAAAGGATTACTCAAAGTGTATTCCTTATTCTCAGATAGACTCAAATTGCGTTACCAATACAAATGTAACTCACTACAAGATTTCATGAAACACAGACAAATTTACAAACAGATTTTTAACATGTTACAAAGGGATTTTCTCATTATAGACGGATTTATAGACAATAAAACCCGTCTATTTTTTTCTCGTCTATAAGCAATACAAACAGATTTTTATTTCCATCTGTCATTTATAGAAGGGTTTGCAAATGGATTTTGTAGTCTATATGTTTTATAGATAGATAAATCCGTCGAATAAACACGTCTGGAAAAGGTTGAAAAAACTAGTTCATATTTTCACATTTAAAACGATAAAATCCGTCTATAAAGGTCCAAAAATTATTATAAAATTTATTTATTATAGACGAATTTTACCGTCTTAATGTTAGAAACGGTAAAATCCATCTGTAAATAAGAAAAATTTTAAATAAATTGGAAAATTTACCATTTGTAAATAGGTCTGGAAAATTTGTACTTTTGGGATTATTTATAGCTAGTGGTTACTTTTATAATTATAACTTGTCGTTGCTAATTATCATTATAATTGGTAAGCGTAAGGATATTTATGGAATAAAAACTTAAATTTGAAAAAAATTATTACAAATTAAAATGTCACTACAATAATAAAAGAAAATATCCAAAATAATAATATGAACAAATAAAATAACAAAGTCTAATAGTGCAAAAGTAATCACGAGTACGATGTCATCAATATATTCCGCCATCGACACTGGACCGTCATCATCGTCAGAAGGAAGAGGAAAAGGACTGCCACATCATCCCAAAACTGGAGGTGCTGAAGCTGGTGAAGGAGGACGAAGAGGCGTGGAGCCGCTCGCTCTCATGAGCTTGAAGTATACATGCATCTGTACATCTGCACATCGCATACCGCCGCTGCACCTCCTCTGCATCCTCAATGCCACCTTTTTCTCGACCTTCTTCTCCATTCTCTTAGCTCACTTCTTCTTCCATGTAGACAAATGGAAGTGACAATAACCACTACATTAAACTATATACCAGTGAATTAATGAATGAGAGTATGTCAGCATGAATCCAATACTACATTAGTACTTTGTTGACAAATATTTGCAAAATAAGGTTCAGATAAACAATATATTCGTAATGAAAAAATGCTATTAAAATGTCACCTAATCACTTTAAAAAATCACATAACTTTTTATTTTATGATTTAGATTTATTCCTCTTATTCTCATATAAAGTCACTCCTCTTACTTGATTCTCTTTATATTTTAATTCTTACCATTTATGTATGATCGAACGATTAATATTTGCTTCTTTCTTCCTCATAATAAATCACTTCCCTCATAAATGGTCCAAGTATAGTTAAAACCCTAAACCCTTAACTATACTTGTTTTTCTCCTCAATTTGTATACATGACTCTAGCTATCATCCGTTTGTTGTAGATATTAAAAAATTGTCCTGTAGTAATTTGTTCACACGCGCAGATCATGCAAAACAAGAGCCTCGGGAGGAATTCAAAGATTGGCCTAATGGTCTACTAGCAATTGGAACATTTGGAAATAGCAATGAAATCAAAGAAAACTCAGAGAAGCATAACAGTAATAAAGACGGTCCATCCTCACCAGACGAAGTTGCGGATTTCACTCCTGAAGAAATTGGGAGACTACGAAAAGAGTTAACTAAACTCTTGAAACGAAAACCCAATGTGGAAAAGGAAAATGCCGAGCTTCCGCTGGACAGATTTCTCAATTGCCCATCGAGCTTGGAGGTTGATAGGAGAGTCAGTAACGCACTTTGCGGTGATTCAGAAGAGGATATGGAGAAGACACTTGGTGTCGTACTTGGTAAATGGAAAGAGATTTGTGCAGATAACAGCAAGAATGCAATTGGGAAGAAATCAATTTCTTTCCTGCTGAAGAGGATGTTCGTTTGTGCAAGTGTATTTGCTCCAGCGCCTAGTCTTAGAGATACCCTCCAAGAGTCAAGGATGGACAAGGTACGTACGTATTCATTTGTCAAAGATTGCCTTAGTTTTATGCATATACATATATAACATACCTGTCTAGCTAACGTAACTAAATGGAATTAACTATATATCTTATGCTTATGCTGTTCTAATCGATTAATTAATTTATTTATCTCTTACGTTGTCATAATTAATGTATACAGCTTTTAAGGACAATTCTTCGCAAGAAAATATACTCCCAAAATTCTTCTCGTGCGTCATCCATGAAGAAGTGCCTAGAGGACAGGAAGATGCCGAAGAAGAAGAAGAATGAGGATGCAGCAAAGGAGATTGCTGATGATGGGTGTAAATGGGTCAAGACTGATTCTGAATGTAAGTTCATTCGTTCATATATATATATATATATATATATATGCTAGCTAGTTGTCTTGTCTTACATACATGGCATGGCAGGACGTGAGTGGCACGAACTAATTGATCTGTTTTCTTCTTGCAGATATTGTTCTAGAGATCTAAATATATACATACATATGCTTCATTTTTTACTAGCTCTTCTTTTTCATATTCGGGTAAGCTACTCTAGGAGACTCTGAATTCAGCAAACTTTCCTACCGTCCGTCCTTTTATACATATAAATTATCAGTAGTGTATATTGGTCTTCACAAGACGATAAATTTGCAAACTTGCGATTTATGTTTGCCTCAGATTCAGGCAAGAAGTCAGATATACAAATGATGACGACCGATCGAGGGGTGTGAAGTGGAGCTCTTTATTATATTTTTTGTTTGTTTATTTCTTCTTCTGATTGTTCGCTAAAATGGAGTTAATGTGTGAGATGTTGCACCGACGAGAGATGAGTGGTGCGGATCGGGTCAGCAGTATCTCTGTTTTGTTAACGGTGCTTCCCCTTTTTTTCATGGTTGTCTCTGCGGGTTCAGAGCGTCTCATGTTATGTTATACTAAATGGTAGTAATTAAGCTAAGCAACTATTCTATCACACACACACATATATATATATATATATATATGCACCACCGGCAAAGCTAGCTAGCATAGCCAGACGCTACACTATATTCTCTTTCTCATCTCATCCACTTTTTAATCTGCTCTGCTCTCCTTGTTGTATATTATTGGGAATGAACAATGTAATATCACTACCTACCAGATTGATGATATGTTGTTGTTCCGTTAATTGGCCTCCTGACATGCTTATAAATTTATTTAAGCTTTCCACAGTCGAAGTTTTCTGTCTCAGCGCTTGTCTTTGAATATCAAAAGGAAAATTATTTCAACAGTGAAATATGCAACTTCTGGGGTTTGCCCGATTTCTGTTGGCCTGAATTCTCGGAGTAGCATTATGCTAATTGCAAATGTCAAAGGAATCTTGCAATATTTTAACTCGTCATCCGAACTAGGATTCATAATCTTGCAATATTTAACTCGTCATCCAAACTAGCATTCATTTTTACAATTTGATGTGACGATCAAATGCAAAGGTATGTACGAGTAAGACCACAAAAGGACGACCCTATTAGCGCTCCTCGTTATCTATTTACAATTACAACAACTACTATTATTTCATAATTGCAATTCTCTAAATTACACATACTTAAATAAATTTGACTATAAATAACCAAAATGGCCACATAGAAATATATTTGAAGACAAATTAATCCATAACATTTAAAAGTCTTATATTTAATTGGCCTCTAAGATTTAAAAAAGTGGACAAATTAGTTCATTTGTATATGTTTGTATAACTAAAAACTGTATAGACCAATATGAAAAGACTAATTTATTTTTTTAAAATTATGAGAAATAATATGAGACTTTCAAATTCTAGAACAAATTCGTCCCTTGATATAAGGGGATAAAATGTCTAAATTTTATTATTCAAATTAGATTAATCAAATGTATCATTACCAAAAACAAAAGGATTAACTAATTGTATATTATTATTAATTTATCTATTTACATTTTGAATATAATATTAGTAACTCTCATTCTTTTTATCCACCCAAATTCTTCACTCTTCATTTAGAATGTAATATTGGTAACTCTTATTTGGTCTCTAAAGTTTAAAATATTCTTAACGCCCCATTTAGTGTATGAATTTAGGCTTGGAAGTAGAGTTGGACAACTTAATTTTAACTTTTATGTTTGGAGTAACATATATAATTGAAATTATAATTCTATAATCCAATTTCATAGAATTAAAAACAACTAAATAAATTCTTCTAACATATACATTATGAATTGTCAATTTCAAAACTTATTAAATATCCCTATCTTTATTAAAGTCTATATAATTTTTTTCCTTTTTTTTTAATTCTCTAACAATCATGTTACAGTTCTATAATAAACTCAAACACAAAATTTAAGATTATAAGTCAATTTCAATTCCAATTTGGTTTTTGTAATCGTAATTGCGTTACTCCCTTACAATTGATGTATGCAATTTCAAGAATCAAAGTAAGCACTAACTCTAATATTATTAATTGAGTTAATGTTCATTTTAGTCCTCAATTTTACAGTTGTAAGTCATTGAACGAAGGTTGTCACCTACCTCCTCAAATTAGAAATTTATTTTAATGCAAAATTGCATAAAAGTGTAGTAAATGGCACAACCTTTGGCGTTTCTCAATGAGACTTTATCACTTAGTTAGAAAATTGGGGCTTTTGAGAATGAAATTAAAGTAATTGAAATTAAAAGATAATAGCAATGATAAGAAGGGCACTAGTGCAAGGTGTTCCTAAGATTGGAAATTAATTATCATTGACCAAATATTAAACCCATTGATGGGTATTAGTAATAAATTACGACAATTCTACCAGTGATCAATTGACCTCCAAAATTTGACTAATGCAAATAACTAATAAATCATTTCTCAATTTATTTGGAAATCACATTTATTTAATAAACCAATTGATATAGCCTAACCACCGATCGGAAAATTAATTCTAATGTTCTCCCTCAAACATAAACCAATAGATCTATCAATTTATGCCTAAAGGGTTTCCCTAAATGATGATCACCAATTTAGTTATTCCAATAAAGATTAAAGCAATCACCACAATAATTATAGGAATAGAAACTGTAGAACATTAAGAAAATAAATGCATTTAATATAAAAAGGAGTTTCAAACATCATCCCAATCCATCCTAAATCCTTACACTAAAAAAGAAATCTACTCATTCATCTCTTGAGGATTACATCAATAAAAATAAAAGAGAACCTGAAAATAATAGCAATAATCATTGTCATAATCTCCAAGACAAAGCACCTTAACTAATGAAATCCCTAAGAGATAGAAGAATGGAGAAGAAGAAGTAGAGAGAAGATGGAAATAGATGTAGAGAGAGAATAGCAACCTAAAGTGTCTAGCAAAAACTAGGGTAAAAATTTCTACCAATCCCTTGAATACTACTCTCTAAAATAGCCCAAAATGGGGCCCAAAAACACATAAGTGATCTGATGTCCTATCTATCGCATGAGCGTTGGAGGACTAAAATGAGGGCTGGAGTGCTCTCCAAAGAGAATGGTCCCAAAATTGATGGTCGTTGCTCTGCCAAGCGTTGCAATGCTAAAATGAGCACTGCTCACCAGAGAGTGAACTTCCACGCTTTTTCCTCCTTTTTGCTCCAAACTTCTTCCAGAATTTCCAACTTTGTGTTTAACATTTTGCACTTAATCCAAAGCTCCTATGCTCAAACCATACTAAAAGAGACAAGTCAAACTCAACAAGGTATAATTACAAATTATTCCAAAATAAGTGCAAAAGTTAATAATTCTATTAAAATCTCACAATGAGAAATAAATCAAAATTCTTATTAATTGCATCAATAACACAGGAAAACTCATGCAAAAAGCTAAGGTTTGGTAGCAAGATAAATGGCATAAATGCCTTTTATCAGTCATTAGTCCCTTAACTTTCAAAATGAAATTCATCCTTACATTGCAAAATATGAGTCATGTTAGTCTCTTAATCCACTTTTATTTAACATTCTATCAATTAAATGATGGTAAATAACCTTAAATGATACCTAGCCAAATCATGTCATCTAGAGTACAATGAAATTTAAAATGACTCATTTGGTATCTAAAATTACACAAAATGAGTAATTTAATTTTTCATTCCAAGTCATGAAATGACTCATTTTATGCAATTTTGGACACCAAAATGAGTTTTTTAAACTTTGTCCCACTTCAGATGACACATGGTATACTAAGGTATCACTTAACATTGTCTATCATCATTTAGACTAAATTTTAAATAAAAGTGGGATTAAGGACTAACTTGACTCATATTTTATAATGTTAGGGACTAATTTGACTTATTTTATAATTCATGGACTAAAATGACTCATGAGTATAAAGTCAAGACTAAAATAAACATTAACTCATTAGTAATTAGTTATCATAGTATAATTAAATATTTATAACCAACATGGGTTGGTCCTCCTTAATTAACCAGGCTTCGCATTCAAACCCCATAAATGGAAAAAAGAAAAAACTTTATTAGGAGACTCTTATCCCTATTTAGGGACCCTTTTTTCGTTAAATTATTCTTTAGGCGTTTAAATTTTTTGATGAAATTCAAATAGATCCTTTATACTTTCAAAATTTGTAATTCAATCCCTAAACTCTTAAACATCTAATATTAACTCCTTAACCACAAACTTTTCACTAAAAGATCGTTAAAAATATGAAATATTTCAAGATTTCATCTATGTTTCATAAAATTATTGAGATGGAATGTGATCTCAACATATTAATCGTAATCATCTTGTACCTCGCTCCCCCCCCCCCCCAAAAAAAAACAATTTCACTGACCCACACATGCAAACTTCCTTTTTCGCACTTTCTTGTAACATTACAATGTTACTATCCCTGCCTTTAGATTATTTCTCATAACAATGCTATTACCCAAACCTCAAAAACTCCATCTCATTTCTCTGATCTTTCCGTTTCTTAATTCCAATCCAAATCCCAAAATCCTTAAACCCATGCTCGTCCAATCTTTGCCTTTTTAAAGGAATGGTGTAGGTAATGCTCATGTAATTAGCCATGAAGTTACATGTCTTTGTCAAAAAGCTTATGTAATGACCCATTGACCCAAACAAATCAAATCAAATCAGTAAGTCTAGCATTTGTTGACATTTAACTTGTGATATTAATTTGTAGACAAGTTATGCTCAAGGTCCTCCAATCTTATTATTTTCATTTGACAATGTTAGTGATGAAATTACATTTCAACTCAATAATGTTATGATATATAGATGACATCTTGGAATATTCTATTTTTTAATAGCTCTTTATCTGAAGATTATGATTAGGGGTTAATTACAAGTTTTTTATAAATTTAGGGATCTAACTATAAATTTTCGAAGTACAAAGATTTATTTGAATTTCCCAAAGATTTCAATGACCCAGAATAATTTAAACTTTTTTTTAAATATAATTCAGAAAGAGCTAGTATCAAGCTTGTACGTACAAATATAATCAAAACCAAAAAACCAAGACCACTACCATGATATGTCTTTAAATTGGTGAATTTTAGAAATTTTATAGGTTGCTTTACTTTTGTTAGTTGAGTCATTAATGGTTTATTTTGAAAAGTTTGGTAGTTTTTAAGCTGTGTCAAAATTATGGTAATCTAAGTGTTGATTTGTGTTATTTTCAGGCTATTTGTGTGCTTGAAGTTGAAAATATTGCAATTGGGAGCTAAGCACAAGTTGAAATTAGAGTGCAAAAATTTCTCACATAGCCTGACCGGTCAAAATCCATTGCCTAGGCAGTTTGAAACAACAAAGACAAGTGCATTGTACTAGTTTAAAGCCCATGAGGTCAAAATGTACAATCTAGGCAGTGCGAAGTTGGATGGTAGTGTATTGTCATAGCCCATGTGGCCAAAATGCACCGCCTAGGCGGTCGAATCTAAAAGTCATGTGTTCTTCTATGTTTATAATATTTAAAAAAAAAAAGGTTTGTAGAGAGCCATAGAAGACAGGGAATAAAACGCACGGATACAACAAACAAGCATGGAGAACATTAAGAAGAGATCAAGAGGAGGAGAAATTGAAGACTCAACTACCCTAAATCATTGGTTCCAATGAGTTTTTCTATCTTTCTTTGCTCTATTTTTGTTGTAACTATGAGTAACTAAACTCTATACTTGGGGTTGGGTTTTGATCTAATATGGATATTTTGTGAGTGAATTTCTTGAACTGTGTTGTTGGATTGATTTGATGGATGATTTTTCCTGTGATTTCTATTCAAGTTATGAGATCCTTTTTTTCATATTTTGAGTTGATGGTTCATATTTGAATTGAAAAATTTGAGTATGAATCTAGGGTTTAATCACATAGCTTTTAGAATTTAGGAATAAATTTGAAGAATTATGGACTTGTGAATTGAAATTTGTTCTTAATCCCTCTTTTTGTTAAAGCTAATTCAAGGAATTGATTGGTTTTGAGAGGAAGAGAAGTGTTGATTATGCAAAGGAATTGGAAATTAACAAATAAAAATACAATCTAAATCTTTTTCTTTCCAACACACACAGTTTAGTTCACGTTTTGTCAAAGTAGAAAAATCAGATTAATCCGAAACCTCTAGTGTTATTGAATATTGTCTTTCGTTAAAATTATTCTTGCTGCAATTGTTAAATTTATTATTGTTTAATTTTAAATTCTAGTTTTATTTTTAGAGCTACCTTCAATCCAACAGTTGTGTACATCTAATCCTCATGGGATGATATCCACTCTCATGGTATTACTTTAAAATGATTTGGTATACTTGCCAAAGAGTTATCATACCACAATAAATCAAAACCTTAAAATCACCTCAGCATAAAAACTATAATCAACACAAGATAACAGGGACCAGTGACGGCTAGCAACAGGGACCAGGGAATAAAAACTGTAATCAACACCAAGAAGGAAAAGGCAGGCAGCCTATTCAATACAAAAAGCAAGCATAAACTCCTGACAATGTTAAGTCATTCACCATGTATATGATAATAAAACTAAGAACACTTCAGAAAAGGAAAAGATGTGTATCTTCCACCAGGATCAACATTTGTTGATTTCAAACATCTACAAAAAATATCCTTCAAAGATTAGCATACACTAGAATTAGTCATACACCAACAAGCATACTAAAACATCTTGATTCACCTTTGTTCCACTTCAATCATACATTAGTATACTCCTTCAAACCTATGGAGTATTATATTATAGTGACATCATCTCACTAGTCTCCCCGTTGGCATTGCCCATCATAGTGAGCTAGCTAGTTTCTTGTAATCTATACATACGTGTAACCACTAATCTTAATAAGCATCAATAAAATATTGTGGTCGAGTGGAGATTAGACAGGTTCTTATTTTAGGACTTGGATAACAAAGAATACCAGTGGTCCTATCGAGAATGAAATATTTATAGAACACATTTCTCTCATAAGAATTGAAATAAGAACACAAATTATGTTTTACACTAATAATAAATTTTGGAGATTGGAGTAAACACTCATTATTTTTCTAAGAATATATGGGAGATTTAGATTTTTAAAATATTTTAGCCATCAATTAGTATTTTAACATCTCAAATGAGAATCATTTGAATTTTTAAATTTATTGATGGCTGCCTACAAAAGCGTGTATAACACCACAAGTGCACGAGTCACTCAAGTAATATAGTAAAAAATAAAAGAGTATGGAACCATAGGAATTGTATAGAAGTACACTAGCGATCAACTAAAAAACCATGTCCAGGCTTAAGCAAAATCGATTTAATAAGAAATTCAAAGCAAACAAGGAAATGATCTAGTAACTAGAAAACACTAGCACTACTAAAACAAGAAACACTCAAGGTTAAAAGACCTAGGAGACCTCTTTCACCCTCTTATTTACTTGGATATGCAAATCACTTAAATAAACATCAACAAGTTAGTTTTGTTAGTATGCAAATTATAGTTAAAAGTCTATATCTAGGTCAATTAACCGTCTATTTGGTTTGGATTTCCAGTTTCAGTTTTCATTTTCAATTTTTCAGTTTTCAATTTTGTAAAGGAAATAATAAAAATTCTAAAAACTACAAATTCCAATTTTTAATTTTCATTTTCAATTTTCTGGATTTTCTTCACAAAATCCTGAAAACTAAAAAACTGAAAATAAAAACTAAAAACTGAAACCAAATAGGCCCTAAGTGTCCTTGTGAATTGATAAGTTGCATTCATGCACCCTTTTCCTATATAACTCTAGCCATATTGCATCATTTATATGCTTAATTAGTTGACATTTGATAGATTCATATTGAGTCCTCATTGGGTATCATTGAATAAAATCATGGTTCTTCGTGCCATTTTGATAAATAAATATGTTTTGGAGCGTCTTGTGTTTTTAATCCTCTTGTGAGTATTATTTGCTTGCAGGGACTTCCTATATAGGTGTATGAAGACCATAGAAGTGCAAGGAGTTTGTAGTAGTGGTCAATTTTGGAGAATTTGGGAAGCTAAATATAAGAATTATGGAGCTCATTTACAAGAAGTATTGTAATGGAAAATTCATATATCTTTATACAGAGATCGGATTGAGACAAATAAAGATGTTTTGAAAAGTTCAAGAAGTTCTCTATAACTTTCATGTTTAACTCAAAATTCAGTTCTAAGAGCCTCTTGGTGAAAATTGAGTTTCAAGATTAAAGGTTGTTGATGTTATGATGTTATCTAGTTTGACTCTCAATATTTTACCAATATTTAGAGCTATAAATATCTGATTGAGTTGATTCTTGTGGCATTGGAAAGATTATTTAAAGAGCTATAATTTTTATCTGACCAAGAGCAAATTCAAACATTTTGGGCTCAAAATGAGCTTGAAAGTGTACAGGACGGTGTCTATGTGAAAAACAATATTTTTTATTATTTTGGGGCTCGTTTTTTACACCTGATGATGTATTATATATACCTTTAGCCTAGGTTAAAGGGGATCTTCCACTCTTGTTCTATGGCTGCCTCCACTCTCTCTACTTTCTCTCTCTTCATCTCTTTACTCTCTCTAGATTTTGGGAGCTTCCAATCCTTGTTTTGACTCTTATTTAGAATTACGATCGTACTCTCCATTCCATTAATTGTGATCCTCCACCTATAGAGGAGTAGTTTCTTTAACTAGTGCAAGAATTCCAAGGATCCAAGGATTTTGTTTTGAGACTCCCACTATTTTAATGTAATTTACAATTTGACTTTCCAATCTTTCTTCGTCTCCTCTTCTTTCATATTTTTGTGTTAGTTGATACAATTATATTTTTGAGAGCAACCTTTGATTGTGTGTGTCTGCTATTGTAAATGTCATGCATGGTTAGGATTCTAATTAGGCATAATTTAACTAATAATTTAAAGTATATTTAATTGGTAAGGGGATTGAAATTAATTCTAATAAGAATTAGGTTATTCTGATTAGCATTAAGGTTTGTGTAAGCATTTAGGGATTGCGATTGTGATTTCTTGGTGTTCATATAACCAAACCCTTAATCAGTTGTGCGATTGTGTGACTACCAAGTAGAATTATATCACTGATTGTGCAATTATGAATTGGTGAAAATAATCTCCCGTGAATTATTCTTTTGAGTAAGTGATAACATAATCCTAGATCTGAGGAACTCTTATGCAGATAATTTATTTAATTAAATTTTCTTCCATTGTTTCATTAATTTCTTCCTAACAAACCCCTAATTTTCATTTGGCTAGTAACACTTCCTTCTCAAACGATCTAGGTTATGCCCTTTACCATTTTTTTGTGCAACTTAGCATAAAATAAATTTGAAGATAACTCACATCAAATTTTGGCACCATTATCAGGGAAATGGTGCTAGTTAATTTTTTATTATTATTTTATTTTTCTATTCTTTTTATTTTATTTATTTTATTTTGATTTTGCTTTTCTACTTTTATTTTATTTTATTTATTTTATATTAAAAAATTCTTGATTTAATTCAATTTAACTTATTTTTATTCTTATTTTTCTATTTCTTTTTTTATTTTAGCTTTAAAAAAATTCAGATTTTCATTTTATTTTATTATTTTCTTCTTCTACTTGATTTTTCATGTTCACTAGCACATTTTTTAGTTCCAGCCATATAGTTCTTATAATGTTGCAGGTACCCAGGTTATTGACGGTGACCCATATCAAAGAAACACAACATAGATATGATACTTACTTTGGCATGTACCAATCCAATTGGTATGGTTGTATGTAGTAGAGATAAAAGGGTGTAGAGCCATTTCAACCCTCGTACTTCCAAACAATTCCAACCATCACGCGCCACCTTTCTATCAACGCCGCTTGCGTATTAGCTACCCTAAGCACCTACACCACCAGTCTTTTCCACCAACTGATATTTCACTTCACACTACAAGAAATGTGTGTATACGACTATGTTATAGACGGGTTTTGATGGTTTGGAATTATCCTAGTTTTACCGACAAGTACAAGCCATTGGTTTTTTGGCCGTCGATAGAATATTACCAATGGATAAGCGTACCAATTAGTAATTTTTGATTTTTAACAGGATAAAAATGAAGACTAGTCGGTACAATTACATTAAAGGCATCATTGAGTTTGTTAGATAAATAATATTACCGACGGTATATGTTAATTGTACCGATGGATATTAAAAAGTAAAAATAACTTTTTATTCATTTTTACTGATAGGTTCGCATTTTTTAAAAAATATTTAATTTTAAAAAAAATATTTCCTATGGGCTTGCGTTGGTAATGTTTTGATAATTTTTTTAATAACCGATTGCATTGTCATGTATAGCTCATCTATATAAACTATGGATTATTTGGTATTTATTTATTTATTTCTTATTTATATAATAATTTAATGATCAATTAAAGTGATATTGATTAAGAAAATAATGAAATAATAATAAAATAAACAAACTGATGAAGTAAATAAACAAAGTATCAAAATAAAATAAATACAAAGTGCAATAAACATAAAAAAAAATATCCAAAATAAAATAGCAAAAAAGCTAGATAAAGACTAGCTAAACTCTTCCTCGTTAGTGTCGGTGGCATCATCATTGTCATCGTCGGCCCATGAAACGGTGAGGAGCCTTCAAAATGGAGTAGAGTGGCATCTAGAAAAGCTTCTTCTTGTCGAAGTTCTAGGACCTAAGGCCCACATATCTCTGAAGAAGCTTATCACATCAAGTGATCTTCTTTTGCATCATCTCAAATTTACTCTTTTCTTTCTTAGCCTTCTTCTACTACTCTCTCCATGGACATACAATTTTTTAAAGATATCAAATTCTTACTTTCAAACACATTCAATTAGTCTTTAAGTTTTTTAATACAGTTACTTTTAATCTTGTTTTCCTAACAAAAATTTTAATAAAATTTCAACAGCATCTCTATTTAAATTAGCAGCTTTTGTTATCAACATTTTAGTTCATTCAACAATCATAGACATTATTAAAGGTCAACAACACAATAGACATATTTAAACGTTACATATTAACAATTATATACAATTCATATAAACCTAAAAATCATTCTAGAACGCATCCCTTATAACTCTACAATATGCATCTTGCAATCTCGTAAACATAAAGAATCTCATAGCAAACAATGCAAACAAGTTGAGGAAGGACCTCTATGCCTTTCCCTAGTCATGCAATTCCTATTTCCTACAATTCTATCTTAGAGAACATAAGTCTTTATCTCACATACATATTAAAGCATATAAATAACAAGGATTTCGTTACTAACCTCTAATGTAGTAAAAAACACAGAATCAAAATGCTTCCTACACGCAACCAAATCCAATCCTGAAAATTCAATATGAACAAATATTTAATTTTACACACTTATAAACATTTATACATACAAAACATAAAACAAAATAAAGAAAAAATATGACAAACTGCTCATACCTGTTAATAATTCAGTAGTGCCACCCTCCAACATAACTCTTATGTTAACAAAGTAACAACAATAATTACTCTCTAATGCAATAAAACACAATACCATGGGTACCCATAAACAATCAAAAAACTAAATCAAATTAAAAAACTAAATCAAATTAAAATGACTCACTAACGTTCCTAGATTTCAATGATGGTCTTCGTTTCGCAAATGGAGCTCCAGGAGTGGCACATGGTAGCAAAGAAAGGCGGCATCGCGGAGGAAAAGAGAGAAAGAGTGAGTGAAGAGAGAAACTTGAAGGAGAAATGGGGAAGAAGAAGGCATTTCGATTTTAAATATCCACGAGTTATCAAGGTTGTTAACCCTTCAGTAACCAATTAGTGAAACGGTGCATTCGTATCTCATTTATTACCAATGGATTTACCGATTTATACATATATATATAATGTGCACCCGTCGGTATGTTTAATAAAAAATTAGAAAAAAGATCCAGAAAATGTAGAAAAAAATATTTTTTAAATACTCATCGGTAATAATAAAAAAGTTTATAAAAAATTACAATTAAAAATACATTTAACCAAGTCAGTAAACACGTCAATAAAGTTAATAAAAAATAAAAAAGCTATTAAAAATTTTAAAATTATTTTTTAATAACCATTTGGCAAAACCGTCGATAATTTTAAAAAACAATTAAAAATAAAAATATTAAACGTCGTTGGTACACCCATCGGTAAGTGTTAGCTTACCGATGGGTCATCTAAGGCTAATAATTACCATTGAACTAATCGATAAACCGTCGGTACACTCATCGAAAATTGTGCATGTCATATGGCGTATAATGGCGCCATTAACTACCAATGGTTTTACCAGGATTGTCATGTAAATTAATTATCACAACAAAAATGTGACAACCTTCAAAATCCCATCGGTAAATCCGACAAATAAGTAATCGTCGGTATCCTAATTTCTACTAGTGTTAGGATATGATGAAATTGATAATGGATCAACAAAAGATGATATTGGAGATACAATCACCATGCTATCAATTGAAGGGTGCTCAAAATTCAAAGGCCATACAACCTAGTTCTTTTCAAACCCCACATGCAGTGCTAAGTTTTGAGCAAATTAGTGATACATCTCACCAAGGCACAAAACATATGGGTAAAACACCACACAAGAAATTGATTGAGGGGACACTTGATATTCATTGCACTCCACGTGCTAGTTCTGATGACCCCAATTGTGTTGAAGATACAAACGTGCTAATGTCGATGATGTGAGTGATTGCACCTTGACACAAGCCTTTAAGAGATTTCATTGGGGAAATCCAACATCCCAAGAGTCTCTTGAGTTTATAGTTGACTGATGATTATGAGACTTGGAGAGGAAAATTCTATAGTTTAGATAATAGCTACAAAGGTTATATCACGTGTCCAACCATCATCTCTTGAAAATCAACCACTTTTATTGAAATTGGAATCTCTCCACCCTAAGCACCTTCTAGATAGGAATAAGTATGCTATTTTGGAGACTGATGCCTAGGTCCAAGCTCTATGTGCAATGTATGGTGAGCTTGGCTGAGAGTTCTTAGGAACTTGGGGTGGTAGGATGTCACAGTGGAAGATTTATTTTAGGAAAATACATTCCTTCCCATTGGAAATGGTTTGCTTTTCGAATATGAGACCCAAGAGGAGCTTAAAGGCTTCTGGGAATCCATCATCATCTTCATCACTTGGGCCTAGGAAGCCTAATAGTTTCATGGCCTATAGCAAGATCCATATACGATAGGATCCTAGTGGAGTCAAAAGATGCAAGTATTGGTGGGAGTTCTTGGAGCAATTCAAGCATAAGCCATCATAAGGGTCCTGATAGTCCAACTTTGGGATGTTAAAGCAAAATACTAGGTGAAAGACAACCCCCATAAGGGAGCTCTTCTTTCCTTTTTATCGTTTATGTTTGTGCATTTTGTTTATTTTTATTTTTAGTTTTGAGTCTTGCATTCTATTTTATTTTATTTATGTCTTACACCATTCATTTAATACCTTAGAGGTTATATGCATAAGCTAACACCACATGCACTATATTGACTTGCTTGGCATTGACTTTATTTTATATTACATGCTTAGTGATTCGTTGTGTTGTTTGGATTGAGTACATGCAATTTACTTGTGAGTTTTTAAGCCTCTTTGATTGGTTTGGACTATCATGTGTCATCCTTATTTATTCATGTGTGTTTCCCTCTTTGGATTTGCATTCTAGAATATGCCTAAGGTCTTGTTTGAAAATATGTTCCCATATGCATGCTTGAAGCTTATTGAGGCTTTTTTCTTATTTTCAGCCACTTGACCATATAACCAACCTTTTCATATTGCCATTGTCTAACCCCTTTGAGCCTTATTTCCCTTTGTTTTATTTTAGCATATCCTTAGCCAACAATGAAAAACTATGAAAATTCCAACCTTTTAGGCTTAGGAGAGCATTTGTGCATTTCTCATATGTGCTTGAGCATAAGTGTGGAGGAGAGCATGAGGACATGTCCAAATTTAAGTGTAAGGGAGAGATATTGTGTGTATCTATAAATGGCCAAAAAATTCAACAAGTGTGAATTTAACCCATTATTGAGACTTAACATCAAGTATTTACTATGCAAGACCAATAGGTATGTTTCCATCCCATTGACTAATTCTCACACCTAAGTCAATCAAGTGCAAAAGAAAAAGTATTACCCATAATCAAGGTCCAATAACCCTATTCCTATGTCTAATCAAGTAAATCCCCAAATCAACTTAAATAGTAGCCAAACATATACAAGCAATAAGATAATAAATGGGTAACCAAAACTATACTCATTAACATTAAGTAAGAAAATCTACAAACATCCAAGATCTATAGAAGGCTCCAAAGGATCCCCTAGCTACAAGTTTAGCTATCCATTATAATGATAAAACAATTAACTAGTTCAAAATGCATAATGAAAAATCAAAGAACAAGAGAGAGAAGAGGAAGGAAATGAACGAAAGATGGTGCTCTTGAGTCCTTGAAGCTCCTCCAAGTCTCTTGCCTTCAATCTTCTAGATGAATCCCTCTCTGGTGTTAGCCTCCTTTAAAACCTAGGTTTTCTCTTTGAAAATATGCTAAAAAAGGTAGGAAATGAACACCCTTTGCTAGGCCTAAAGTCTGGTTTAAAATATTGCTAAAATGGACTTGGGCCACTCAGGTTGCAACACGGCAAAATCTGAGGTCATGACTCGACTTGACAAAATGGTAAAATATTGTATGCGCCAAATAGGTTGCAACCCAACAGATTTTAGGTCGCGACGCAGCTAAAATGCTCCTTTCAATGCCTTTTCCTTTACACCTTGCTTCCTTCCTCTTGGCTACCAATTGGGATTCTTTGTAAGCTCCAAAATCTACAATTTTCACTAAAAAAATCAACTAATGAGATTCTAATTTGAAAATTCACCTCAATAAATCATGCTTTATGGCATTGGATTTTCAACAAAAAGTTCCAAGACAATCACAAGCCAATTCTTCTTATTCTAAAGTGTTTCACTTAGAAACCTAACATTTAAAAAACCTAAGGACAAAGCATACAATTTAAGATAGATTAGAAGCTAAATAATTCCATAAACTGGAATTATCATTTATAATTTTTTTCTTATATAAATCATTAGCACTCTAGTCCGCGGAAAGTTAATTATTGGATTTTGATCCTCTAAAGTGAGGATCTCACTTTAGAGAGTAAAGTAAGGAGTTTTACCTTTAGATCAATAGAATGAAAATTAAAGGAACCTACTTCTAATTTTATTGATCCAAAAGCAAAATCCCCTCATTGACGAGCATAAGAAAGAATGATTATTTTATTAATTTCATTTCTCCTAATTTTATTAGTCCTACATTGTTTAGTTTCACATAGTAATTTAGTTTCATATTGCTTAGTTTAGCAAATGTAAGGTCTCCTCCTATATAAATAAAGGATTTGGGTGTGTACTTAAATCATCCTTAGGAAGAGTTAAATAATTATATTAGAGATTAAATAATTATTCTCTTTTTAGTGCAAGTTTGCACTGGGTGTGGGTCTTGCCGTGTGAACGTTTGTTTAGTTAAAATTTTATGCCAGAGGAAGGCTCGATGGCAAGTGGTGTAGGAAAAGGTGATGGCGGTCCTCATGACAATGATCAGAAGTCTGAGACTCCTTTGAATGAAAGGGTAACACTGAGGGTTATGGAACAACGCTCAATTAGTTCAAAGAGTGCTTTAATAAGTTTGAGGGGTAGTTCAATCAATTAGACAGACGCTTTGATGGTCTAATCACTTGATTGGATGTTCTTGGGCTAGATACAACGGAGAGCTAGATGATGATAGGAGGCATGCTTGGATGACATCATTCGTAGATGGCCCATTGGTAGACCCGTTCCTACATATGGAGCTAAGAATGAAACCTACTTTGAAAATTTAGAGGAAGTTGAGGAGTATGAAAATGAGCTATAAGGAAATCCAAGGCCTAGGAGACGTGATCATGACAGAGATCATCATGCATATAGACTAAAGGTAGATATCCCTATTTTTCATGGCGATTTAAACATAGAAGAAATTCTAGATTGGCTTGTAGATGTAGATAGAATCTTTGAATACGTAGGCATACCTAAAGAGCAAAGAGTGAAGCCGATGGCTTATAGACTAAAAAGAGGAGCATCATGGAAAAGACTCAATCCAAAAGAAGACGAGAAGCAAGAGCATTTAATCAGAACTTGGAGAAGAATGAGGCAATTGTTGATCACTAATTCCTGCCTCGAGATTGTGAGCAAATCTTGCTCCAACGATACCATAGGTCTCAACAAAGTTAAAAAATTGTTCATGAGTACACTGCAGAGTTCATGAGGTTAGCATAGAGGAATGAGTTGCTAGAACTGAAGGACAACAAGTGGCAAGATATCTTTGAAGCCGGCAATCAAAGACAGAATTGGCACTCAAATAGTGCAAACGTTAGCCTAGGCAAAGAATATGGCCTTAAGGGACAAGTTGATTTTGCAAGATTAGGGTCAAGTTGATTACTCCTACAACTATGGAGGCGAATTCCTCGAGCAACTACTAATCAAGGCAAGGCCATTGGTGACACCTCTGCATGTGTTGAACTGTAAGCCCCAGGATTTCAGGATTACGTAATATTGTCCTCTTTGGGGTTAAGGGCCTACTCTGACTCCCCTTCAAGGTTTTTGTTCTTCCCCCCAGGGGAAAACGCGTCACGCAAGGAGGAGGTATCCACACCCTTATAAAGCATGCTTTGTTCACTTCCCCAACCGATGTGGGACTTCACAATCCACCCTCTTGGGGCCTAAAGTCCTCGTTAACCGACCCTTGGACCATCTTTGATACCATCTGAAAAGGACCCCGGATTACGTGATATTGTCCTCTTTGGGTGATAACTCCAGTTTATGGAGTTATTTAGCTTCTAACTGGGATTGAAATTGCATGACTTGTCTTTCATTTTCCAAGTGAAACACTTAAAAATAGGAAGAATTGGCTCATATTTGTTTTAGAACTTTTGTTGAAAAATTCGATGTCATTAATCAAGACTATTGGGATGAATTGCATAATTCAAATTAAATTTTCATTGAATGATTTTTGACAGAGAAAATTAGAAGTTTAGAGCTTGAAGAGAATTCAAATTGAAGCCAAGAGGAGGGAAGCAAAGCATGAAGAAAAAGCCATTAAATTGAAGTTTTTGCTATTGGGTCGCGACCTGGTTTTCCTGGGTTGCAACCTCCGGGCGCCTAAACATTAGATCAGTTTTGTGAGTCAGTCACGATGACAATTTCTCCGGTTCGCAACCCGACGCGGCCAAGCCCATTTTTAGTAAATAATTACCCAATAGACAGGAATCAGCGAAGACGGTTCCTTTGCCCTTTTTCAGAGTTTGAGAGAGGAACCCTAGGTTTTGGAAGGGGCAAACACTAGAGAAGGATTCATCTTGAAGATTGAAGACCAAGAGCTAGAAGAGGGATTGAAGCCCCATTTGTTCATCTCTTCCTCTCTCTTTACATCTTTAATATTCATTATGTCTCTTGAACTAGTTTGTGTTTTGTTCATTGTTATGGATAGCTAAATTTGTAACTAGGGATCCTTTGAATCCCTCTATGGATCTTGGATGTTTGTAATGTTGCTTATTTGAATGTTGATTATATTGGTTTTGGTTACCCATTTCTATTCTTAATGCTCTTATATGTTTGGCCACCATCTAAGTTGATTTGGGGGATTCTCTTGAACTAGACATAGGAATAGAGATATTGGACCTTGGTATGGGTAATGCTTATTCTTTTACACTTAATTGGCTTAGGTGTGAAGATTAGTCAATGGGATGGAAACATACCCATTGACCTTGCATAGTAGATGTTTGATGTTAGTTCTCAATGGGTTGATTTCACACTAACTCACAAGGACACTTAGTGTTTTAGGTGAAAGAGACACGGTTAATCGACCTAGACATAGGCTTTTAACTATAATTGACATGCTAACAAAACCAATTCCTCAATGTTCAATTAAGTAATTTGCATATCCAAGTGAAGTAGAGGGTGAAAAAGGTCCCCTAGGCCTTTTAACCTTGGTTGTTTCTCAACTTTAATTTGTGTTAGTGTTTTTAGTTACTTGCTCTTTAGAATTTCTTCATAACTTCATTAACTCATTTTGCTCAGGCCTGAACACGGTAGTTTAATTACTCGATAGCATATTTATACCCAATCCCTGTGGAGACGATACTCTTAACTCACATTATACTACTTGAACGACCCGTGCACTTGCGGTATTTTACCCGCTCTTGTAGGCGGCCATCATTGGGGTTCAGGGCCTACTCCGACTCCCCCTTCAAGGTTTTTGTTCTTCCCCCTGCGAGGAGAAAACGCGTCACGCAAGGAGGAGGTATCCACACCCTTATAAGGCATGCTTCGTTCACCTCCCTAGCCAATGTAGGACTTAACAATCCACCCCCTTGGGCCCAGCATCCTCACTAGCAAACCGACCCCGGACTCTCAATACCATCTGAAAGCCCAGCACCCGACATTATGTGATATTGTCATCTTTACGGTTAGGGCCTACTCCAACTCCCCCTTCAATGTTTTTGTTCTTCCTCCCTGCGAGGGAAAATGCGTCACGCAAGGAAGAGGCATCCACACCCTTAGAAGGCATGCTTCATTCACCTCCCCAGCTGATATAGGACTTCACATGAACGAAAAGGAGGAAAGAGCATCGGGGAAGTATAAGGTCTTAGAAACAAAAGAAGTATCAAAGACCTTCAATCCATATGTAAAATCGATATTAGGGAAGTACTTTAAGTGCAATCAACCTAAACATAAGTCAAATGATTGTCCATTATAAAAAATAGTGAACATGGTGGAAATAGTAGAAGACAACAACATGATCTTTTGCGGCCTAGATGGAGATGAAGACGATGAAAAGGATATTGATGGCGATAAGGAGCTATTCATGGTACAATGATTGGTCTTGTCACCCAAGAAAGAGGATCTGAACAAGTCAAGGGACATTAACACTGTACTTGTGAAGCGGGATAGACTATAGAAAAAGAAACTAAAATGCTAAAGAAGACTAATGATCACACTTATATTGTGGGGATACTAGATGTAGTGGATCTGTCTAAGACATTAAATACGGTAAATTTGTGTCACGATCCGATTTGGGAACATGATCGGCATGTGGGAACCAATCCCACTAAAGCCCTTATATGATATGACATGTATAAAACTCTAAAATTTCCAATTAACCATAATTTAAAAATAAACTTGATTAGCACCTTTCGTGTAAATCATAAAATAATCCATAAACAACATCCAAACGATAAAATAATTGTTCCAAAAAGTCATAAAATCCTTTACTCATGATTACATAAATACTCAAGATAACATAATTAAATATATATGCATGCATGGTCCATGAATACTATTTGCAATGTCCTGGAGCACTACTAACATAACAAAGAAACACCACTCCACCCTCAAAAAAAGCTCACCAAAGCTATAGCCAGCAACTAGGAATGAGGTATCTGGAAAAACCCAAAGCGCGACTATATTTGTAAAGGGAAAGGAGATGGATGAATTTCATCTAAAACTTAGTGAGTGAATTCTCATCCACAGCCATACATGGGATAATAACGAAAGTACATAGATAGTAATGCAGCAATCAAAAATCATTTCTACTCATAATATATAATAATAGTAGCAATATTGTTTCGTGTATCATAATAAACATAATAATTTTTCTAAGGGATTAAGAGAGAGATAGAATACTAAATAATTAGTAAGACAAAGCTCAGTCCCTCGAGAATAAGAGCATCTAACTAAGATTTTAACGGTCTCTTGTGAACCGCATCCCTCGTAGACCAATCTCAGTAAGGATAATTGCCCTTTATGGGCGTCATGCTATACCAAAGTTAACAAATTTATTGTCATTAACTCACAACTCTTTCTCTTTAATTCCTATCTAAACTTCGCTCACAGTCATCATGCTAAAAGTTTAAAAGCTAACATCTCAATTTAGTGCTTCCCAACATCTCTAGCTCATATTCTATTTTCTTAAGTAAATACTTCTAGCTAGCAATTTATTTAAAATCTTAAAGAAACATGATAGTTTAAATAAGATACAATCATCAACAATGGTCACATATATTTTCTAAAAGTCATGCATTTTCATAGAACACTGTAAAATCATAACTTTCTAAGTTGGCATAATTTTGAAAGCATGTTCATAGCATAATAAAATTTCTAAATTTGTGGAAGGCATAAACGGGTACAAAAACTATTCATAATGGCCAAAATTAATGTCATGGGCACAACCCACTCATTTGAAGGGTAGAGGAAAAAGTGCCAGAACCAATGGAGTTCCGAGGAGCGGGAATAACACTAATGTCTGCCATGGAAACAATAAAAACCATAAATGATCACTTCCATATGCTAGGACAAATTTAAGGAGAAACCACATAAGACGCCTGAATTTCTTACCTTGGAGCTTGGATGAAGAAGACAATGGAGGATAATTAGAGAAAAAAAGGGTGGAAGAGTGGTTAGGAGTTGATAGGGTTTGAAATTTGGGGTTTTCGCTAGTTAAGGTGTGTTTACATAGGGGTAAGGGCTTACTAATTGAAACTACGTTGTTTTTTAGGTTTTCTTATCGGGGTCTCACCGTGGTGAAGGGGAAGCTGGCTGGAGCGAGAATGTCTAGGCACGTCCTTTTGAGGGACTGATTAGCATGCTAGCTAGGGTGAAGGAGTACCTGGCCATAGCGAGTTTCCCTGTAACGTGCCTCTTTTTGGGGTTGATTAGCACACTGGCCACGATGAGGGCTACTTTGCTATAATGAGTCTGTCTACATCAAGGGTTGTTATTTCTACATTCTAGGGATTATTACACCATCCGGCGGGTTTCAAGGTACCATAAGGTTGTATTAAGCTTATCTAAGGACACATGAACTTGAGACATTACAATTTGTATCCATCGCATCCAACAAATATAATATTGTACCCATTTGATCCAAGCAACTAAAGGTCGAGTTTTTATCAAGTGGAGATGACTAATGCAAAGCATAAGAAAGGATGATTATTTTATTAATTTCATTTCTCCTAATTTTATTTGTTCCATATTGTTTAGTTTCATATGAGTAATTTAGTCTCACATTGCTTCGTTTAGCAAATGTATAGAGGTCTCGTCCTATATAAATAAGAGATTTTGGCGTGTATTCAAATCATCCTTGGGAAGAGTTAAATAATTATATTAGAGATTAGACAATTATTCTCTTTTCAGTGGAAGTTTGCACTAATGTGTGAATCTGCGTGTATGGACTCTGCTTAGTTAAAATTTTACTCTTTCTCGCTGCGTCACTTATAATGCCATAAAATTATCTTCATTAGTATTTTTTTAATTCACAAAACTTGAACTTGATATCTTATTTAAAAGATCAAAATACTCATAGCCCTTTTAAAGTATAAAAAAATGGCACTCCACCCTATTTGTTTAAAAACCTACACGCCACCTCATTTTACTAAGGGTGTATTTGGTGTATTCTGACTTCATGATTTGATTTTTTATAAATTATATATTAGATAATAAAAGTAATTATACAATAAATAATGAGCTTAACTTCTATGCATTGATACATAAAATAAAAATATTCATTGATAAATTTTCACTTAATTTGGAACTCTCTTGAATTTCTATTGGTTGAAAGCATAAAAACTATTTTATATTATCGGTGCATAGAAATTGAGCTCATAAATAATATTAAAAATTATATTAAGGGTTAACAATAATTTTTTTGATTAAAAATTTGATAATAATTATTTTCAATAAATAATATATCAAAATTAAATAAATATTTAGAATTAAAATATATAAATAAATTCTGAATATTTTTTACAATAAGTAATACAAAATAATATTTAAGTAATAAATAATATTAATATAAAATATAATCATATGGAACGAGATCACAAGTACCAATAATGAATGTTATAAATCAATATTTTATTATCATAGTTGATAGTTATCTAATATGATTTGATAGTTTTTTAAAATTTTATTAATTGACAAAGTAAACTTGATTTTAGCATTTTAAATTACCAAATACCAACCAATAAAAATTTAAGAAATTATCACATCACGGTGAGTAGTTATAATAATGGATAGTTATCTAGCATGATTTGATTGTCTCTTAAATTTTTTTATGTTGACGTGTAAAATTATTTTATACTACTAATGCATGATGATGAAAACTATAAATAAATATCAAAGTGTATGAGAGAGCAAGAAAATGTTTTATATTTTTAGTTTTTATGTTTTATGAAGGAAAGTGTTATATATTTTTAAATTTTGTGTTTTATGAAATTAAAAAAAATAGAAAATCGAATTCATGAATACCAAACAACATATAACATAGTTACAAGTTATATATAAACAATAATAAATACTTATAAAAAAATATAATAAAAAATATATGTCCAAATAATAATATTTATTTTTTATTTATCACTTAAAGAATTAATAAAAAATATTATTTTATAAATTTAATTTTGATGTACTAACTGTGTATAAAGTTCTACAATGTATTTACTATTTAAGCATATATTATCATGCCAATCAAATTGATTTACTCTCATATCCACTATGAACAATCATTTAATCAGAAAATATAATTTATTGGATAATAATGTAAAAAAAATTTACATTGTCAATGCACCAAAATTAATTTTTTATTCTATTATATTTTTATTTTTATGATTTTTAATTTTCATAAAAATATGAAATATGAAAAATATATAGCATTTTCTTTTCTTATATATTTCAATAGTTCCAACTTATACTTTTTATCTTAATAAGTGTAATGAACATAGAGAAAATATCAAAGTAGTGAATTTGCATGAATCATTTATAGATAAATTTCAGAAAAATGTTAATTTATAACAATTATTATTATGGCGAACAAAAATGGTTATGATAGAAGTTGGAACTATCAAATTAAAATTTATAAGAAAATTATTTACTTAATACAATAGTTATGATTAGATGGAAGTGGTTTTGATCTACAAAAGTGGTTATGATAGAACTTGAAGCTATTATATTAATATTATTTATTACTTAATATTATTGATCTGTATTAGTTGTTTTTAAAAATAGTTAGTATGTATTTATATACTTTGATTTTATTCTAAATATTTATTTAATTTGTATACCTTATTTATTTAAAATAGGTTTATTTAATTTTAATTAAAATAATTATTTTTAACTCTTAATATAATTTTTAATATTATTTATAAATTCAATTTTTATGCACTGATAATATAAAGTGATTTTACACTATCAATCAATAGAAATTTAAGAGGATGCTAAATTAGGTGAAAAATTATAAACCAATATTTTACTTTTAACTATCAGCACATAGAAATTAAACTCATTATTTATTTTATAATTATTTTTATTATATAATATATAATTTATAGGAAATAAATTATGATAGATAATGCACCAAATGTACCCTTAATGAAATGGAGTGGGGCATAGATTCTTAAAACTAACGGAGTAAAGTATTTTTTTTGTACCTCAAGGAACTAAGTATATTTTATTCCATTTAAAATAAACAAATGTCAAGCCACTTGGGGATTCAATTTGATTGGTGAATTAAAAGATTATTTTATATTGTGGAAAATCAAATTAATTTTAAAAAACTCTTGGAAAGATAAACTATAATGCTCTGTGTGTGCGTGTGTGTGTGTTTTTTTCAAATGAGTCATGCGTCTGTAATCTGCCAACCCCAGAAATATAAGAGTCATTGCGCAACTTTATGGGCTCCATTTGATGAAATGTGAGGGCTTATTTTGACATCAAGCAGGAGCACCCAACACTAGTTTTTATTATGGATACGAATTTTGCCTTGCATTACAACAGCCCAATTAACCGGTTAGGCATATATGGACTATGGAGGCAGGTCGAATTTTGAACTTGCGTTAAAATAGCAGAATTAACCCGTTAGATGCCAGAGCATATGGAAGGCAGGTCAAGGCTAGCTCAGGAAAACCAACCCCTTGCCCGCTTCCTTCCCCCTCCCCCTACCTAGTAGTAGTTTGTGAGAGACAATAACAAACCCCTTGTTCAAGTCTAGCTAAATATAGATCATAATTTCTTCCATATATTAATCATCAGCCAAAGAAATTCACACCAAAAAAAAAGAAAAAAAAACCCTACGAGCTATCGATTTGAACCCAATCAGTATATTTGCCGTGAAGAGCTTTATGTTCGTGCTTGAAAACACACGTATCATTTAGGGGAAAAAACTTAGACAAAGTTCTGTATATCTATAACATCAAAATTTTAAATTAAAATATATTTCTCTTAAAATTACTAACCCACTATATATTTTTAACTATTCAATTATGCATTTAAAAATATATATATGCACATGTCATTATTCAATTTGAGAATTAATTGAAATAGATATAAGAAACTAGATATAAATCTTGTACTATCATTTTGTATTTACAAAAGACTTCTCGATCGAAAAAAGTTTTTTTTCTAAAGAAAAATCATGTCTAACTAATGCCAGGCGGTAATATTAGAAGAAATGAAATAAAAATTGGTTTCTTAGCCGCTGGAAATACCGCATTAGACATACTGTTGATATCTTCAAGAACCCTTTTTTTTTTCAAAGAAAGTTAATTTTTAGATGTAGCTGTAAAACAATATGTCAACTTGTATTTTTTACTGAAGAATTTGAACTTTTGTGTAAATACTTATACCAACAAAGAAAATAGAAATGTTGTTTGCATTTGCGTGGTCAAGAATCCTAAACCTGATCTAGAACAGGAAGAAAAGTATTCATTCAAGTATCCAGTCATAAGTGTGACAAATTTTCCTTTGACCATCCCATTATTAAATTTGGGGAAAATTCTAATATCCTCCCGGAGGAAGAGCATTTCTTCCTCCATCATGTGTTATGGCCTTCAGATGGTATTGTGAGACCTATTTAAAAGTGCACAATCCATATATCTTGTTGCGTAAAGGGGGGCTGGAGGAAAAAATTTCTTTCTCCTTGAGGATGGAAGAATGACTCTAAATTTCGTTGGGAAGACATTAATTGGGGATAGTACGGAGTACCTTCTGCCTGGAAAAATACTTGCATCCTCCCGGAGGAAATCAAATTCTTCCTCCAAGTGGATATCTCACCATCCAAGTCTTATGTGCATAGTAAAAAGAGGTGGGACCCAGCATCATTTCATGGTGGTGATGTAAGGGGGAGGAAAAAAATTTTTAAGAACAACTCGCCTGCCTGTGCCTTAAGCATTCACGTTCTGATTTAACACCTTTGGAGCGAACCATGTGACGGGGGCCAATTATGTTTACGACAAATGTAGGAAAATATGAATTTTCGGTTTAAAAAAACTATAATTCTAAACTTAAATGGTGTCACATATTTGTAACTGCTAACTAGTATTCCTATCAATTAATTTTATCTAATAATTAGTATTATATTATTTTAAAATTTTGAATTTTTTTGGTGCTGTAATATTGTTCTTATTTAATTAACTTTTTTATAATTTTTTCTTAAAAAATTGATGTACGGAAATTTTATATCATTATTCAGTTATATAGATTATCATATAAATAAATATAATTTACTTTTATCTTTATTATTTAATAATTATATAAATAAAATAATTTAATTGAACTCTCTCTCTCTCTCTCTCTCTCTCTCTCTCTCTCTCTCTATATATATATATATATATATATGTATATTTTATGTTGTGAGGCATTAAAATTATTTTTTTATGGGAAGCACCGAATAAGAAAGAAGCATACTAAATAGAATGGTAATAATATGATATACACCAAATTTTATAGGCGTCCTGACACGAAATAACATATGAATTATTAATTTTTATAATATTTATATATTATAATATTAATTAGATTTTAAATAGTGTATATGATTTATTATGAACCCAAATGTATACTGATGTTCCTCCACTTAATAACACCGCCCAAAAGTTTGATATGACTGACCAACTTCCGTTATAACAATTCAAAGTTGGGATAAATTGAAGTCCTGCTTCAACTTGCTAGCAGACGTCATTGTCGATAGGGTGTTCGCGGTGCTGCTTAAATCAGTTTCAAATGAAAAATTCAAATGATTCAAAATATAATTTGTTGTTATTTAGATTTGGATTGGTTTAATTTATATTAAATGTATTTTACCACCTAAATTTTAGGATATATGTAATTTACACCTTAAATATTTTAAAACACGCACACGTATATCTTACTTTTAAACTTGAAAAAAAACCTACTTTTTAATAGTACAAAACTTTAAGTTATAGGGTGTCGAATTATACATAATAAAAAATCAACAAAGTTAATTACACATAGAATTTATAGATAAATTCGTGTTACACAAATTAAAAATATCAGGGTTTAAGTCACATAAATCTTACCTTCATTAAGAAAATTATGCTAAGGAGTATTTTACACAATTTGAAAAGTTTGGGTGTCGCGAATACACATTGTAAAAAATCATGGTATAAATTGTCCATGACTTAAAGTTAGATGAGTAAAATTCATTTAACACTTTATATTATGAATCTAATTCAAATCAATCTAATTTTCATTTTGGATTAGATTAGTTTGATTGATTCTTTAAGATATAAAATTCTAAATTTAAATATTATAAAATATAAGTAACTTAGTCGATACAAAAGATAAATAAAAAGTAAAAATATCTCATTTAATATTTATAACATATTATTTAAAAGAGAATGACACATAAAAATAAAAATAAAATCATGTAATAAATTAAACTTATCATAGTAAAAGTACACACACATATATATATATATATAATAAAATATTATATTATATTATATTATATAATATTATGTGATTTGGATCGGATTAGAACAATTTTAAAAATTGGATCCGAAATTCAATCCAATCTTATCCTAGTTGTTTGTGAAAAATAAAATCTGATCTAATTAATCCAAACTTTTACAATTTTGATTGGTTTTCAGTTTTATTTATTTATTTGAGGAACACCCCTAATTATTGGGTTGTCATCTTGCAACTTTGTTCAATCTATTCATTTTCATTCTCTTATTCTCATAATAAATCACTCATTTATTTGAATAATTATAAATATTATTGTATGAATCCGAAAAAATATAAGGTGATTTGTATGTATTTACTTATAAAAAAATACATATCGAATTATATTTTGATATTAACAAAGATAACTTTTATAAATATTATCTCAAAGTCACAAATATTATATCATATATTATAATAATAGTATAAAAAAATTAGATTTTTTTATTTTCCAGGATATCCATCATCTAACATGACTAATTCATTCAAGCTAGGAGCTAAGAGGGTAAATCTCTTACCACAAAAAATTTTTAGATTGATAGCACATCAAAATTAATCTCATAAAATAACTTACAAAATAATTATTAAAATAAAAAAATTAAAATGAAATTATTATAAAAATAAAATTATAATTTTGATGAGCGATTATACCACGTTGGAGGACCTCCCCACATGCCACCCTACGCCCCAATTTTTCTGTTTCAGTACAAATGACCAAAATGCCCCAAGGTCATTTTTACCCAAATTCAGGATATTTGACCGTTCCTCGAATGGGTCAACTCAATGTTTGAAGGGGATTATAATGGTAATGTTTGATATCCGAGGTGAAAATCTTGTTTTTCGAACTTTCGGCTCAAAATGACCAAAATACCCCTTAGCGTTTTATGCGGGTAAAGGTGCCGTTTGAGCCCAGAACTTTTCCAGAAATTCGGGATGATGTTTATAAATGGTTTATGATGATTAGTTGGGCCCGAGGTCTCAGAGTTTTAGTGCAAAATTACCATTTTGCCCTAAAACAATGTACAGTGAGCCTAATGATATAATTAACCAAACCTAAGCAATATTAGACTCTAATCGAAGATTAATTAATTTTGATAATTAATCTAGAGTCAAAATAATTTATTAAGATTAATTAGAACCTAAGATTGCTTAGTTACAATCTAATTTTATTCTTTGATTCAAGATTCCTAGTCATGGAATCTTAAATAGTAAATTCTCTCCAATTCCTTAAATCAAGGAATTGTGTTTATGATTTAATTTGACTTAAAAAGAGTTTTAATTCTTTAATCTAGCAAGACCACTCCCTAAATCAAGTCTTGACAACCTTAATTAACCATTACCTCACCTAAACACTTTCTTACAAACTCCTAATCAAAACCTTAATCAAAGAAACACCTAAATATATCATTAAGCCACAATTACATGAACAATTTCTTTTCCTCCCTTGGCTGAAATGCTGGCCGAATTCATCCTTCCATTTATGTCACATGTTGATTTTGTTTCACTCAAAGACCATACCTCAAAGCCATACTTTGAACCATACCTAGCCATGCTTCCAACCATGGCAGCCTCCATGTTGCATTTTTTCTATAAATACAAAGCATTAGAGAACTTGGTTACACTTTAGATCATTTGCCAAGTTTAAACTTTCTTGCAATTTTCTCTCTTTTCCTCTCAAATTCTCTTTATCTTGTTCTTCTTCCTCCACCATCAAAGAAAACTTTCCACCACCACAAACCAACAAACAACCTTGAACCACCACTCCCTCACCTCAAACCACCTCTCAAACACCAAACCTTTTCCATTTCCAAGCTTACTCTTTCAAGGAAAAATCATCTTCCTTGAGATCCCTCTTGGCCGAATCATCCTCACCATCCAAGAGAAGATTTTGTCTTCTCATTTCATCAAGAACACAAGCTTTCTTTCATTTCTTTCAAGACTTCATTTGGTAGGGGTTTATTTTCAAAGTTTTCCTTGTTTTCTTTAAGAAAAGTTCTAGTTTTCTCTTAGTTTTCAAAGCTCTTCTTCTTCCTCTTTCATTTCAGCCTTAGGGCCCCTTGTTAGAAAACTTTGGCTTGATAATGAGGTTTCAAGATAATGATCTTGTGATGCAATGTGAGAAACCTCTAAAGCTTGAAAACTTGGTCTTTGACCATATATGCTTTCTGTTTTTCCTTTTCCTTGCTAAGATTTCATTTTCCTTTCCTTTTCCTTCTCAAGATTTCAGTTTCATTTATTTCTTTGTACAAAGTTTGATAAAAATGTTAAGTAGATCACCAAAAGTTTTGTTAAGAAAATTAATCATATGTTTTCAAAGAGCTCTAAGCTTACCCTTGCCAACCTTAAAGTTGGTTGGCCGTTCTAAGAGTTTACTCTAGATTGAAGCCCATGAGCAATAAAATGAAGAATATGAGTAGTTCTTTTATGTTTGCTTTGATAAAGTGTTGATGTTCTCTAGTCCATCTTCTTGAGCTTGATGATGAAGTTCAAACCAAAGACTTCTTTGAAGACTTGGTGCTAAGAACTCTAAAGCTCACTTTATGTTGTTAAGATACATGTTGGGTTAAGGTTGAATGTTCCTCTAAAGTCTTGTAAGAGCTCTAGTTAAGATAAAATAAGTTTGTATTCATGTTTAAATTTATGCCTTGCATATCATGTTTATTTTGATGTCATCACTAAGTTCTCAAGAATAAACAAATGAACTTGCATTTCATGTTTAATTTCCAAGCTTGCACTTCATGTTTATATTTCAAGTCATCACTTAATCTTTAAAGATAATAATGAGGTTGTATCTCATATTTATCTTATGCTCTCACTTTACTTTATAATGAAGAGTAAAATAAAGTGCATAACATGTTTATGTTTATGTCATCACTTAAATATTCTAGAGCTCAAAGACTTGCCTAAGTATCACAAGTAAAGTTTTAGAAAATGGAAATATTTCAAGAATGCCATTTTGACCTTGTGATGATGATGATACTTGAGATGAGTTCATCTAATCATAAGTGCCCATAGCATGTGTCTTGGAATTTTTCTAAGCTTAGGTGAACTTAAAGAATATTATGAACAAGATTTTATGTTTTAAATCTATTCCATGAATAAAAAAATTTAGCTACTGACCTCACCTCTATTCATATGATTTTAATGAGAATTGGTTTCTAAAAGAGTTTTGAGTTCCTAAAATTATTCCAAGAGAAAACAAGCAACTTATATGCATTTAAATCATGAAATTATGTGATTATGTGAGCTATACCTTTCGAATTCTGCCTTGTTCCTTTGGCCACTGTATTAATTATGGTGTTAAAATGTGTAAAATTATGTTTGAGTGAAGCAAGGATCGAATTTGGGAAGTTAGGAAAGAACAAGTAACTAGAAAGGACTTAAAATGAGAATTCTAGAACACTTAGATACAAAAATTGTAAATTCTATTCCAGCATAATTGAAATTAAGGAAAATGGTTTATAATTAGTGGATATGTGTAGGAATCCCTAATAATTAGTTTAGGAATTGAATATAGAGCCTTAGGCGTAGAAAATTAAAAGGGTCAAAAACGTAGATTTTAACCTCGTAATTGAATTATAGTCATCTTACTTGGTTTATGCAATGCTGTTTGGAAGAGTTAGAGAGCATAAAAATTAGAGAGAACTACAAGTAATAATCATTTAGGTGTATCAAAAGTTCATAACGGGAATTAGGATAACCAGAACACAAGATTAAGACCCGTAAAGGTTAAAGCATAAGACATTGCAAGATAGGAGATATAGCGTGAGTTAGTGATCGAGTGAATGAGTGTATTTATGTTATATTGAGAGTATTAATATTATGTGCATAAGATTGTGTGAACTTATGACGTAATTGATGTGATAATACGGCATGCTATGATTGAGATGCATATGGATATAAGATGATGATGAAATGAATGAATATGTTTATATGGCTTTTAAAGATTTGATTGATTGAGACATTGAATGAGATGGCATGAGTTGAATAAGTTGTGTGATGACTCAAATTTGAGGAAATTCAGGATACAGCCGTTATGCTGCGGATTTCCGTCAAATTTGAAGACTAAAGAAGATTTGAAAAGAAAGATTTTGAATGTGACATGTCGAGACGCATTTCTCCTCAAGGGAGAAAGTAAACCTGGGGGGTATGGTCGTGAGCCATACCGAAGCGGACAATATCACTGGTCTTAACCAGTTGATGCATTTCAGGACGTACTTCCTGCTATGGTGAGGAGAAAGTAAAACCGTGAGGGCATCGACATCAGCCTCCAAAGCGGACAAAGTCATGGTCTTAACCAATTGATGCGTTTCGGAGAAGAAAAAGTCCCATGATGGGTGATCCTTAGGCCCCTACCCGTACTCTGGAGTCAGGAATATTGTGATTATATTACGCTTATCAAGAGGATAAGTAAGAACTAGTGACGACTAGTTGAGGTATGAGCTCATAGCCTAGTTTTAGAGGTGCGGTTACTATTTTTGATACCTTTATATCACAAGTTTGAGAAAAGAGAAAAGATGTGAAGTTCCATGCTTATGAAAGAGAAAGGTTTTCATGAGAAGTTACATGCCACTATGTGATGATAAATTACTATGTCATGTTTACATGTATAAAGTATTGTCATGCATTCATGTTTTGCTATGCTACATACATGCATTAAGATTCATTGTAAAAGATACGGACCTTGGATAATTACTTTTATAAAAACCTCATAATGAATATCTGCATGTTACACCTTTTCATAATAAACCCAAGGTTCCTGGGAAGTTAACGATGACATTAGTGTAGGAGGATTCCCTATAGATTCTTTAGTAAGATTCTCACCCTCTACTTCTTTTCCCGTTAGTCTTCAGATCTCGATGGTGTCGTTCGTGATCTTCGTTGATACGCCGATTGGGAGGTGCACTTGACCCGAGCATCATATATTTCGAGGGTCGATGTGCTGCCGCATTTTTTCATACATGGGACGCCCGTCACGCATCCAGTTTCCAGCTTTCGCTTCACTCCTACCTCACCATTTGGTGATGATCTGATCTTCAGAGGACCCACCCACGACGAGTAGACCGCCGCCCGTCCATCATCCTCAGTTAGACTACCCATGCGTCCGCTCATACCACGCACTGGGGTCGACTTGTCTAGGACTCCCCCCCTCGTCTACTCGAAGGGTTCTACTCCCTCGGTACCCATGGACGTGGGAGGGAGTGAGGAGACTGTCATCCGCCGAGGCTTGCGAGGCGAGTCCGATAGCTCGAGAGGCGCTCGCGCCGAGGAGGCCATGTTGTTCCCCTCCCATGACTACGCCCTTTCGTTGGGCCATAATCGAGGACTCAGTTCGTGGGACACATCTCTCATCGTGAGGATCAGCGTCACCAGGAGGTTTCAAGGGAAGGGTAGTTGTAGTTGGGGTTTGATCTTTTTGGGGTTTCCCTATACTTGCTGTTATGTTTACTTTGTTTTATGTTTTTATGTACTGGAAGCTCTCCATCCTTATGTGGGTATGACTTTATGTTCTTATATTTCGGTTGATGTATCTAACTATGTGATCTAATATATTATGGCATTTGCTTCTATGAATGGATGTGTTCTTTATTGCTTTCAATTGTATGTTTAATTTCTCTGCTTTACGTTTCGCTCATAATGGTATATAACGGCTCGCATTTTGGTTTATGTGTTTAAAAAAAAAATTTACCTGTATTTTCCGCTAAGTAATTCTACAAATGAATTTAAAAGAGGTAATAACTAATAATTAATCTTAATACGTCCTAGGCGTGTTGGGTTAAATATTAGGGTGTTACACCACCAGGGATCATATTAGTGTGTGTTTGATTCTATATTATAGAATTGATTTTGAGGTAAAGTAATTTATGGTTGGTAGTTTAATTTAAAAATTGATTTTAGCAATATTAATAGTGTCAATTGCGATCAAAAACAAAAGTAAGAAAATAAGGTCAAAATCAATTCAAGATCTCAGAATCACTTTTGAACAAAAACCAAATTGAAGACCAAATAAGTATAAAATCCTCCAAAATCAATTTTAGCTCTCTAAAATCACTTTTGAGCCTTCCAAATATAAATCCAAACATGCACTTAGACTTTGGCCCCAAATTTGAGGGAAATACTTTATTAGTTTGAAACGCAGTTAATCCCAAGTAAAGCTACCCCTTTGGTGCTACTATTTTTAAATATTTTTATAAAAAATAAGTGAACTTTAAATTTGGATTTTGAATTTAATATTAGTTTTAGTCCAAATATTTTCACTCTTGCTAGTCCGCTCAATAGTTAATTTTTTTTAATCAAAATTAGGGTATCTACGAGCAAGTTATTAATCCCTTGTTGTGGGAGTTCTCTAAAAGACAAATAGCTGACGAAATATGCTCTATTTCATAAATGAGGATCGAACCCCCAACCACCTAATTAAGGAGAATGTAAGCGTCACCACGTCATATCTCGTGATTTCGCTCAATAGTCAATAAATATACTAATGCATTAACTAAAATCAATTTGGAAATATTTAGGGTGAAAAAAAATGTTCAAGGAACAAAACCACAGTTGGCTTTTTTTTTTTAAGGATAAAAAGTATATATATTTAAAAACTTGGCTTTTTTAAGTTTATGTTAATAGGAAAAGTATCCAAAATGGAGCAATATTTTGCTTTTTCTTATTTTGTTTTGATCTTATAACTATTTTTTGTGCATTTTGGTCTTGTAATTATTATTATTTTTTTATTTTGGTCATTAACTAATTTTATGTTTATTTTGGTTTCTCAATTTTTCACATCTAAGTTTTTTTTTTTTTTTTGAGCTGGAACTTTTCACCTCTACGTTGAATTTGTTTTACTGTAGTTAAATATTTTTTTAATTATAACATATAATGCAGCAATCAGGTGTGGTACGTCCCTCTTTTAAGTTAAAGACAAAATACATGTTCAGAAAATTTAATTGAGAAGACAGAGCAGCGGGTTTGGATGATATTTTTAAAAAAATTTCTTTAGTTGATCTTTTAAAATAAGATCTTTTGAAAAATAATATTTGTTTTATGTTATAAAATATATCACTTTTTTCCGAAGATAAGAATTATAACTTCTCGAAACAGATTTTTTATTTTTTAAATGATTCTATGTTTCCTCACAAATTTTACCCAAACATATTAAAAAACATGAAAAGATTTTTTAATAATTTTTTTTGTCAAGATAATGGCATCTAAACGAGCACAAAATAGAGGCTTTTTTACTCAAAAAATAAAAAAAAATTAATTAATTATGAATGTATAGAGGTTTTAACATTATTTATTAATATACACTCATTTTTTGTATTAAAGAAATATGTTTAATAGTTAAGCAAAAATAGCCGGTTCATTTCTCATGGAATAACGTTTAACAATCAAATGTATTATGCACACTACACTGTGTTGGCACAGTTAAACATATTACTTGCTTCTTCTTCTTTTTTTATTAACAACGGGGCAAAACGCCCAGAAAAGGAAAAACTACAGACCCACTATCCGGTTGAAGCCAGGGCTACACAAGTCTCTGTGCACCGCCAAAGGAAGGAAATTAGGAACAAAGGGAAGCAGATGAACTCAAACTAAGCCGAGCATGATACTTTTTTTGATTGCTTGCTTTCTTTCTCGCACATAATACGTTTGAGTGCTAAACGTATTGTACGCAAAAACATAGATGGATTCACTATTACGCATATTGCTAAAAGTGATGGCATGTGTATGTATATGGCATGTGAAGACGCTAGTGAGAGCTGCTTGCCCATGGGAGGTTTGTGCATGTGTCCTGTTACATGCTATACACATGATCACCTGTAAGTGGGTTCTTTAATTTTACATATTATACTGTCACATGTTTCTAATAGAATATTTTGTACATCTAAAAAAATAAAAAATAAAAACCTCACTTTAATTTTTTACAAAAATGCCAAAGATAAATTTATCCTTCAAAATTTGAAAGTGGATCTAAAGTTCTTTATTATTTAAAATATGAAATATTTTTATTTCTCTATTATTATTTTATTATTAAGTATTTTACATGTTTACATATTTAATTGTGTGATCTCTTACAATTAAAAATGCCCTATAAGTTAGTCATATTTTAGGACTTTGATAAACTTATTGTCCTATTTGTGTTTTTATTAACGATCAATTTGAACTATATTATAAATTATTCAAGAATAATTACTATAAATCTTTAAAAAAAATTAAGGAGGGATTAGCTTGCTCCATATTTTTTATTGTAAATGATCAAGGAATGTTTTCTTTCTCTCTTTTGAAGGGCCAATTTGTCGGATTCTATTTTTTCAATGACTAAATTGAAAGTCTATTATAAAAGAAAGTACATATTCTACAATTGAAACTTAAGAAACAAATTTGCAAATTGCAAAATATTTTGTCTATTGCAATATTAAAATATAAGTAAAAGGTTTATAAAAACTGATTTCAAATATTTTTAATTTAGATGGAAACAAATAATTAAAAAATAAAACAAGAGAGATTAAAAAAATAAAATAGTGGATGATAAAATTGAGTCATTGAGATATTGGATTCATCTAATTTCTTCTATTTTTATTATAGTGTAATTATAAAAAAAAAATTGAGAGGGGGCGAGTGTGTGTGTATATATATATCCCTAAGTATAATATGTAAATTTTATTTAAAAAAAAAGGAAAAAAAACATGGTACCCCACTTGATGTTAACAAAAAAAAATATACCCTGCTTACTAAAACCCACTAAAATCATATGTGATAGTATAATATGTAAAATTAAAGAACTCATTTACAAGTGATCATGTGCATAGCAAGTAATAAGACACAACACAAACCACCCATGGGACAAGTAGCTCTCACAAGCGACTTTACATGCCATGTTCATCCATATGCCATCATTTTTAGGAACATGGATAACAGTGCATCCACCTAAGTCTTTGTGTACAATACATTTAGCACTCAAACATATTATGTTTAGAAAAATAAAGCAAGTAATATGTTTGACTGGGCAGCAAAAAACTAGTCTTGGCAGTCGCTCAGTCAATGCATCAGTCCCTATGTTAGTGCAGTACAATGTGTATAATACGTTTAACTGTTAAATGTATTAGTTGAGCCACTTTTTTTGTTTGACTATTAAACATATTCATTTAATAAAAAAGAGTGAATATTGATAAATAATGTTAAAACATATATGCATCCTTAATTAATCAATTTTTTCTTTTTTTTGCAGAAAAGCCCAAAATAGACTACTTAAATTGTAAAATGTATTTAACTTAATAGTGAAGAGTAGGCACTAAAATCATTGATTTTGATTAAAATAAAACATCTTAGAAGAAGTCCCACATCACCTAGGATTGCAAGAAGAGAAAGGTTCTTGAAACTAGTCCTACATTGCCTATGATCGCAAGGGGAGAGGGAGACCAATGTTATATATATTTATGGACCCAATTTCTTTAGTTAAACTTCCAAGTTAAAACACTTTGAGCTTACATCTCTTTTTTCTTTTTCTTTGTACTTTTATCATAAAAAATTGTGAAATATAGTTTGGATATTTATTTTTAAGAGTGTGAGTATACTGGAGCCATGGGATATGTGAGAGAGAAATTTGTGTTGCAACAATTTTCAATACATAGTATTATTCTCTATTGTCATAGAGTATTCTATGATTTTTCTCTAATTTTTGAGTTTTTCAAGTTAATTATTGTATTGTAATTGTGCTCTTTTTATTTTTCTATGTTTAAGGTGATTCTCAATGGGAGAATAATATATTTTCCCTACAAAAATGAACCCAAAAAAAAAAATCAATTACAAAACCAAAACAAACAAAAGATTAGTTAAAGAACTAAAATGATGATAAAAAAAGCACAAATGGTTAAGGGATAAAAAAAAATCAATTTGTGATGAAAAGTAGGAAAGAAGAGAACCGTTTGGTTTTGGACTTTGGATACTTATATTAAATCTTTGTCAAATGTTGAATTGCTTGAAGTATGGTGAAGTTATGTAAGAAATGTTATTTATAGTTTTATACTCATGATATGTAGAATATCGCGTTTACACAATCTCATCTATCATTAGATAGATGTACCATTAATTTGGGCTTTTATCATTCAGGAGTAGATAAATGTGTATTGGTATATTGCTCATATTATAAGTTAAATAATACTACTTATCATTTAGTTCAACATGACTTTCCAAAATCATGCATGACAAATACTAAAACAAAATAATTTTAAAAATATTTGAACTAATAATAAACAAATTTCAAAGGATCAAAATCAAAATTAGCTCATTTTGAAAAAAAACCACTAACATATTTAAATTTTTTCTTTTTGTATTTCATTTTACTATTAAATTGAATACTACTGCAATTTACCCATGCTCCATGGCCAACAATAATTACTGGATCTGCTGTAGTGCTGTGGCTCTCTGTGGGCTCCCTTCCGACAGATGCTATGTGGTCACAACACGTGGCGCTAGAACCTTGTGGAAGATGCATAATGACGGAATTGCCACGCGAACAAAAATAATACTATAGGAAATTATTTTTCACGTGCTCTAAAGAGTCCCGAGTCTTGACGAAACGTGCTTCACCCGCTTCTTTTGATCGTAACAGGTGCAGGCCCCACAAACGCCTACCTACTTCTAGCTGTCGGCACGGACCACACTAATTGTGACTCCTTTCCTCATTCAAAATATTTATTTTATTTGAAATAAATTTATATTTTAAAATATCTATAAATTTTATATTTTAATAAATTATTAATTTTTCAATATTATTTTAAATTAATTTCATATTTTTAAAGCATTTCATTCAATATTAACCTTAAATATTATTGTCTATTAGTTCACATATAATAATATATTAGTTTATTCACTATATTTTAACCAATTAATAATATTATTTATTATCTTTTTTAATATTCATATTTATTTTAAATTGATAGATATTTTGAAGATGATGGAGAAACTATTTGTTTTGAACAATTTTTTTTATAGTAGATTATAGTTCGGAAAGTAAACAAATAAATTTTATTTACAAATAATACATTTTAATAAAAGTATAATGTGAGAATTTCGGCTTAAACGAATAAAGATTATTTTATAGTTGAGTTACATTAAATCTCATACAGTATCTTCTACAAATTATATAACTATTAATAATGAATATTTACTAATAAATATTGAGTTAACCAAAAAATGTATGTCTCAAAATAATATAAAATATAGGTTTAAATATGTCTTAAATTTGTATAAATATAATAAATTGATTTAAATATATTTTGGATCCTTGAGAAAATATGCAAACTTTGTCTTGAAATTTTTTATTCTAAAATTAATTAATTTTAGTCCTTATCAATAGATCATTTGTGTAAATGCTTAATTAAATAACAGATGATCAGATTATTCAATCTTACATAACAATCATCAATTATAGGTGGCAGAGACTAAAAATCAAATAATTTTATAAATATTTGGACTGAAACCAGATTAAAACAAACAATTTTTTTTATTTTTAAGGATTAAAAAGATATTTAAATCTAATAAATTTTAGTTTTGATCATTATAAATTTTTATATTTTGCTCTAAATTTTATGAAAATGTTTGGATGGTGGTCCTTATTTCATTAGCTCAATTGTTAAGTGATAGTTACAAAAATCAAAAGTAGATTTATAAATCCTAAATCTAAATAAAAAACATATTTTTTTATAAAAAATAAAATTTAAAATATTTTCAAGAACTAAAAATAAAAATATATTTAATTCTAAAATATAATAATATTATCAAAAGGATTCTACGTTTGACTTTTATTAAAGGGCTTTCATTGACATGTGACATATGTCATTAGCTGTGGTAGAAAACTTATAATAAAATTATCAATCATTTATCAAGAAAAACTTAATTTCAAACAATAAATATATCATTAACATTTCGATCAGGGTGTTAAATTGTACAACTCTCAAAGTCTAAGTGAAGGAGAGAAAAAATGGCACTGCAAGGGCAAGCCTTGAACGAGATTGGTACTGAATCTAAGTAATAACATGTGTGCTTTTCATTTTCAAACCCAACTGTGGTTTTTCCTCAATTATAGTTTTGCGGTTTCCAAAAAATATATGCATGTTATTATAAGTGCCATAAAAGAGGAATAATAGTAAAATGCACAGCTATATAATTATTTTTTATATTAAAATTTTAAAAGTTATAAGATTTCAACTTATGAACTCATTTTTAATTGAATTTAAAAACTTATGAAAATATTATTAAACGTTCTTAAAGTGAAAATCAATAATTTCTTTCTCTCTCTCTCAAACTCGCGACTTAGATTTTGAACAGTCTAACTAGTAATTTTTAATTCAGATTTTGCACTCATTTAGTCAAATTAAAATGCACCAGCCGATCCAATTCTCTTTTTCTTGTCTTGTTAAAATGATTTTGTATTCCTCCTTTAAGTTTATTTATCTTATGCAATTATTTTTATGCTTCGGAAAGTAATGTAATTAGAAAGGTTTTTTCTACGGATTATTTTATAAATGATTTTAATCAGTTATTTATAATTTTTCAAAAAATATTTTATTGTATTTTATCATAATATTAAATTATTTAATCATTGAATACTATAATTAAACTATTCTCCATCATCAGTAGGTACATTATCTATAATTTAGATTTTTTTTTTTTTGGTGTCTACCCAGGTCAATTGCACGCCATTATCTTGATAAAAAGTCATTTTACTAAAAAGGTATTTTTTATATTTTTCAATATGTTGCGTAAATTTTTGTTTGTAAAAGTAAAGTCACTAAAAGAATATATTTTTCATATAAAAAATATGTTTAAGAATAAATAATCATTTTAAATGAGTCTTAAGAATAGAGTAGTTTTAAAGTTCATCGCAGTAACTACCCGTTGAATGAACCCACAATACGTGAAGTTACTATGTCTAGTGGTAGATACTCTAGGAAACCAAAACACTCTTTTAATTTTATATCCAACTACAAATTAATTTTACATGCAAACATAAAATAACTTTTACTTTTTAAAAAAAATCATTGAAATTTTTTTTTATCTTTTGGTAGAAGCTCATATAATCGGTCATAATATTTAGAAAAAATTACACTAATCTCCTTTGAGATTTAGTGTAATTACATTCAGGACCCTTCTATTTTGTAAAACTATCATTAATCTCCTATGAAGTTAACTAAAATTACATAACCTCCTCTATATACTAGTTTGTTAATTTAAGTGACAAAAAAGATAATATGTAGTATGTACATAATTACTAATGATAAAATTATAATATTTTAGCAATATTAGGTATATATATTAACTAGAATACATTTTCTTATCATAAGTTATAATTATAAGTTTTTTTTCATATGATAAAATAGTATCTTTTTTATCATAAGTTATAATTATAAGTTTTTTTTAATGTGATAAAAAAGTCTTTTATTCAACTGATGTGTTAAATATTATCAAAATATTATAATTATTTTATTAATAATTATGCATGTATTTTATGTTATATTTCTTTGTCACTTAAATTAATGAGCTAGTATTTAGGGGAAGGTCAATATAATTTTAATGAACTTAGAGAGATTAGTGATAGTTTTGTAAAATAAAGGGATGCTAAGTGTAATTACACTAAATCTTAAGGAAGGTGAGTGTAAATTACTCTAATATTTATCATTCTCACATATTAATAAAATATTTATGGTTAACTTTTTAATTTTATCCTTCGTAATATTTTAATAATACATTATTAGGGCAAAGGAGCTAAATAGGGGATGTACAATCTACGGGTTAAGTGAGAGCACCATATCAGGAGTTAATATACATCTCTGACCAAAAATCTTAAGATAATGAGTCATGGTTCCTCTCATATTATAAACTACTCATTTAATCCATTCTCAATTAATATAAGACTTCGCTCCTTACACTTATCTCCAACATATATCAATAATCAACAAATATAGCGTGGCATTAATAAAATAAATGAATTTAATGTTACAAATCTCTGATTTATTTGACTTGCAGTCATATTGCTAATTTGGTGATTTAACCCTAGTTAAAGTCAACATAAAATCTGATTTATACAACTATTGTCAAATATTACATGAGGGCAGAATTAATTTCATTTACATTTAATCAAACTTTAACTCAAGTAGCACATATAAGCATTGACGGGTGAGGCACCAAAGTAGGCACCCTTTTATTTTTCCATTTGTATGCATTTGCCCTACCTTTGGCTAATGACTCTCCACTTTAACGGTAGCTTCTTACAAAACTTTTGTTACCTATGCGTACCCGGACCTCGTAGTTGCGCAATGGGTTAAGCCTTGACCTCGGACATAGGAGAATGTAGACAGAACCTCAAGCCTTACCGCCTAGTCATTAAGACTGGAAGTCCAAGAAGAACTTTGAGGGCGTGAAGACCCATAGGCTAGTGACCTCCCGAGCCCCTAGTACTCCCTCAAGGACGATAAGCCAAGCGTGAGACCACACGGGATAACCAGAGCCCGATGAGCCTTCTAGAAGGATCTCTGTGATGATTTGCATGCCTTCCGTATTGTCCTCTAAGCCCTAAAAGTACCACCTTTGGATACATTTGTGGAGTATAAAAGGAAAATGGAAAGGATAATATAGGTAAGCCAAAAAAACACTAAATATTTGTCATTTTCTCTTACCATCTCTTGACTTGGGCGTTGGAGTTTTTTGTAGGCACTCCCAAGATGTCTCTAAGGGCAAGGAGGAAAGACTCAGTAGCCCAACAAGGTCCGACCACCAGAGCCCACCCCAGCGTTACATTTCGATAACAAATTAGCGTCAAAATATCTTCATCATAGGAAATAGTTGTTTTTTTACAAGTAGAAAAGAGATTTTCAATTGGGTATTATTTCTACTTTTTTTATGGGTCGTGTCAGGTGTCGAAGGCGGTCAATGTCTTTGGTGTCCAATGTGATGCGGCTAAGTGAGAGTGTGACATGTGTCCGAGGGGTGTTATTAATTGGTATAACATGATTTAGATTACATGAATTCGGAAAAATAAAAAAATAAAAAATTAGAAAAAGGAAAAAGTAATGTTCATTAAATTGAATTCGGACTAACCGGATTTTGAAAAATAAAAACAAAACTACCAAATTCGTCCCTCTAAAATTTCACGTCGACCAAATTGGTCCCTAAAAAATAAACTCTCAAATTGGTCCCTCCAAAATTGAACAATCGGTCAAATTAGTCCTACAAAAAACTCTCTCAAATTAATCCCTGCAAAAGTGAATTATGGACAAGTTAGTCCTCTTCCTGACTTATCAGGGGACTAATTTGGCCGATTTTTAATTTTGTAAAGACCAATTTGTTTCATTTGAAGTTTTCCAGGGACCAATTTTAGAGATTTATTTTTCAAGGACCAATTTGTCTGACTATTCAATTTTGTAAGGACCAATTTGAGAGTTTTTTTTTAACAAGGAACAATTTGGTTGACACCAAATTTTAGAGGAACCAAAATGGGTGTTTTGTCATAAATAAATAAAAATAAAAATAAAAGAAAATAAGAAAAATAAAAAATTGAAAAAATAAAAAAAGTATTATTATTGAATTAACCAAATTTTAGCGAAAAGGAAATATTATAAAAGAAAGAAAATAATTTAATTTGTTCTTGTAGTCGTCTCACTTCGTGAGTTCACCCAAGAACAAAAGCTTGATGAAGGCTCAAAAACCATGGTATCGTCGTAGTTGATAGCACAGTCAGTCGTTAATCTGTGGGTTTCCTACCCTCTCCCTGTGTCTGTCTTTATCTCTGTTTGTTTCTCTGTCTATCTTTGTTATTCTTTGTGTTTTTGTCTTCATTGAGAAACAAAGAAAGGAAGAAAAAAAAAGGTGTTTGCATGAAAAAGAAATGAAATGGCCATGGATCCCGTGTCCTAATCGAATTTTGAAAAAAAAAAAAAAATAAAAATAAAAGGAAAAAAAATTAAAAAAATTATTCATTGAATTGTATTCCAACTAATTGAATTCTGAAAAAATAAATAAAAATAAAACAAAAAAAATAAAATAAAAAATAAAAAAAAATGGAAAAAAATACTATTCATTGTACTGAATTTGAACTAATTGACTTCTGAAAAATAAATAAATAAAAAGTAAAAAGTAAAAAAGTAAGAAAAATAAAAAGTATTGTTCATTAAATATTCGAACTAACTGAATTCTGGAAAAAAAAAAATTAACATAACTACTAATTCATTCACTTAATTAATTCATTCACACTTTTATAAAGCTCCTGTGACCAACTTCATGTCACATGACACAATTTCATATGGCCATCGTAGACGTTGATTAAGGTGGGCATGTGAGCAAGGCAAATAAAGGAGGGGGTAGGAAGCGGGTAAATGATGCTGTAAATGCAGGGCGCGTTGATGGGCCATTATCCTGTGAGGGTGCCGTGCATAGCATTATCTCTCTCTCTACCTTTGCCTTTGGACTTTCCGCAAACCCGCACTGACTCTCAATTTGAAGCCGTGAAGTTTCAACAATTCTGCCTGCCTGTCTTTCTCCCACAAAAAACACGTGCCTTAAGCAAACCAATAACAAAGAAAGAAATGTGCAATTCTCAATAATATTATTTACCATTTTTTTTAATGAGCGTCCTTAACCAATGCCTTCACCATTATTTTTAGGATACTGATCGAATAAATTCTATTATTTATACATAATACATATGTGATATCATATTGATACATTCTTATACATGATTAAATAGAATGTGTGACTTGTATCAAGAAAGATTTAGACTTGATCCAATAATAATAAGAGTATGCGAACACAACTTCATCACACAAATATGTATTAATATATTAATATTAATAATATTCAAATAACAGTATTCCAAGTCATGTGTAAAATATTCAAAGATAAGGACCGCATGGCACGGACCGACCTGTTGCTGAGAACAGACCAGACCAAATCCAATTGGATTCAAGGAACATGCTTGGGAAACTGCCTGGCACCCATATGTTCTATTATTCTTCTCTCTATTTCGTTTCTGGCCGTCAACTCCAACCTGAACAAGCTATTCTGATTTCTGAAAGTAAACTCAAAAGGGTCTGCCTGTCTTGGTTCCAAGCATCAAACTAACTAACTAACTAACACGTCCGTCCTTCAATTCATTCCTTGTTATATATCCATCCAATACAATCAATCAATCAGATTCTCATAGAAAGAAATGTCATCTTTCCCTGACGGCCGGAGGCCCGGCAAGGCCGTGGACAAGTCCAATTTCACGCACACCTGTAATCTCTTGAGCCAGTTCTTGAAAGAGAAACGCACTTTTTCTGCAGCTGCTTTAACCCTTCCATTCAGTAGTACGGCGAAAACAGAGACCACTGGTACAATTTTATCTTTGCTCTCTCTCTCCCTCTCTTATTTTGTTTATTTATTTCTTTCTTGCGGTGCCCACCGAGAGTTGCGTAATTTTAAATCATGTTGTTGAGTCACCAATTAAATGTGAATCTTTGCTTGAGTAGGCTATGTTTTCTCATTCAAATATGTTGTTGATTTGATGCTGGAAAAGTCATGTAGTACAATGTTTCTTGCTCTTTTTGTTTAATTGATTTATGAAACAAGTCTCCGTGAATATTGATCTGATTCTGATGGGAAACTTGTTTGTTGGGCGCTGGAAATGAAATTCCAGCAGCAGCTACCATGGATTTGTTAACCAATCTGCAAAATTCGGATGATGCTTCGAGACAAAACTTTTCAGCTGTGGATTTTCTTCCCCAATTTGTGGAAATCCCCTCCATTCAGCAGTCTAACCTCATCAGGTGCGCTGCGTGACAATTTTTAGTTTCATTTTTGGTTACATATGTGATGGATCGGGTGAAGTGTTCTGTTAGTACCAAAATCAGTTTAATTAGTTGGACTTGGTGGCCGGGCATGTTGTTTGATATCATGAACGTACGAACCTGTTCTTTAGGGCGGGCTGGGCCTGTTGTTGAGTTGATATATTTGTGTGAATGTGACTGCGTAGGTCTGAAACTCCCCAACCCCAACTGTCGATATTCTATGCCGGAAAAGTGTTAGTGTTTGATGCCTTTCCGCCCGAGAAGGCCACGGAGGTCATGGAGTTAGCCACCAAGCTGGGCTCCGATCATCCTGAAAATTTGAAACTGCCTCCTCCTCCATCAAACACTACTGCCCAACAGCCTCCTCGATCCGCTCCTCAACAGGCTCCTGGTATGTCAGAAATATATATAATAATAATAATAATAAGATTGGAACTATATTTATGTCTTCTTCTCTTATCAACATAGGGTATCAATATCAAGCTTGTACAAGTTCATACACTAATTGTGGATTACATCATTTGCTGAACAGATATGAAATACCCGAGGAGAGCTTCGCTTCTCAAATTCCTTGAGAAGAGGAAAGAAAGGTTAGGATGGAGGAGGAGTTTAGGAGTTTGGTTTCATAAATTAATTTTTAATTAGTTTTTCCTTTTCCATTATTTTGTGGAGAAAATAATGAAAATTAAGGACATAATTTCATACTTTTCACCATCTTTCATAAATTCTTGAAAAACAGAAAAATTAAAAACTATTTTCTGAAACAAAGCGAAATCTTAGTATCTCGGACTACTGATTTGTTTATTTATTTGGCTGCTCAATTCAGTGTTAATTGATAACTTGTAATTAACTTCTGCAGGGTGATTGCTAAGGGACCTTACAATCTGAACAATCCAAAGCACGATGGAAGCAGTTCAGGTTCAGGAGGTGACCCTGAACATCAGTCGTCCAAACATTTTGATCTCAACTCATAGATAGGTAGATAACAATCTGATAGTGGTGTTTACTTTGTCATCAAATGTGCTTCAAATGTGCTTGTATGGGCTCCTCTCAGCTCAATGCTCCTTTCTAACCACATCAGCATTAGTGAGGCCTTTGGTAGATACTTTTCTGGCTTTCATCATACATGATTATAATATTTGTAATTTATTATGTTCACTTCTGTGCATTGACGTGCACATAACTGAAGAAGAACTAAGCACGGTCTAATACAGTTGGTAGCTTGTTGGATCCTTAAATTTTAGTCAGATGTTCGATTTATGGTTGTGTGTATGGAGAGTTTCGTGATCAGAAATAATATCTATGTCTATAAATTATATGTCTTGGGGAGATTAATCACTGCTTGCTTCTAATGGTGGATTCCCATGTTCACAAACTGAAGAAGAACTAGTTACTTTATGCTACGACACTGATTGTTTTCGGAAATTTTAGACTTGTTATGTGCTTGATTTTATTATTTTAAGTTAAAGGAATTCGTAGTTCAATTTGGATTAACTTTGAATGAAAAGTTTAATCAATTCAATTTATAAGGTTTATTTCAACGTGAAAATAGTTTAGTTTTTCCAAGAAAAAAAAACATTAACTGGGATTTGGATTAATTTGGTAAAATTTCAAACCATAATTTTAAAGTTTATCAAACTAAACTATTAATTTTCCATGTATCCTAATAAATTTAAAACTTAAATGAATTGATAAAGGTTATACTAACATCGAATATTAGTGATTTTAATACTTCATGTATGATTTCAAATTATTAAAATAAATACATTCATAGATGATTAAATATCTAAAATAGTGAAAAAATGCAATATGAATATAAAAGTGACTGTAGGGTTTTAAGATATGATATATATGTAAGATATTAACAATTTTATTTGATTTGAATTAGTTCTAGATTTTAATTTGGATGCACTAAGTAAAAAAATTATTTTACTCATACATTCAATTTTGTGTATATCAATATTTCAACATAAATGTTTGACACTCACATGTATTACCTTATTACCATCAAATATGATGTACAAGTGGTTGATAATTTGGTCCTCACCTCTTATGGAGCATTACATTAGCCTTATTTAATTACACTAAATTTACTAAATTAACCATATTTTAATTTTTAATTCCTTTCTCAATTCTTCACCGTCTTTTCCTGTGTCTATGTTTATGTCAACCACTAGTGCTGCTGCGTCGTCGCCTCCACCACCCGTTGGTGCGACCACCAAAGATAGTTGCACTTCTGCCTTTATACGCAAGATTTTGGATAAGAACTTCATTGCTTTGAGATTCATTTAATTCTTTTGCTTCACATTGATGAGTTTTACACACCAACATAAAAAATACGTTGTGCTTGAATAACTTTCTTTTTTACTGAGTCAAATCATTGGGATTGGACCCACTTTTTCACCATCATGTTCATTTAGTGGGCCGCATGCCCACATAACTCAAACACTAATTCCCTTCTATTGCTTAGATTTTTAACCCTTCTATAGCTTAAATGCTAATGCTCTTCTATTACTGAGATTTAGCTTGGCCGAGATTCAGTCTTCGCCATGCTTGGAATCAATTTCTAGCTATAACTGTTACTTGATGGAAAGACAATCCATCATTTTTCTCATAGCATATTCCAGAAAAAGTTATCGGTTTACTTTCCAACTTGATCGTGAATGCTGGTAGGAAGTTGTGTGTGCAAAAGGAGCGGTGGCATGGTGGTGAATTGCGAGAACCCCATTACCGGTTGCGTGGAGGCATAAGGGGTTTAGGGATATTTTTGTGCTTTTGACTTTATATTATATTTTTAGTAATTAATTTAGCCATTGATTCAATTTTATTTTAGATCTAATGGTTAAAGTTAAAGGAGCATCACAAGCTCCAGAACAGGTGGGAGCAAATTATCCGCCACCTGATGATATATGGTTGGATGATAGTACAAATTTTGCACTAAAGTCTAAAGTGTATCCAAATTAATCTTGGTTTTAAAAGTAAAATTGAAAACTAAAATGAACTAATCCATTTTAAAACAAACAAGTCAAGAATCCGATAAAATACTAAAAAGAACTAATGATTTATATAACTGTTAGTTAATTTTCACAAAAAAAAAATCACAATAGATTTTTAACCGTTATGTTTTAATGAGATTGGATGTGACAGTAAATAACAACGAATCACTATAAACTCCAAAACAAGGTAGGGACTAACGTATCTGACATTGTCATTGTAGCTGCATTTCACAATGGAAGTGGTTTGATCAAGGAAGAAAAAAACCAAACCGAATCTTAAACCAAATAAGCCACTGATTCAAAGGTTTAATAGTCAACTGGTTAAATCGGATACAAAAAATACTAACTATATATAATATAAATTATTAAATAATTTAAATAAATAATAAATATCTATTAGTTATTATTTTTTATTCCAACAATTAATTAATTTTACTATTTTATGTGAGCAATTAATTTACTTTTAAACATAACTCAAGTAATTTTTCCTATATTAGTTTTTCTTTTAGGCTTGTCATTCAATGTATTGGTTTTCCCATGATCCATTAACATGAAAGTATGGGCTAAGATGGTTTGCTGGCCCATAACCCATTATCCATCTAAAGAAAAACCTAGTCATAAACAATAAAAGAAGTGCAGGAGCGCAACACACACTCCCTTTGCGCCATGTTCACAATCTTCTCTCTTAGTAAACTTTTTATTTAGATTTCATATCTGTTGTGCTTGTGGAGCAAAGGCGTTGCGCGCGAGCAGAGGGCGAAGCAATGCAAGGAGCAGCGGGCAAGCACAAGGCGCGCGAGTAGTTCACCAAAGAAGATGAAGATCTTATGAGAGCTTGATGAGGCTTGAGCCTTGAGAGAGGCTTGTTTTCCTTTTTTTCAGGTCAAATGCCCGAACCCAGAACCTTAGAAACCGGATTAGTCCATCGGTTTTCCCAGCTTTGACCGTTCTTCAGCCTCTGATTTAAGGTGTTCAACCAGACTGGCCTAGTGACTAATTCTCGGTGAGAGCGACTGATCCTATGGGTTTTCTTCTATGGGTTTGATCCAGGAGAGTGTATCTTTAGGGGTCGTGTTAGTGTTATGTTGGTCCAACATGTCTTATGGACCATGTCATGGTTCAACGTTTTTACCATTAGATGATGTTTGATCAAAATCATACGATGTACAAAGTTCTGGATAAAATTGCAAATGAAACCCCACTCCACCATTTTCTTATAATTGCAACATGGTTCTTTAGATTAAAAAATTAACGTGAACCCATCAAAACATTTTGGTTTCCCTTTTCTATGTCTGTCAAATCCCTCCTCTTCCAATATCCTTCTTCTATACCACCGCCACACGACTTCCTCTATTCCACCGCCTAGCTATTCCTTTACCGTTCACCTATTGGCCTCTGCTTCCAGTGCCACTTATTGGCTGAGCACCACATCCACCTCAAACGACTTTGGTATTTTATCACTCATAGTCATTCAATATTCTTCTATTTCCTCACATTTTCCACTGAGTCAATTGTCACGATTAAGTCCTTACAATCGTTTGTACTTGCCATTGCCTACACCACTGCACAATTGGGCAAATGTTTCAGTATACTAAATTATTAATCAGTCACCCATGTTGACAGGCTAGAATGAATGAAGCGGGATGCGAGTTTCATTGTGGGCCCACAAAAGGAATGCCTGGACATTAAAGATATGTTTGTGAGTTTGGATTTTGGAGGAGAAGGGAGGTGATAACTTGTCCTGTAAAATTATATTACAAATCCTCCCCTCCTCTTCCTTCTCCTCCAAAATCCAAACTCATAAACATACTCTAAGGTAGCTCTTTCAAACTCATTCGGTTTGCAATTAAGGCTGGGCGCAGTGGATTCATTAGTGCCTCTCTCACACGCCTTACCCGTGAATCTTGATCAGATCTGTGAAAACAACGGGGTCTAGAATAGTTAATGAGATGAGACTAATTCGTTCAGAACCCTAATGCCATCATTTCGGATTAGCTGTGAAAATTAGATATCATGGCATTTCTACTCAATCAAATACACAACATCAAACTCTAGTCAAATGAATGTTTGAAATTATTAAAAATGATCATATAAATTTCTCATGCATTGTATTCCATTTCTAATGAAAAAAAAGGGGGGATGTTTTAAGGAGAGTGATGACAGCGCATGCAACTTATTTCGACAGCATACTATTGAGAAACTGGTTATGTCAAAGTGTAACGGTAAAAGCTCCAATTATTCCTTACGGCTTACGAATAGAATGGTCAACACAAGCCCTCCTCTCAGCAACTCCGAAGAGCATTATAGAAGACCACGGTGAACACATGCGATCATGAGACTCCCGTTCAAATATAATCCATAAAATATAATTCATCAAAACTAACAAAACGCCTACGCTAGCAGACAACAACTACTAATGACCTTGTTATTTTAAATGCAACATTACGCCTTAAAGAACCTTAATCTGGCATCCAACGGTTATTGGTCACCTATTATTTGCAATCAAATGACAGTGAGCGAAAGGTTTCCATTATTCCACCCTCAGAACAAGTATTCCACACGGCCCGTGATACTGTCCATAGATGACGCAATGCTGAATCAGATAGAACTCACATTGAATGGTAAGAAAATAAAAATTCCACAGGTTATACAGTGTGACTTATTATCATTAACGCAATAACCCTGAAAATAATAGGCAAGTAATACACATTTTAAGAAGAAATGCCAACATGCGTCTCCGAGGATATTAACTATTCTCTTACTTGGCTTCTAAATATATTAAGGTAAAAGGTTTCATGCTCCAGAAAGCCTGAAATGGCCACGCTCAGATTTAAGAGGATAGTCTTTTCTAAACCAAAGTTGGCCACAAGAAGTATATATCGTCGCATACATATAGGGCAGGGGTCCCAACTATCTGTCCAAGTCTCGACAGTCTTGCGACAAAAGCAAGTAGTCACAGCAGCACAAGCCAGGATAAAAATGTCATATAAGATGCTCTATCACCATAGCTTATTTTTGACCCAGAAAAGTAAGAACACAACTCCAAAAACAATAGCAACGGGTGCCCACTTCCGAATCAGAGCCTACAATAAAGATTTTATTTTTAATTATACATCCACGATATTGAGTATAAGCAAACAAAAGCCAGAAGCTGGAAAGGAACTCATCACTTGCTAATGCGGCAGGGTTAACCCGATTAACCCAACTCCATCACCTATTCACCTAATCATTGAACACAGAGAGAGAGAGAGAGAGAGAGAGAGATTGTATAAAAGATATAAGATTTTGCCTGTAATAATCAAACTGGCAAAATAAGGAATTACTCCATGAAGGTAATAGCCACAAGAAGTATCACTAACCTGCATACAGACACTTCAGAACAATTTCTTAACTTCATTAGTTATTTTATTTCATTAAAAAAAATTATATTCCACTGCCTAGACTATTTCAAAGAACTATAACCAAAAATTAAAGCCATATAATGATATTTGGTTAAAGCCGGTAAATTGCACAGTTCATACTAGCTTTCAGAATAATCTCCCGTTGCATGTTTCTGTATAAATTAGAAAAGCATGTCTTACCACAAAACTATTCAAAACTACAACTGGATAGCTTCTGAGGTCCAAAGTAAAAACTGAACTATTGCAGATATGACAGCATCCTAAGGAAGACCATAATTGCAATTCAACCAAAAAGGACAAACCTGTCGATTTAAATCCCTGGCCTTATCAGCATAAATGCGAGATTCTGATGATAATCGGCTGGACATTTGGCTGACCTCTGCATGTTTGAAATCAAATGTGGTACATCAATTTTGTACTTCATGGTTCATAAAGAAGAAAAAGCAGATGTACCAAAACACAAACAGAAAGTGACAGTAAATGAGAAGGGGAAAAGACAGAAGAGCATTTATCACTATGAAAATTTTAACAGTAATTTCTGAGAAAAATCTTGAAACAGAACATCATGTCCAGTCTTATAAACTAGGAACAGCAATTCGTAAGCTGATTAGCATTTGAATACAATGTTGGCAGAGAAAACCAAAATCAAGATTCATCTAAATTCTTGATGTCCTTTCATTATCCCACTAATAAAATTAATTAGGACCCACATTGATTGAATTGTGAGTTTGCAATAACAACAACTAAATTTTTTCTCACTAGGTGAGGTAAACTACATGAATCAAACACTTTAGTGTCCTATTATAAACCATATCTATAGACAAATCAGTATAGTGTAAATTTTTCTTAATGATTTTACCTGTAGTTTTTCTTGGTCAAACATCATCATAGTGTCCTATACTACGACACCTTTTCCTAATTATCAGAAGGGCAAAGGCAAACAAAAGATCATAGCTGAAACTTGTGAGAATATCTGAATAACTACTACTATAGATTTCGATCAGAAAAACTAATTTCATAGACACTTAGAAAAGTGTACCAATACAGAACCTTTGACATTTTTAACTCAAGCATCTTTATATTTTTTCAAGCCAAGGCAATTTGATAATAATGTGAAGTAAACTTCATTTATTAATGACATGAACCAAGTATGCAGACAAATGTATACCAATCAATCAGTCTAATGTACAAAAAAATGAGTGAGAGAGAGAGAGGATCACGCTTCAGATCCAAAACTCATGCTTCTATTTTCATTTTCCTTTTTAGGAAGATTAACTCAATTTTATGAGAAAGATGGCAATAGGTGAACCCAACTGCAGTGGAAGTAAAAATAATAGAGGCCTAGGTTTTCACATTCTATTCCAATTGATGAGGCATGTAAGTATAAATTTCAATGTTACCGGTCAATCAATCAGCAGAAAGATGCAATAACTAAAACTATTCAGAAAATAGAGAGAATATCTTACGGTCCAACTGTTCACCAACACCCAGAACTTCCTGCACGTTTCTAGTCATAATCTGATGGACTTCATAGAGTTCATCATTCAACTTGCAATATTGCGCTGAGTATGGGTATCCTGGTAAAGTTTCTTTGTTTTCTGCATAAATGTGTCTTATAAAAATTTAAAAGGACAACAAAGAAGCAAAGAAAGGGATTAAACACCAAAAAGATAATAAAACTAGAACAGTAAGCAGTATATGTCAGCATATAATGCAAAAATAAAGGGCAATAATAAAAATGATATCTACCAAACTTGATGAAGGCATAGGGTCTGGCAGCAGTTTCAATTTGAGATCCATTGACTCGCTCAAACTCAGTCCTGAGTTCTTCAAGGTATTGAAAGGCAAGTTTCTTAGGGTATGCACGATCACACATTGTCAAGTAACAGACACGCCCTTCAATAATATAACTAAAGTTCTGTCAAGGCTACTGCAGGCTATGAAAACTTTTCCTAATAAACTAGTGCAAAAAAAAAAAAATGTAACTGATACTACCAAAAAAAGAAACGATCTACTAAATCCAGAGGCAGTGGTAGTTTTGTAGACAAGGGAGAAAGCATCTTGCTTGGGAAGCAATTTTGTGGAGCATCAAAAGCAGTATCCCATTTTGCACATGCAGAAACAGACTGTATTGTGATTCAAGAAAGATAGGAGATACCAATCAATCACGTAAAAAGACAACAGACTGTAGCCTCTTCTAATGTCCAAAACCAAAAGATTTGCAGCGTATAAGAAAAATTGAATAAATCCAAACGGTGATCAGGCGGAAAACATCTCAATTCTGTGACTCGGAGGCCGAGAATTACTAGATAACAGCACATAGAGAACAGCAAACTCTAAACATTTCCATATTCTCATAGATGAAATTGTATGCTTGTGAATTATTATTATGCTCAGAATTCAGATAGTAGATGTCACTTTCAAAATATAAGTACGACAACCAAAAGAATTGTAGAATACAGCCAATTAACAATTATGGAATACAAAGGCAGAAGGATACTGGAAAACATAAGGGCCAGTTTCAACTGACATCCTCGATGCCTCATTCTGTCCTCTTGAGAGATTCTTAAACAATGCCTTAACTTGCTGTTTATAAAACTCAGCATCTTTAAGATCACGACCATCATCCAGTCCCTCGGCTAGCGGAAGACCATCAGTAACACGAGCAATCATAGTCAATTTCACCATTGTTTTCAGTTAACAGGCTCCTTATTGCACGTTAGGACTTTGCAAGCAAACCAAAATACACTGCAAGACCAGTCCAAAGACGGACAAAACAAAGCTTGGTCAGAATCAGGACCCTGAGAATAATTAAAACGTAGCATAAAAACAAACTATTAGTTATTTCTTTTTGAACAATTGAAATAGAAAACAAATGCAGATAACACTTAAAAGTAAAGAATCACAATCTCATCATCTCACATGGCAGGAGCAGTGCAGCAACAAAGGGTGTGTTTGATTTTAGAAGGGATCTCTTCCCTCGAAAAGTCAAACTCACTCACAAACATATATACCCTAAGGGCCTACAAGCATTGCAAAATGTGCTATGGAAGTGTTGTTGCTTACCAGGAGGATTAAACAAATGATTCATATTTACAAAAGTCCAGTTACAAAACAACGGGAAATTTAATATTTCCATTCATTAACATGGTAACAGTAAAGAGCGATTCAAACTAAGCAGCCTATACATGCGCAATCGACGAGCGTCAGTGAAATGAAAATAAATATGAATGGGAATACGAATACGAATACACGGTGTTTGAAACTGAAGAAGGGCATAATGATCTATTAGGAAGAACCTAGCCAGGCCAGGTAGTGTAATTTTCTAACCTAATGGCAGAAAAATGATTGCATTACATTACATGGGTAACAGTAACAAAACAAGATAACAAGCTGCAGGAACTAAGTCATTAGTCATGTCATGCAACTTACCTGGCAATTGAGGTGACACCTTATACCTCCCTCCTCAACCTCGTCAGCTAATTGTTTGTCATTGCATTAATTATAAAGCAGATTGATCGAATATGCGAAAGATCTGACGGAGTCTCCAATTTCGGAAGCAACACAAGGAAAGGGGCGAAACTACCTACGTGACTCAGATCTTGGCATCTTGCAGAAGAAGCAGCAGTTAACGAAAGAAAGAATGAATGAATTACGGAGAGAGAAGAATGGCGAAGACGAACGGAGGAAAGGGAGGTTAGATTTTTTTTCCCCTTTCCCTTTTTTTTTTTACTGAACGAGAGGGAGGTTAGATTTAAATGAAATAATTAATATTTAATTAATTGTAATTGCAACATATAAAACACGAGAGTCAATGCGGCTAAACAGGTGACTCTCTCCGTTTTACAACAACGATAAAAAAAAAAAACCAAATAATATAGATACTAAGGTAAACAAAGAAAATATCTTAATAAATATAAAAAATTATATAAGATGATAAAACTATCCTTATATAATTATTATTACTTATCTTGATAAATGTGTTAATTACTCAACCAACACATTTACACTAAGAGTAAAATGGAAGAGATAAATTAATGCTGCCTAATGGACAAATATTCTAAAATAGAAAAGTCAAAAACGATAGTTATTATGAAACAGAATAAGTAGCTGGCCACCACCCGCCATGGCATTTGCATTTGGAGTAGGCCAAATGCACTATCATGTACACCAAATATAAACCACTACTGAAAACTATAATTAGTTTCATGCACATCAGAATATAATTAACGCGTACTAGGCGTTAAGTTCTATACGGCCTATGGTCTATTGGGACCACCCGTATTTTCCGGAAAGTCCCCATAGGTGACGGGCTAAAGATGTAGTTTGGGGTGCTGCCTTAATAATTCTAGAATACCTCATCTGCATCGAGTTATGCTCGCTCCAGGAGCGAGCCCTAATGTCAACACAATTTGAAACGACGGTTTCACTTAAGAGACCCCAATACCCTTTTAAACCCCGATCTCGGCCTCCTCTTCCCTAAGCCAGGAAACCCTTCCTCCTAAACACATTCCTCCTTTCCTTTCTCAATTCCACATCATTCCTTCTCCTTCCAAGATCAAAGGTAAGAGTTTTATGGGTTTTATCATTCCCTTCCTCTCCATTCCATTTTCTTAGGTTTGGGTTGTTGTTGTTATCCATTGTTGTCAAGTAAGGTTGCTCCCCAATGTTGTTAAAGTTAAATTAGAGCTATCTAGAGTATTAGAGTTTGATCTAGAGTTTTGTTGCTTTAATGGCAGATATTGATGTTATTTCCACTCACAAAGCATAATGGGTGTTGACGCCACTCCTTCCTCCCTCTAGGTGAGTGGGTTCAAATCTTATTATCCTTGTGTTAATCATTATAGCTATTTTCTTTAATTTGTGGCATGATCACATGATTTTAGAGAATATTTCAAGAGATTAGAGATATGGTTGGTTTTACTAAGTTTATGAAAATGATGATTTTTCAACTAGAGCATGAAATACATGTTTTAATATAAACTCATGGGACCATCCTGTTAAAATGATTTTATTAAAGAGTTAAAGTATAAACATAATTTATTTAGAGATTTTTATGAAGTATCATGATAATTACAAGAGTAGGGTATTTTTGTATGATAGAGTTTTTGTAACACCCTAAAAATTATTTAAAAATTAATTTGAGTTGTATTGGTGAGAATTTAAAAAATCTTACAGTTTTAGCAATGATGAGTACGGCCCAATAGATGAGTTAAAAAAAATTTTTAAGCCGAGTGTGAATAGTGACCTTGTAGGTCACAGAAAACGAAACCCTAGAATTGAGGCCTGGAGATCCCGAAATGAAATTATAAGATTAAGGTTACAAATGGTTAGGAATAGAATTTTATACCTGAAATTTAATTTCAGACAATATTTGATTACCCGAGACGTGTTTCCAGTTTCATACAATTTTGATGTGCAATTTCTAACACCAAAAGATAGTTTAATCTTTATAAAAGGATAATATCTATCCTTTAGAGTCAAGTGTAAGGCTAAGATTTAATCTTGTAAAGAAAGATTAAATCCTAGTCATTCATTTCTTTTTATTATTAGAAAGAAACTATACTTTAATTACCTACATACTATATTTATATCAAGATGAAAACAAGTCAACAAACCTTATTTCTCATCAAGCTATTTCCAGCCAAGCTTCCTAAAGAATCAGCCTCCATTATCATCTTCTCAAAACCTTCAAAATTTGATTTCAAACCCTCAAAACCCTAGCTTGAACTTGATAAAATCACAAGATTTCTTTATAAAACTTCTTTTACTCATCACCACCTACAAAACTAACCGATTGAATTTCCAATTTTTCACCTTTCCTCACATTGAAAGATCATCCTCTACTATATAAGGAAGGGTTTGGTGTAGGTTAGAAGGCCTTGAAGTGAAGAAGATTATTCTTAGATCATTCTTAGATCATTCTTGGAGCCAAGATCCCTAAAGCCACCAAAGTGGGTTCTTTGTACCTTTTCTTGGCCATTTTGTTTTAGATTTTTACTTGTTGAAATTTTGAATTTTCTGGTTCTAATGTATGATTTCACACACACATATACATGTATTTACATTGGTGGAATAGTTTGGTGATGTTAAAAAATCATTTTTATCAAAAGGATTTTTGTACTATGCTGCTGAATTTTTTGATTTTCTTATAGGTAGGAACTGGTCACAATTTTTTCTGATGCATTTGTAGGTGTTTTTATGAGCTAGAAAAATTATATGTTGAAGCAAATATCCTAAGGCAACTCTATAATTTTTCTTGGGTGATTTTAAAGACTTTTCCTGCCTTAAAAAATCAAGTATCGTGGCTAATCATATTACTCTAAATTGTTGAAAGTTGAAACTTCAGATTTTGCTAATTTTATTATCATAGCAAATGATTGATTTTTTCTTTTAAATTTTTACAGGGTGTTGGAAGCATATTAAGGTTTAACCATGAATTTTATTATGAATTTAGGCAATCATTTGCTAGGGTTAAAAATTATAGAATTCTAGTTTTAACTGAGATTAGGTGGTCGATGACCACCAAATTTTTAGAAATTTATTAACATAGTTATAGAATAATTCTTGCTCTGAAATTTTTACAGGATCTTGTGGATACATTGAAGTGTCATGGATAATTTTTGTAGCCTTGGAATTGGTTGTTTAACATGCAAATTAAATCTTGCTATACAATTGTAAAATCTGCCCAATGTGCTGAAAATGTACAAATACATCTAATTGATGATATAATGAATTTTGATTCAAGTATGATGTGTATGAATGCATGCTATGGACTTTAAAGATTGTTTTTATGGGATAAATGAGAATCACTTGTGATTGATTGTCTACATGTGATTAATGAGTACAATTGAAAAGAAAAAAAGAGATTGAGACTATAATTTGAGATCCCTTTGCTATGTCAAGAGCACGTAAAAATGAGAATGGTATGGATGAATCCTTTTGTATGTTAAGGGCATAGAAAGATCCCTTTTATTATGTCAAGGGCATAAAAAGATAGGGATGATGTATATGAGATTCCCTTCATGTATCGAGGGACGTACAATTGAGAATGAAGTACTATGATGTTGAGTAGGATGACATGTGTATATTAAGTAAAATGAATAAAAAGAGACCCACTTTGAAAGAATGATTTGTGAACTTTAAAATAAACCTTTGATATATATTGTATGCTTACATTTTTCTAATAAGCCAAAAGGTTGGGATAATGATGATGAACCAGATTTTTTCTTGTATTATCTATTTTGGGATACCCTCTAGAATTTTAAGATTCTCACCCTATGTGTTTGTATTTCCATGTCGTTTAGGTTTGAGTCAGAATTATAGGCTTACACAAGAGAAATTGGAATTGCCGTAGTTTAGCGTTAGATTGTCAGGTTGTACTTAGTTGTAGGAATATGTATATGATAGGGAACAGATATGTATTAAAGGTCATAGAAGAGTTTCTCTTTTTTACTTGACTTTGTATTCAATAAAAGTTTTGTTTCTTTGTTCTATAAATTTTATTATAATTATGACTTAGTTATTACATGAATCACTCGAACTTGTTATAGATATTTAAGATGTTTGGAAATTTATAAGTAACAATTCTGAGTCCAATAGCATGGCTTAAGGAAGATATTGTACTTGGGAGGATATTACAATTGTGTACCCAGAGAAAAGCCAGTAGTAGAGTTTAAGAGAAAATAAGTATTTTTATGACTTGGAGACTAGACGATAGCTATAAAGAAAGAAGAGCGAGTTAATGGTTGAACCCCGATCATTAACCTTAGTATCAGTTGTCCTGAAGGGACAATCTCACATAGCAGAGAGCGAAACCTAATTAGGTGTCCAATTTAAATCCTAGAAGGAACACATAGCAGAGAACCTTATGTCGTGATTGACATGCGTAACCAGAAATATATTTATACTGCGAAGAAATACATAACAGAGCCCCTGTTTCTCTAAGGGAGGAGTATTGTATATGTTTACCAAAGAATATCAATTTAGAGCCATTATGTTTACTTTTGTGAATATGATTTCAAGAGCTATTGGATTAATCAATTTTGATGATTCTATATGTATATTTATGTTTGTTGTTGTCCCATGAAAAGGCTATGGATGAGAGCCTACTCTCAAGTTTTAAATGAAACTCACACATCTCCCTTCTTCCATTACAGGTATGTTAGCTATTGCAGGTCCTTCTCATCCACCTCCTCCCCAATAGTAGAGATTTCCATTTGGTGAGCTCCATTCCAGAGTGAAGTGTTCTTTTGCGTTTTGTATAGAGATAGAGTGCTTTAATGTACATTGGAGGTAGGGTCCCGAATCATAGAGATATTGCATGTTTTGTATACCATGATTAAATTGTATTTTCATGATTATAGATTTCATGGATATTTTGTATAAAGAGCAACTCCTATATTTTGTATCATAGAGAGATTTAGAGTTTAATTGTGATATGATTATTGATGATGAACTTGATTTCAAAAGAGCTAGATATTCATTAGAGATGAAATAAGGTTTTATAAATGGATTTTACTATTAAATTATGCATACAGGAAGACTTAGAGGTCATGAGACTTACGTGAGGATGAGATTCCTCACGTATTCGCGTTTTAGTCGGGTTGTGACACCAGATCAACCTAACACTAAGCTGCCTTGAACTCACTTAACCCACGAGTTATTTAGATCAAGACCTAAACTAATCCACTTTTATATGACCTCAATTTTTAGCAACCTAACCCATTATTTTGATTGGTTGAGCCAGGTTAGCTCATGAATCGCAATATTTGCAATTATATATTTTTCAATTATATTACTAGTAAATTTATATGTAAGAAATATTAATATAAGTGCAAATTATAGGATCTTTTCTTAGGTCTTTTGTAATTATGTTCAACTCATTTGCCTAGATTTTAAAAATCACGGCTTCTTAATTAATTTAATTTAATTTAATTGTCAAAATTGTCCCTCAACCCTATAGCCACCATCACCCACCCATAACCATGGCCACCAACCTTAACCCTACCTACCTATAGGCATCGCTTGTAACCCATCGACCCATAGCCATTCCTAGTTTCACTTCCTCTCCACACAACAACAACGTAACACACACACTCACATAACCCAAATAGAAGAGACAAAGGTAAACATATACCATTGTCATCCCTTTCTCAACTCCCAAACCCATTCCCCCTTCCATCTTCCAAATTCTCACCTAAATCTCATATTCTTTGTAACCATACTTCCATTTCTTCACCACTCGTGTCAAAGTTAAATTCACCATCGAACCCTAACATAACCTTACCCTTCAAATGAGGAATTTGAGAATTGCATAAACTAATTTCAGCTCCATTATAGGAGTGGCATGGGTAAGAAGCAAAGCTCCAAGGGTTGCAAGTTCAATGAAGGGCTCATCATCCATGCTAGAATGTACCTCATGTTGTGCTCCTCAAATATCTTTTCGATGGGTGAAGGTGGACTTGCGACCCTTTGAAGAAATAAAGGTGGCCATATGTTTCTTAAGAATATGTTTTTCTTCTTATCAATAAGTTTGTTATATCTTAGTAATAATATCACAACTATTGTTGTCCCTGAATTTTGGGTTTGGCTAAGTTAAGAAAATAAACCTAGAGAAGAACACAAAATCACCTTTGAACCCAAAGTGTTGGTGATTGCACCAAGGAGGGAATTTACCCCCTGGTTATGAGTTCTCCAACTTCATTAAAGAATAAGTTTTTGACAAAGGCAAGTGTGGAATAATAATGGATTTCATTGATAAACAAGAATAATTACAACACTTCATGCCAAAAGGATCACAATAAAATTTAGAGGGGATAACTACACCTAAACTAAACTAAAACTAGGAAAAAAGGAAGAAAAGGATAAAATGTGAGAGTCGTGTTGATATGAAGATCCCTTCCAAGTTGTATTTTCCTCCATTAAATAAGTAACACCTTCCCCATGACACACCAGAAATTGCCCTGAACTACCCCTTCAACTTGCGCTAGTGTGGAGTATTCTTTGTATAACTTCCCACATCACTATGAGCATGTACCCACATTACTTGACATGCAGTAACTATTCCTTCCTGGAACAGCCTAACTTTTAACACAATACGCCTAGGATGCATAATGGTTAATCATTAGTTGTTACTCTTTCTTCTTAAAACTTTGCTTGATTTTAAACTTTGAAAATCAATCTATGGAACATATGACCCCTTTTTTTTTAAAGACCAAATTATGAGCTATTTGCGTATAAGTTATAATCGTTAGTTGTTACTCTTTTATCTTAGAACTTTACTTGATTTTAAACTTTAAAATAAGTCTATGAAAAATATGATCTATTTTTTTTAAAGAGTCGTTCGTATAAGTTATAGCGCATAAGTATTGATCATATAATACATAATAATAGTACATCTAATCAATGTATTCTTAACCATCCATTACATAACATACATGTAAAATCAATAGGAGAGCATAACATAACTAAAAACATCATTATAGCATAACATTAACTCGAAATATCATATCATGTAAGAATAATATAGAGGCATTCAATAAGTATGGGGTTGTTTGGAAAGTGTTTTGCAAAACAATTTTAGTTTTTAAAAATAAAAAATGAAAAAAACTTGTTTTATTGGTTATTCTTTTAGATTAATTTTAAAAACAATAAAACAAATTTTGTGTTTTAAAGAAAAAATTGAAAACAGCTTAAAGATGTTTTTGAAATTCTTTTTTTAAACTAAGAAAGAATCGAGATGACACAATTGTAATTAGTTAGTTTTATTAATTGTTACCCAAAATTTTCAAAATTTTGCATTCAAAACAATTTTCAAAAACATAAAAACAAAATAATTCCAAACAACCCCTATATTACCATAATAATTGTATCGACCCCATAATAGAGGTTAAGCATACAATAATTCAAAGGCTAAGCATAACTAAGGCATAGCTAAACCCGTTGTGGGTGCATGTCTACCGAAGACTAAGTTATGAATGTGCTTGGAGATGAGACAACCTCTAAGCGATTGCAAATTAGAAGGACTATATCCTCGCTTCCACTACTACACTTTGATCCGAACCATAGTGCAACTCCCATGCTAGAGTCTCAAGGAAGTCCAGAGAGCGCCATCAACCTTGTCTAAAGACGAAGATAGAAAGAAATAAGAGGAGTGAGAAACTTATACAAGAATCTTAGTATGGTTTCTATCTCTCGGCACATGTGTCATCATCATCGTCTAAGAACCTCAGGTTTTCATTATGAAAATAATGGACATAAATAGGGTTCATTTATTAAGTTCCAAATGCTCTTAGCCGAACCGTATCTTTTAGTATGAATTTTGACATGGATGCATCATATCATATTATAAATGCATATCAATACCTTATATAACACTCCAAACATACAATGACATAATATAGAAGCATAAGGAACATGAACAACTATGGAACACAACTTTCCTCTTTTCCTTTCTTAGGGGACTTAGCATTCTTAATCTTTCATGAGGGTTACCCTAATACTCTTTTCCTTTTGAGAGTTCTAAGGTTATGAGCTCATACCTAGCTAGTTGTCACTAGCCTACACTTATCCCTTTTTATAAGCTATTTCTCAACTCCCAAAGTACAAGATAGGGGGCTTGGATCACCTTTCATAAATAGTATCTTCTTAAATCTAAAGGATCACCTTTTTGGATTACCTTCTATAACCAGTAATTTAGTTCTGAAGATCATCTTTGTTTGTCTTATGTCACCTTTCTTAGCATGTCATTTCAAGATGCAAGTATGAGAATGTAATCACAATCATCATCATAGCTTATCACTTAACATTTTCATGCTCACAAATTTCATAGTTTCTCTAAGTCCACAAATTCGATGGAAATTCGATAACATAATGACTGGAAGGTTTTCTAAATTTGCTTCCTGTTAATTTGATCATATAAATCATGCATCAAAGACTGGACTCAAGCTAATGCATATGCTATGTTCAACAGGATATACACAATACAAAAGTGATCATCATTTACATGATCCAAAGATCAAGCATGCATAGTCATCAATACATAATTTCACATAATCACTTCAAGTCATTCAATTTCCAAAATTTACATGAACATAGCTCAAATAGCGTACCATTCACATCAATATCATCAAGTCATTAATATTTATATTTTAACCCAAAGAGTCAAAACGAAATCTCTATAAGTATGTGGGTCAAAGTATAATAAATTTCTCTTTTCAACACTTTTCTCAAAACTAATGATTCTCAAAATTATTTCAAACTTGCATGAGACCATACCACTTACGTATCATTTTTAAACATCATAAAAATCATTTTGGGCCGTTGGCCAAATTTGTTAGCTTTAGAGTTAAAGTGCTAAATTTCACTTTTTGACACTTGGTGAGTACCAACACTTTTAAAAATCATTCTTAACATTGTAAATGACATTTTGAATACATGAACACATCCAAAATCATTTTTGACTTTAATTAAACTCATTTAACCAAAATACACATATTTGAGAAGTTTAAAGTGCAACTTCTCATATTTACAAAACTACCTAAACCAAATACCTCTAAAGATCTTTTTAGACACCTAGGATGCTAAAATTTTTTTTGCAACAATTATTAACACTTTAAACTCCTAAAACGTAGCGAATCAATAACGTGGCAAAAACTGAAAATAAGAAAATGCTTTAAAAATTATGTTTTTATCTCTTTTAGTTACTAGTTTCTTCAAAAAATTATTCTAAGACCCTTAAAACACAAGAAATCATTTTCACATGTAGAGAAATCAATTTTTGGCATTAAAACAATGGCTAAAATAAAATCACATCCATGTGTCCTACATGTTCAAAAATCACATCTTTACCCCCTATTGGTTGCTAACTCTTTAAAAAATTCCCTTGAACATCTTAGACAAAAGATACATGTTTTAAATAAAATAGAACCAATCCCAAACCCCATATATGTGCATAGCCAAAAATCATATAGATGTGTGTCTATGTTCAAAAATTTCATCTAAGATAGTGAAAGGCAAATCTTGAGCAATAGAGATCTAAGGTGATGACTAGAAATATAAATATGCAATGCTCTTTCATTTAAAGCCATTAGAAATATCAAATGATGACTTGAAATATAAATATGCAATGCTTGTTCATTTTTCATTTTTAAGCCATTAGAAATATCAAGTGATGACTTAAAATAAATATGAAATGCTTGTTCATTTTTAAGTCATTTAAACATAATATTAGAGTTCAAAAAGTGTGGAATATAACCCTATCAAGCTTAACAAAACAAAAGGTTTTCTCACAAAAATGCACAATGTATGAACTTTAACCCTTAGAAGGCATGAACAAACTTTAAAGTCTCTATTTTTGTGGTTCCAAGAACCTTGTTTCCTTAGACACATCATCAAGCTCTCATATGTAGCAAAATAAACCAAAGAAGAAAAATGTGCATTCTTTCTCTCTCTCTCTTTTTGAAACAAAAAATCAAACTTTGAGTTCTAAAGGTCATAAATATGATGGTTTCACAACCATTATCAAGAATCATCATAATCAAGTCATAGCTTTGATCACTACAAAACCAAAAAGAGAATAAAAGAAACAAAAAGGATAACGTAAAACAAATCTACCAAAGTATGCTTCTTGCTTGAAATATGAAAATTCTTATTCTTTGTAATTAGAAGAAAAAAAATATTCTCTTAGAGCGATGTATGGTTTCGGCCAAGCAAGGAAGAGGGAATGAGAGATTTTTATTATGGCTTTGTTGGTGGAGGCAAAATCTTAGGTGCTTATGGAGAGATTCATGATGGAAGAGTGTTTGTTTGAAACTTAGAGCTTGAGTTTGGAAGCAAACATGGAGGTTTTGGTGGAAGAAATGAAAAGGGTTTGAAGTGGAGAAAATGAGAGAATTTGTACACAAACTTGGTGCTCAAGTTGTGACCAAAAAATGTGATGGAAGATAATGAGAATGTGAGTTAGTGTTTGCTTGAAAAAATCAAAATGAGAAAGTGAATAGGGGAGGGAAATGGTGCAGCTATATGAGGGTTTGGTAGGTGATATTTTAGTTGTGTGTGTGGAAATTAGGGTTAGGTGTGGGTTTAATTAGGGAAATTGTTAGGGAATGATAATTGGGTGTTTATGATACTTTAAGCTTAGGTTAGGGGTTTCTTGCATGCTTAATTAAACTAAACTCAATTAATTCAAATTTCAAATGCATCATGGTCCTTAATCTCAAGGGAAAGCAAGAATGATAAAGTGACTTTTGTCCCCTATTTTTACTTTTTTTTGTCTTATAAAACACTTTTTATCTCTTTCTTACTAATCTTTGATTAAAAATAAGATTAAGCTTCTCTAATCAATCTTGGGCCTCAATTAACTCAAAATAAGTATTTCACTATTAATTAATAAAAATAATTAATCTTTAATTTGAGCCTAATATTGCCTATATGCCGTTAATTATTTTAATTAAGCTTAATTAACACTAACGATGGACAAAATAGTAATTTTGTATAAAATATGGGACTCATCCAAACATTATGTATGCCCTTAAAATAACATATCCAACTCTTGGGTGATGACAGGTCATCGTCATTTAATCCCATGTTAAATGACCTTAGGGGCATTTTGGTAATTTCACGTATGGAAAAATTGAAAATTGTGATTTTCTCACCAATCTATCTAAATCACATAGTCCCTTCAAACATTAAACTAACCTTTTAAGGATAGTCGGGCCATGCCCCTGATTTCTAGGCAAAAATAACTTTAGAGGCATTTTAGTCATTTTACACATAAGGAAAAAATTAGGATGTTACACTTTCCACTAAACACGTGGATGTAAAGGTGGCAAAATAAAAGTTAACTTTAGGTCTTACAATAGTCCCATGAAGCATGATCTATTAATTGTTTAGTAAATAACAAAAGGAGCATATTCAAATGTTCATCCCACTAATTTTCTGCTAATAACATATGCTCCCTGCATCCTTTAGCTAATGATGAGCAAGATGAAAGGTGAAGTGATGCATTTTCTCAAAAGGATTGTAACTTTATTTCCTAACAGCTAACATGTTTACATTAGCAAATTAATCCACCAAAATCTAAAGGTAGATAATTAAAATACTCTTATATTTGGTACGCTTAAACGTGTCTCAATCTTTCCTCCATCCATAATCATAGCTGGTCCCAAGGATGTGTCTGTAACCACCACGACTAACAAAGTTGCTTGAATGTTACGCCTGACAAAGTCAGGATAAAACAACCAAGTCAAGTGTTCATGAACAATAAGCTCTTGATCTTATAACTTTTGTAACAATGGCTGCATAGAAGAAAATTTAATCCAGGTAACCACCGTTGCTTTAGCATTGTAGGAGATCAAGGATTATCAGCTGAGCTAACATCTAGCTGATTCTATAATGGGTGAAATGCATGGTCTTTGAGAAATTTCCTCCAGGCAATGCAAATAACTCGACACACATTGAGCCATTGGCCAACTTGATGAAGTGATATACATTAGTCGACTCGTTGCTTGATGTAGAGATAACCCTCTCGCTGATTTTGTAATAAAATCATCCAGGACCTGGTGACGCCTAGAAAAATGAGTGATCATAGGATAGAAGTGGAACAATTATCCATGGCTCTCTAGTGTAACCCACCATGATTCTAAGCTGACTGTCATTAGTCGTGTCATTACTCTTGTAGTCAATTGAGTCCTAATCATCAACTGAAACTAATTTGGTATTATGCCCTTGTTCCATAACTTGGACATTCAACCAAAAACAAATGAAACAGCCACGACTAACTCTAGGCTTAATATTTCCTCGGCTAACGACTAGTATTACTCTTATGCTTCGCATTAAAGCTATCTAAGTTGTCGCAATTGATTGACACCCAAATCAGCCATCAAGCCAAAATAGTATCAAAATGCTCTTTTTACTATCAACCATAATGCGCCCAACTAATTTTTGTGGCAAAGCTAACAACTTTCTTTTGGAACCTGTCACTACCATATCATTCAAAATTAATGCATGTTTTTCAATCTCCTCTCATTCAGTTGAGTCATAATCTTCAATAAGATCGACTCTAGTCCACGTCTTCTATTTCCTTGGATGTCCTTTGTTTTTTCTCATTTACAAATTGCTTCATTCTAGAAGCTTTAATTGTTAATTGAGTAAAATACCTTTTCCTTAATCATAGACGCATATTTCCTATAGCTATGGCGGCAAATTCAATCTCTGGTAATTTGATATTACATTTGCTCATCATTTTATTGAATCTTTCCACAAAATTAGCCACAGGCTTGCCAATTTATTACTTACTATTCATAAGATTGACTAGCGTAACCTTAAACGCTGTTGATAAAAGCGGTCATGGAATACACATTCCATGTCTACCCAAGTATGTACTAAATTTGGCAGTAAATTTGAATACCATGTAAAAGCCAAACAAGTTAGTGATAAAGGCAATAATTGCATCCTTAAGATCTCATTTTGCCCTACTTCATCACATTGTGCAATGAAATGGCTAACATATTCCATTGTGGATTTTTCATCTTCTCCAGAAAAAGTAGTGAAGTCAATAATCTTAAATCCATGAAGGAATGAAACTCTATCCACCCAATCAAGGTATGGCTTGTAATACATAGGCCTTTCCAATGGCTTCAATTGGATCCCAAAATTCCTTCTCATAACATTAGCAAGCACATTAGGATCTATCCAATGTGGAGTATTTCCTCTTAGATCAGCAAATGGTTGGTTTTGGAATGAGACTTGCATCTTTGGACTAAATGCACCAAGATCAGCTATACAATTTATATTAGCCTGAGGAACATTCCATGGCCGAGATTGTATATGCCATGGCTGAAACTACAAATTCCACGGCTTAACATCCAGACTCCATTGTAAGACTAGATTCCATGAATGATTTTGCAACTCTACGATGATTGCATGATTGCCCCCATCATTATAATTTATGTTATTTCCACTAAATTCACCGTGTGACATTAAAGAACAAGTTTTGGACAAAGACAAGTGTGGAATGATAATGGATTTCATTGATGAACAAGAATAATTATAACACTTCACGTCAAAGCATCACAATAAAATTTAAAGGAGATAACTATACCTAAACTAAACTAAAACTAGGAAAAAAAGAAAGAAAAAAGATAAAATATAAAGAATTGTGTTATTGATTCGGAGATCCTTTCCAAGTTGTATTTTCCTCCTTTAAATAATAAACACCTTCCCCATGACACACTAGAAATTTCATGTAACTAACTACGCCCCTTAACTTGCTGGTAATTGAATATTCTTTGTATAACTTCCCACATTACTTGACATGTAGTAACTATTCCTTTCCACTAAACACGTGGATGTAAAGGTGGCAAAATGAAAGTTAACTTTAGCTCTTGCATAGACCCATAAAGCATGATTTATAATTGTTTAGTTAATAACCAATAGAGCATATTCAAATGTTCATCCCACTCATTTTTTGGTGATAACAACTATAAAAGAGTTTAATTTTGATGTGTTGATAGTGTAAATTTTTTTTACATTATTATCCAATCAAATAATCTAATTTGCATAACTTTTTAAGTGGTGGATGTGAGATTTAACCACTTTTACTAATGTGACAATACATAATTAGAATATTATGTAAAAAAAAATTATACTGTAAATACGTAGAAATTAAACACTAATTAATATGAGAAAAAATTGTGATACATCAAATATATGAAGTGAAATCCATTCAGTTATATAATGTAAACTACTTTTCATCATTCTAAGTTTTCTAAAATATTGTTATTTGTACGTCAGTTCTACAAACATTATTTTGATATTAAAAGAATCATGTATTTATAATTGAGGTTAACCCCCCCCCGGGGGGCAAAAAAAGTACTACAACTAGTAGTGTGTCGGCACTCTTGTGCCTATTAAGCTGTATTTTTTAATTAGTTAATAACTTGATATGAATGCCAATTTCACATCAATATATTATAATTTATAAGGTAATAATGATAATAGATATATTTTTATTCAGGTGATAATATATTATAAAAATATTGTGCAAGGACTTTTACACAAACACACAGGGAAATTTACAGTTTTCAAATGAATAATAATATGGCGAGTTCTAATGTGGTCACTGTGAGTTTGGGACCACTGGGACTGTCAATAGTAAAAAGATGTAGGCTGAAATAAAATTTTATGGTCAGGGCTGAAAAGACAAAAGAATGGAAAATGTGGGGTGAGTTTACAATTATTCCAAATTTCTTTAAACATAAAACTAAGTTGTTAATTGGTAGAGACTTGAAGGAAAATTAAAAAGAAGGTTTGAATTCTGGCCAAATTATTAAAACATCTCCTTTCCTGTTATTGGTTAGAGACACACCTGTCCACTGTGCTTTTGTTACCGATGAAGGCGGTGCTCTCTTACACCTGGTTTTTTAAGGCTCTTGTCTGGGTATCGTATTTGATCACCTTAGTTTGCGTGTTCGGTGCTTCGTTGTTTTCGTCGAAGCAAGATCTTCGTTGAAGATCATTGGTCGTGGTTATGCAGAAGCCGAGTAGCCCCTTTTAAGATTCAATTTTGATTTATTCCATGGTACTGAACATTTGTTTATAGTTCTTAAAATTTGTCATTTGCGTTAATTGTTTTATTCCTTCCAGCTCCTTTCCTACTTCTATGCTTTTTTATCAGGGGCAGCCAAGAATATAAGCATTGAAGTCTTGCTTTGTGATTTAGAGTGTGCTAGGGCGTCTATTTGCCTGATATGTTGAGACCTTTGTACTTGCATATGTTTAATGTTGTCAGAATTCAAAATTCACAAACTACACAAAACTAACTAATCTCAACTGTTCCATACTAATATCAACGGCTATGATTCCATCACCTCCATGTCACAAACTCAAGGTCCCCATATGAGAACTCGCCATGTTTGGACCAATTGAAAATAAATAGTTATAAACCTCATGGTGAATGTGGAAGAATATGGTGAGTGGTAGACCTGAAAGAAAGCTAGATTTATGACTAATTTTTTTTATAAATACTAAAAATATTTATTGACTTGAAAACAAAACAAAATTCAGAGTAAGGAGACACAAAAAACTGTTATTTGGAAATCATTTTTATATATTGTATAGATAATTGAAATCCCTTTTAATAATAGATGAAAAATAACTTTATCATCGTATTTTTTATTTGTATGATTTTTTAAGTGGTAGAATACAAATGTCAATTAATATATGATAATATACGATTTGAGCAAGGGGAATAACTCCTGTTAAAAAAGTAAATGTTCACTTTAGTCCCCAAAATTATAAGTGTGATTCACATTAGTTCATGAAATTTTAAAATTAATTTTTTAGTTGAAAATTTCATTTCATAGATTACTTTAGTTCTTGATCAAATAAATGTTAGTCAATCCATTACTATTATGGTGGTAACGTAAGTGACATATGGCATGCCACTTTGCATGCTAATTAACATGACACCAAATTAAAATAATTTCATATTAGTTCCTAAATCTCTAAATATGTCAAAATTGTCCTAAATTTTTAAAATATGTCAAAATTCAAATCCAAAATTTCTCCTATTTTGCTTCCTAAAATCTAATCCTCAATATTTCTAAAGCCTATTTATTTCTCTCTCATTTTCACACCTTATTTAAATAGTCCAAAATATCATCAACACAATTAAAATTTAGTCCAAATTTAGACCCTATTAGTTAATATAACTAATTTATCAGCTATTATATTACATTTCTTGGAATAAATTAGGGTTTAAAATATGAAAAATAGGATACAAGGAAAACATCATATTATCAATTATTGAGAATTTCTTCAAGGGGCTATTTAAACCTTTTAGTTGCAATTTGATAAGGAATTTGGTATCAAATTAAAGGCATCTAGTATGACAAAGAAAGAAAAATACTCCATGTCAAATGTACTCACAAAGCATCTCAAATTGGATTTTAATTGAGCTCAAGAGAATTATGTCTCTCATTCCACTAAACAAGCTCTTTATTGTGTTTAGGATATTTAAAATTTGGACTATTTAAATAGGGTGTGAAAATAAAAGAGAAATAAGTGGGTTTAAGAAATATTGAGGATTTATATTTTATGAAGCAAATAGAGAAATTTTGGGATTTGAGACTTTTTAACACATTTCAAAAATTGTAGAGTTTTGACACGTTAGAAATTTTAAGGACTAATATATATAAACCTATTTTAATTTAGCATCACGTCACGTGTGCTCAACATGATATATCATTAACACGTGACATGCCACGTACACTTAATGTGCCACATCAAAACAATAATGTTTGACTAACATTTGTTTGATTAAGGACCAAAGTGAGCACGAATAAAATTTTAGGAAACTAAAGAATTAATTTCAAAATTTCATGGCAAAGTGGACCTTTATCTCATGTTGAAATTTCACATAATCTTATCATATATGATCTTTCACCATTCATTTCTTTGTGTCATGTGTCATTGATAGCTCCTGCGTCTGCTATCAAAATAGTCTAAGTCCCCTTATTTGTAGTATAAGGTAACTTAGGTCATTCTTCCTAAGGACACAGGGTATGTTATCAAACCAAAATTGCTAAATACAACAAAGTGGGGGGGTTTGTGATTTTAGAATGTAAAAATGACAAAACAGAATGAAATGCTATTGATCAAAGAATCAATCCCAGACATCACGATTATTGGCAGAATTCATCATGGTTTAAAAGAGTCCAAATCCGGATGCTACTCTGTTAACCCAAATTTACTATATGATCATATAGTTATCATTCAACAACCTTCAAATCACAATCGTAATTTTAAATGAATGTTGAATTACATGCAGTTGGATTAACCTGGATAACTAATCAGTTACTTAGCCTTACTTGATTTCAATAACGATTTGGTCCTATATCTAATCAGATATAATTCAAACATAATCATGTTCAATAACTGAATTCATATTTGAAATTGAAGTTGAGAAAGGAAAGCATACATACGAAAATGGAAAATTACAAAACAGAAACTCCAAATTCAAACCAATTATCTATGATGTCCAGGATTGAAAAGAGTTTAGCCTTCCATGGATATCTCCATTGAAAGCTTTCTGTATGAACACCTTAGATACAAAAGAAAAATAAGAAGACAAGTAGAGAGAGATGAGAGATTCTGATGTGTGTTCTTTGAATGAACAACTTAGGCTTAAATAGAAAATGAAAAGATAAGATAAAGCTTGAAAAATCTAAAAAGAAGGATTTCCTTCCAATCAAAAGTGTCCCCTCGGATTACATCTTATCCAGATGTTATCTATCAAAATAATTCCAGATTTTCGAAATCTGATCTGGATAAGATAATCCTCTCTGGATAAGCTTTCCATAGACATATTATATGACTCATTTGGACCAGAAATGAGTGAGATATGCCCAATTATGTGAGGAAAGGTCTTGGACCCGCGTCAGCACGAGCTCCGCAACTTTGCAGCCCAATTAGGCCATGAATCGGGCCGAATTTGATGAAGCTTGTGAAACCCAAAATTGTAGATCTCGGTCTTAGCTTTCAGAAGACACCAAAATCACAAAAATCCAATGTCTATAGAGCCCAAAATGATCTGTGCAACATGGAAAGGTCATAGTGAGTGTAAAATCCGAGATTAACCAAGTTTTGACAATTAAATCCAATGAAGCCCAATTATGAAAAACTCAATTAAATCATCAAAATTAAACACATGTAGAAACCAATTAGGCCAAGTATGCAACCATAATAGGTGCCTTAAAATTTCTCTATCAAATTCCCCCACACTTAGTCTTTTGCACTCCTGGGCAAAATCCATAAGTTGAATCCTAGGGACCTCAAAATGTATGATTGGGAACAAGGAACAAACACTTTATGCACAAGAATTCAGAACACATATGAATATTTTCTTAACATCTCCAGTGAACAAGAAGACAAATCCAATCAAAAGATGAACCAAGAGTAATAGAATCTCACTAAGAAAACTCTTAAGTGTTTAGGCTTGTATTTACCCTCATAACACATCATGAATGTTAACACTACCATAAGCTTGACAAACCTCTAACATCAACATTTGAAACACATGCACATAAAGATCAAAAGGACTTTTCAGGTTGTAGCGGGGTTAAGGTATGGGAGGATATAAGAAAGGATACTAGCTATCAACCTAAGAGACTAAAAGAGCAATGAAGAATGACTCCACATAAACATGCAAAGTTATCTCAAGAGATACAATGCAACACCAATGAACTCCATTTTGCCTCTCATCAACCAATTTTTTTTTTTTCAAACTCACCAACATGCACATCTATAGTATTTACAAATAAACACAACTATTTTTTTTTTCAACAATTTTTTTTCTTTTTTTTTATTTATTTTTATTTTTTATATATATATATATATATTTTTTTTTGAAATAAAAGATACACCTTTACACTTATTTAAGAACTCATTCCAAAGCTCTTTTACTCCCTAAGGTTAGGGTGAATCATTGTTTTTCACTTCATAAGCTTGCAATGAGTTATAAAACAAAGGATAGTTTAAAATAGGCTCAAATAGGTAAACAATGGAATCAGTGCAAGGTAGGCTAATTTGGCAAGTAGCACAAAAACAAAAATGGCCTAAATCATCTCATTACATGCATGTGAATCAAAAGCTTCAACAAGAGTCAAGTCAAGTTCTAGAGTAACCAGCAAACATGAGTGAAAACACACTAGCAAGGAAAAATAGTCATTCATATGTTGAAGGCTCAAAACTCTCAAGGGATAAATCTAACACAAATGGTCCATCAATTTATCATCAATGCTCACTAAAAATGCCAAGAATCCATCCATATCATGTCATGAAAACTTGAGCACAAAGCCAAAACAAATTTTTATTTTATTTTATAAAGACTTAGAAAGATAAATTCCTAACTCTAAAACACTCCCCCACACTTAAATCACACATTGTCCTCAATGAAATCACAAAACAAAAGATAAAGAAACATGTGTAATTAAAGAGCAAAGGAGGAAGAACTCCCTTATTATGGTGGAAAAATTTGCACTTGAGGGTAAGTGGGCTTATCCAAGGATACCTCCTCAAGTTGCTCCCCTACCAATGTTGGGTTCTCATGAAAATGCTTCAGACGATGACCATTTACCTTGAAACTCTTGTCACTAGATTCACTTTTGATCTCCACTGCACCATAAGGAAAAATGTTAGTTATAACAAAAGGGCCATCCCATCTTGAACGAAGCTTACCGGGCATGAGCTTAAGACGAGAATTGAACAAAAGCACTTTTTGGCCAACGGAGAATTCTTTTCTAGAAATCATCTTGTCATGAAATATCTTGGTTTTCTCCTTATAAAACTTAGAATTCTCATAAGCCTCCAAACGAAGCTCCTCAAGTTCCTGACTGAAGTTTTCTTTCCACACCTGCTTTGTCAAAATCCATATTACAACACTTCACTGCCCAATATGCACGATGCTCAATCTCCACTGGAAGGTGGCACGCTTTACCAAAAACAACACGGAAAGGGGACATCCCTATAGGTGTTTTGTAAGCGTCCTGTGAGCCCAAAGAGCATCCTCAAGCCTACGGCTCCAATCTTTCCTTTCGGTTGCACTACCTTTTGCAAAATTTTCTTGATCTCTCTATTAAAAACCTCAGCCCTCCCATTAGTTTGTGGATGATAGGCAGTGGAAACTCTATGAACAACCCCATACTTCCGAAGCAAAGCTTCTATGGTCCTATTGCAGAAATGACTCCCTTGGTCACTGATGATAGCACGAGGCACACCAAACCTGCAAAATATGTTAGACTTGACAAATTCTCAACAACACGTGCGTCATTAGTCTTGGTGGCCTTGGCCTCCACCCATTTGGATACATAATCAACAGCAAGCAAGACATATGTAAATCCAAAAGAGTTAGGAAAAGGGCCCATAAAATCAATACCCCATACATCAAAAACCTCACAAAAGAGAATAGGTTGCTGGGGCATTTCCTGTCTACGAGTAATGGCTCCTTCTTGCACTGCTCACAAGTTGTAAAAACTCGATGTGCATCCCTGAAAATGGTAGGCCAATAGAAACCAGAGTCCATACTTTCCTACCTGTCGCTGTGGTCCAAAGTGCCCTCCAACAGGGGAGGCATGACAGAAATGAAGTCCTGACTGGATCTCATGATCTGTATGCACCTCAAATTACCTGGTCACTACAAAATTTCCATAAATATGGATCATCCCACACATAGTATTTGGAATCACTTTTTAATTTAGCAATCTGTGACCTAGATGCATGTTGGGGTAAAACAGATGCAACCAAGAAATTAACTAAATCAGCAAACCAAGGGGAAGGGTTGGTATCATGCATAAGCGTCATCAGGAAAATCATCTCTGATAGGCAAAGGGTCAGGATCCTGCTCGATCCGCTCAAGTGATCAGCTACCAAATTCTGTGCACCGCTCCTATCTTTGATCTCTATATCAAACTCCTGAAGTAATAACATCCAACGAATGCCGTGGCTTTGCATCTGGCTTTTTCAATAAGAACTTCAATGCTGCATGATCTGAAAGACAATCACTTTAGATCCAAGTAAATAAGAGCGAAACTTGTCTAATGCAAAAACAATAGCCAAAAGTTCTTTCTAGTGGTAGTATAGTTAGCTTGAGCTGTGTCCAATGTCCGTGAAGCATAGGCTATAACATGAGACATCTTATCAATTCTTTGAGCTAAGACGCTCCAAGTGCAAGATTAGAGGCATCGCACATCAGCTTAAAGGGAAATTCCCAATTAGGTGGTTGGATGATGGGGATGTAGTGAGTCGCCTCTTCAACTCATCAAATGCCTGCTGACAAGGTAGATCAAAAACAAACTCTACTTCCTTCTGCAACAATCTGGATAGAGGCAAAGCTATCTTGCTGAAATCCTGATAAATCTCCTGAAAAACCTGCATGGCCAAGAAAAGAACGCACTTCCCACAGATACGGGGTAAGGTAAAGAAGCAATAACATCTATCTTGGCCCTATCAGTTTCAATGCCTCTCCTAGATACTAAATGCCCCAAGACTATCCCTCTGTCACCATAAAATGACATTTCTCAAAATTCACAAGATTAGTCTCAATGCACCTATCCAAGACTCTAGACAAACTCTCTAAACATGCATCAAATGAGGACCCATAAACAGTGAAATCATCCATAAACACTTCCATGCAACTCTCTAAAAGATCTAGAAAATACTTATCATGCACCTCTGAAAAGTACCTGGAGCGTTGCACAGAGAATGGCATCCTCCTGGAGGCAAAAGTGCCGAATGGACAAGTAAAAGTAGTCTTATGCTGGTCTTTGGTGCAATATGGATTTGAAGGTAACCTGAGAATCCATCCAAGAAGCAATAATGAGAATTTCCTGCAAGCCTTTCTAACACCTGATCAATGAATGGAAGAGGGAAATGGTCTTTGAGTGGCTTGATTTAGCTTCCTGAATCTACGCACACTCTCCAACTATTCTGGACTCTAGTTGGAATCAATTCATTATCCTGATTCTTCACAACGTCATGCCTTCTTAGGAACCACTTGCAAAGGACTAACCCACTCACTATCTGATATAGGATATATAATCCCTCCTGCTAGTAACTTGCTGACTTCTTTCTTCACTACCTCCAAAATGGTAGGATTTAACCGCCTCTTGCTGTCTTACAGTTCGGGCATCATCCTCTAACAATATCCGATGCATACAAGTGGAAGGACTAATCCCTGGAATGTCAGCTAAAGACCAGCCAATAGCTTTCTTGTGATCTCTCAACATCTAGCAACTTATCTTCTTGATCTGGTTGGAGATCATTTGCCACAATAACTGGGAGTTTATCATTAGCCTCTAGGTAAGCATATTTCAGGTGTGAAGGTAGAGCCTTCAACTCTAAAGTTGGTGGCTCAGAATGGATGGTAGTGGTGGTCCCTTTAAATCTGCATAAACATTTTCTCCAGCATTTAGAAGTAATCTCATCACATTTGAACTCTTCACAATCAGCAAAATCATCAAAATCATCATATTCAGAGCTTAAATCTGCATAATCATCAACTAGAAAATCAATGACATCAAGATAGAAAAGAGAATGCTTCTGAAGGATGTTTCATTGCATCAAAAATGTTGAACTGCACAACATCATCACCAAACTCCATAGAAAGAGTTCCTGCATCCACATCTATCTTGGTCTTTGCGTTTTCAGAAGGGTCTCCCCAAAATCAATGTGGGTCCATTGCTGGATGTCTCATCCTCCATTTCTAGAATATAGAAACTGGGAAAATTAACTCATTCACCTGAACAAGCACATCTTCAAGTACTCCTATTGGATGTGTAGTGCTCCTGTTGGCTAATTGGATTACCACACAGTTGGTTTCAAATCTCCAAGCTTCAATGATCTATAAACTGATGTAGGCATGACATTTATGGAGGCACCTAAATCCAACATTGCATTCCCAAAGTTGGAGTTACCTATGGTGCAAGGGATTGTGAAAGTACCTGGATCTTTGCACTTCTTAGGTATGTTGGGCTGAATTAATGCAGAACATTTCTGCCCATGCTCACCTTTCATGACCCTTCAGCTTCCTCTTATGAGTGCACAACTCCTTAAGAAACTTTGCATATTTGGGGATCTGCTTTATGGCATCCAAAAGGGGAATGTTGACCTCCACTTTCTTAAAAGTGTCAAACAACTCCTTATCTACTTCAGCCGATTTCTTGTTTGAGCTATTCTATTGGGAAAGGGCAATGGAGGTATCAAATTAGAATCTGCAACACTTGACTTTTTCTGAATTTCTATTTTTCTGCATCATTTTTTTCTGAGCTTTATTTTTTTCTGTTTCATCACTCTAGCAGATTCATTTTTTGTTTCTCCAACTCCTTACCACTTCTCAAGGTAATAGCACTCACATTCCCTTTTGGATTGATGACTGATTGAGAAGGGATTTGGCCTGAACCTTCTGACTTGCATCTTATTGACTGAAGTTGCCAACTGTCCAATCTGTGTCTAGGTCTTGAATTGTAGAATTCACATTCTGGGAACTGTAGGTTACTGGTCGCCATTTGTTTCACCAAATCCTCCAAAGTAGGATCTAACTGGTACTTTGCATGGGTTGCATCATATTCCGCTGATATTCCCCTCTGATGGAGGTGCCTGGTACTTATTGCTTTGACTTGGACCTGGTTTTGAAATCTTTGTTGCTGTGGTACATTTTGCTGCATAGGACCATATCTCAAATTAGGATGATCTCTCCACCCTGGATTATACCTTTCAGAAAATGGATCATATTTTTGCTGTTGTTGAGGTCTGTATGGTTGCTGTTGCCGCCCAATGAACATTCCAGCCTAGCTGGGTCTTGCACTCCTTGATCAGCTTCTTGTAATGCAGGACATGCATCAGTATAATGATCTGTGGTGGCACATATGCTGCATACTTTTGGGGGAATTTGATTGCTGCCTTGATTTGCTGGTGCTCTCCAACAGCTAGCTGCCTAACAAGAGAAGTAAGCTCAGTTATCTTATTTTCCAGCCTCTGATTCTCAAGTTACAATCACCTCATTCACTCCCTTAACTGGTGCAAAAGATCTCGAGCCAAATTGCTGAGTTGGCTGCCATGTTAGCAATTAGAGTTCTGGCTTCTGAGGTGTCTTGTCCATCAATGCTCCACCACTTGCTCATCAATCATATTTCTATCATTTTGAATCAGTCCTTCATAGAAATATTGGATGAGAAGCTGGTCACTAATCTGGTGGTGAGGACATGTTGCACATAACTTTTTGAATCTCTCCAGTACTCATATAATGTCTCCCAGGAAAGTCCTAATTCCACAAATATCTTTTCTAATGGATGCTGTTCTGATGTAAAAAACTTCTCTAAGAATAATCTTTTCATTTCATGCCAGGTAGTAACAGAACCTGGATGAAGGTAATACAACCAATCCTTTGCTTCAGCATCTAGAGAGAAAGGAAATGCTTTCAACTTGATATGCTCTTCGGGCACTCCTTGAGGTCGCATAGTTGAGCACACAACATGAAACTCCTTAAGATGCTTATTAGGATCTTCTCCTGCAAGACCATGAAACTTGGGCAGCAAATGAATTAGACCAGACTTAAGCTCAAATGGCACCTCTAACTCAGGATATTGAATACACAAAGGTTGATATGCAACATCAGGTGCAGCTAATTCTTTCAAAGTTCCTATGTTGATTAGCCATGTTATCAATACTAGTTTCAGATGCACAATCAGATGCACTATCAGTTAAATCAACACTTTGATTACCTGTTGTAGTATTATGAAAAGCTAAATTCCTATTTACTCTATTCAATCTATGAAAAGTTCTATCTATTTCAGGATCATGTGCATATAATTCACCAGGATTAGACCTTGTCATGCACACACAAACAGCATAGATAGAAATTCAGGCACACAACTCAAAATAGCCTATATACTGCAAAATAAAATAGAAATTTAAAAATCGTATTAGCTATTTTTAAAAAAAATAAATAACACCAGAATTACTCTAAAATGCTAGGGAAGTAAGCTCACCAATTTTTTCCATTTTTAAAAATAGTGAAAATAGTAAAAAAAATAAAAAATGGCCTAAACGAAGGAATTTGGAAAAATAAGCATACCAAGGCAATCACTCTTGAATTCCTTGTGTCAATTATTTTTTTTTTCTGATTTTTATGAATTTTTTAGGGTAATATAAGAAAGTCAAAAATTACCTATTTTTCCAGTAAAAAGAAATAGCGCCTGCAAAACCACTATTAGTGACAAGAAGAAATTATTCAACAGATACTTATATAACAAGATGAGATAACATAATATGTGTAGTCCCCTGAACGGCCAAATTTTGATAGCTCTTCTACTATCAAAATAGTCTAAGCCCCCTTATTTGTAGTATAAGGTAACTTGGTCATTCTTCCTTAGGACACACGGGTATGTTATCAAACTGAAATTGCTAAATACAACAAAGGGGGGGTTTGTGATTTTCAGAATGTAAAAATGGAAACAGAATGAAATGCTATTGATCAAAGAATCAATCCAGACATCACGATTATTGGCAGAATTCATCATGGTTTAAAAGTCCAAATCCTACTCTGTTAACCCAAATTTACTATATGATCATATAGTTATCATTCAACAACCTTCAAATCACAATCGTAATTTTAAATGAATGTTGAATTACATGCAATTGGATTAACCTGGATAACTAATCAGTCTTAGCCTTACTTGATTTCAAAACAAATTTGGTCCTATATCTAATCAGATATAATTCAAACATAATCATGTTCAATAACTGAATTCATATTTGAAATTGAAGTTGAGAAAGGAAAGCATACATACGAAAATGGAAAATTACAAAAAAACTCCAATTCAAACCAATTATCTATGATGTCCAGGATTGAAAAGAGTTTAGCCTTCCATGGATATCTCCATTGAAAGCTTTCTATGAACACCTTAGATACAAATGAAAAATAAGAAGACAAGTAGAGAGAGATGAGAGATTCTGATGTGTTTCTTTGAATGAACAACTTAGGCTTAAATAGAAAATGAAAAGATAAGATAAAGCTTGAAAAATCTAAAAAGAAGGATTTCCTTCCAATCAAAGTGTTCCCTCGGATTACATCTTATCCAGATGTTATCTATCAAAATAATTCCAGATTTTCGAAATCTGATCTGGATAAGATAATCCTCTCTGGATAAGCTTTCCATAGACATATTATATGACTCATTTGGACCAGAAATGAGTGAGATATGCCCAATTATGTGAGGAAAGGTCTTGGACCCGCGTCAGCACGAGCTCCGCAACTTTGCAGCCCAATTAGGCCATGAATCGGGCCGAATTTGATGAAGCTTGTGAAACCCAAAATTGTAGATCTCGGTCTTAGCTTTCAGAAGACACCAAAATCACAAAAATCCAATGTCTATAGAGCCCAAAATGATCTGTGCAACATGGAAAGGTCATAGTGAGTGTAAAATCCAATTAACCAAGTTTTGACAATTAAATCCAATGAAGCCCAATTATGAAAAACTCAATTAAATCATCAAAATTAAACACATGTAGAAACCAATTAGGCCAAGTATGCAACCATAATAGGATGCCTTAAAATTTCTTTATCATGTCATGTTTGGGTCCCACTTTTTAAATCAAAAGTGAAATATCACACAATATAAGGTCATGTGAAATTTTAACATATGGACATCCATTCCTGGAAAAAAGACTGCACTTATAATTTTATTTTAATTACTTTTAATAAAAAAAAGTATAAATATTTCAACCTGGTAGCTACTCCCATTTGTCTATTATTACTTCCTATTTATTGCAATTATTTGTGGCATTCCTAAGATGCCCTTAATAAAAAATATTATTTAGTATTAATTAATTTATGTTAATTCAAATTTTAAGCAATCTTAAATAATAATATTGCTAAATAAAAATATATAGGATAAAAAAACATTTTTTGATAGAAATTACAAATCCTAATTTGCGACAAAGATGACTCTTTTCTTATTTTTCTTTCATTTTTATAGAGTTTTTTATTAAATATAAAATTAATAAATTTGAAAGATATTGCAAAAAGAGATTTTATGAGGGAAAACAATCAAGTTATAAATAAATAAGTCAATCCAAATTTCAAGTTCAAATCATTTAAATAAACAAACTAAGTTTGATTATCACGTTACTATAATTAAAAGTAAGCTTCAAAGGATCGATTTAATTCAATCTATTTTCATTTCTACTAAGTCTCGTATTAAAGTTGGCAACATCATGAACTAATTCAAATACTAGTGCTCATTAAGTTGTTTCTTGAACTAATTTGCATGTAGATTTTCATTTCATTTATTTATTAATATTAAATTAATTACTATAAATTTTTTTGACATATTAATATGGAAATATTCTTTGTATGATTAATTACATTATCTTCAGCGAAATAAAAAAACTTCAGCAAAAAAAATTCCCTGTTATATGACCCTGATAAACTAAATTAAGTATTAACATAATTAAGGAAATTGATATTGAATCTCCATGATCAAGTTTTAATGTTGTGTGTATATTTTTTTCTCTTATTTTTTAAAATTTATAAATAAAAGGATAGTTTTATCTAATTATCATCCAGGTCTAAATGAAAAAATATTTAAACAGAAAAGAAGAAAAAAAAGTGTAAATTAATCTCTTCAACTTTTTTCTTTTATAAATAATCATTGTGAACTTCAAAATCTTTAATTAGTTCTTAAATGTTAACTAATAACTCAATATATTGTTCTGCGATAAATAGTTAACTAGTAATTTTTAGAATATCTTAGTCATGAAATAATTTTGAAATTTGTCTACTTTATTCATCGAATAATTTAGTATTAGTAGTAATTTTTTTCAAAAAATTTTTTAATCCTAGATATTTTTATTTGGCAATGTAATTATTTAAGAATATTGCTTAAAACTTGGATTAATATAAATTAGTTAATACTAAACATGTTTTTTATTAAAGACATCTCAGGAATACTATAAATAGTTACAATAAATGGGGATTGGTAATAGAGAAATGGGAGTGGCTCCTTCAAGCTGTTGTTCAATCTCTTGCCATACGCGTTTGAACCCGAAGACTTTTAGTCCCCCAATAGTTCATAATTTACAAGATACGGTGGAAAAATTACAAATTTCAAATAAAATTCTGTAGAAGGACGTATTTATATATAATACAGCTTTTTTAATTATTATTAGCACAGAACAAACAGCTGCAGAAAAGCTTTGAGTGGAGTAGTCGAAAGACCCAATATTCTATGGTCACTTGTTTTTGCCGCGGTGATTGCTGCGATAATACTCTAACGTAACCTGCTGACTGATCCACACCTCTCTATCTCCTGTAAGACTCGATCACACGTGTCATATTTCATATGTCATTCCAACCTTGAGAAGTCTCTTACGTGGGATGGCCATTAACTTCTCCCCTTGGCGGAAGTTCTTTCTCAAGAAGCTGTAAGCATAGTTCACAACTATCTTATTCAGGACGGATGAATTTGGCTGGGCGACCACCTCTGCTTCCCCCAGCATATACACCACACCCTTCTCCATCGCCCTCTCTATAAACTTAATCTCCTCTTCAGCTCCCTGGATGGGCGGCGCAGAGAACATGTTAGTGGATAATGATGACTTGGCTGCAGCCGTCACAGCCACGCCCACAATGGAATGATGATCTGATGAGGCACGAGACACGCTGCCTAGTGATGCCCCAGCTGCTAATTGGTTTGGGATTATTCTGCTTGAAGAACTAGTGGACGACCTGGCCTTAGCAGCAGCAGCAGCGCTGGAGCCTTGTACTTGTGGGATGTTATCTTGATCCATTGCCATCTCAGCACTACTCTCAGTAATGCCGGTGGAAAGTGGTGCTGCCTGCGCTTGTTGTTCTGTTGTGGCAGTTGGTCCCTGATCAGGATCAGGCTCGAGCATAAAGCTATCCTGCTGAATAAACGCCTTCAGGTTCTGTATTAACTGCGCCTCGAACTCCGCAGGATCCTCGAGTGTGTCGTTGTAGCCATGCCTCACCACGCAGCGAAACATTCGGTACTCTCTCGGCTGCACGTGGCGAAACAAGAACCTCTCCTCTGAGGCAACTCTACTGACAGGGATGGCCTTGATGGAGACGAACACGAGAACTGAATGGATGGATGAGACACTGGCTATCAAGTGCGGGAATATGGGAGGAATGCCCTGCACAAGCTCGGAGTAGAGAAGCCCCATTCCAGGAACTCGGCTTACGTCAGGGTTCTCGGCCAGTCCCCTCAAATACTCTGTGGAGACCTTGTTCTTGAGTTCGAACATGTATCTCTCTTTGTGCACGTAATGCCAGATTCCCATGACTGTTGTCAAGAAGAGAGCAGACACAATTGGAAGGAAGCCTCCTCCTGTGAACTTGGTTAGCTGAGCCGAGAAATACAGCATCTCGGTGCAACCGAATGCCAAAAAGAAGAGACCCACCCGCCATATGCTCTTCTTCCATATAACCAGCATTATAAGCGAAACCAGGCACGTTGTGATCATCATATCCCCAACAACTGCAATCCCTGCATCCATCATGCGAGCATATATACATACCACTTAGCTTGATTGCCCACTTAATTAGTTGTCATGCTTTGCATCACACTATATATAATTGAAATTGAAATGAATGAATTTCGTAGCCTACATTACTGTGTGTATATATATATATATATATATATATATTGTACATATATATATATATATAGATAGATTATATATCTAGCTGAATTCCTCGAACAGATTCATAATAAATTAAATGTGTGGAATTAGTTAATATTATGAGCTAGCCACATAACACTGTCAAAACACCACACTCAGAGAAATTAAAGGGTCATAAGCATAATTACCGTATGCATGACTAATCTTTTCTGTGGTCTTGAAGGCAGCACAGACCACAATACATGCAACCATGAACATGTAGTTGACCTCAGGAATATAAACCTGACCCTGGTGCTTAGCGGAAGTATGCACAACCTTAACTCGTGGGAAGCAACCCAGACTCAAGCCCTGCATGATAATGGAAAATGCTCCTGAAATCATTGCCTGGCTCGCTATGATGGCAGCACCAACCGCCACAACAAATGTTGGCCAATATAAGGGCTCTTCATGTTATTCACAATAACGAGGAAAAAGATGAGTCAATTGATTGATTAAGCTTCACTAATGGTAATGGACGGTAATCAAATGAACAATTCCACCCACATGCATATGATCGCTCTGTAAAATTTACGAACTTACTCGGAATACATTCATAGAAAGTGTTACCCACTACTCCAGGGAACACCCGTAGATATGCGGCTTGCCCACTATATGCAGCCAATATTGCAGGACATGTAATGAAAGAGAAGCTGATCTGCAACATTAACAACGACATTGTATATAGATCATCAATTTATTAATTGCAACCGAAACCATTAATTAGACGTTCGAATGTATAGATTTTCGATTTTTATGCAGGAATTGGTCACAAATTACGCAGTATGTCCAATCCACATCCAAGGAATGTAGTGTAAGCGTAACAACGAACAACAATCAATGGAAAAATAAAATTACCTGGAACAAATTAACAATTAACCACTCTTTTTACTTGATCAAATATATTTAGTAGAAGTATAATTTTGCTTATTACTTACTTGAATGGCTCGTACATTAAAGTGACCCAAGTCAGCAAACATGGCCTCAGATCCTAAGATTATATGTAAGTATCCCAATTATAATTAAAGAACTTACAACTTAATTAAATAGATTAAATAAATGAAAGTGTAGATGCTACTCACCTGTGATGCACAGAAAGACTCCACCAAGTGATATCCATCCTTGCTTACCGTTTCGTTTGAAGTAATCAACTATATATTTTGGATTAAAAGCTCGCAATACTCCAATGTCATATTTGAACAAATTGTAGAGACCAATTCCACCGATAAATGAAAACCACACTAAAATGATCGGTGCGAACGAGAATCCCACTTTATCAGTACCGAATCTTTGCACAGAAAACAAGATAACCAAGATCGCTATGGTGATGCCCACAACAGCGTCTGAAAAATAGTCAACAACAACAATATATATGATACGTAGATACAAGAAATAAAATTTTTAATCAATTTTATGATTAAAAGAAGTTAAAGACAATGATTTAATTACCTTGACCCATTGACTTACTGATGCCACTTACGGCGGAAAGGACTGCACGTACAATGAACAACATATTTATATCAAGCCTCCATTCAAAGTCAAGTAGCATATATTCAGTATAATTAATAGCAATGTTGTATAACTGTTAAAAAATAGTTTTTTTTTTCTTTTTAAGGTTAGAAGGGGAGAGAGAAGGGATAAACAAATAAGATTGAAACCTTTACCCAAATCAAATTGATCCTAAGACTAAGGAAGGTGGTACTTGAGCTATAACTCATTGACAAATACTTCTTCCGTTGCACAATATATAATAGTCATTTAAGGCAATTAATGACAGAAAGATTAAAAAATAATAATAAGTTTGTTTTCTTTTTTTAATAATGTGAATTAATAACTTTTGTTTTTGGGAAAAAAATGTGAATTATTAAGTTATCTTTTCACTGACTGCAGAATCATACCAATTAAGAAATCGTGATAGAAAAATAGAACATGTGACGGGGGGAGTGAAACAAACGCAGTTAATAATAAAATTAATATGAAAGGTTTTGCTTTTAATAAATTGTTCGATGCTTTTAGAGCAAGGAAAATTTTGTGATACATAACTCATCAATCAGCACATGTGACAATGAAAATATTAGAAAAGTAAAAGATAATAATGATTGAAAAATGAAATGTTGATTGACAAATGGTATAGAACAAAACTTTTCTCTTACTTCTAGACATATAAAAGTTTCTGTAGTCAATTTGTTGAAATTCTAAAATAACAAACATATGGAAAACATTAAGGATTTTGCTATCAATACCCCTAAGACAATTGGTCACTTGCTAAGAAATTAATAATGGAAACTTATTTATAAAAAAATTGTATTTTTAAGTTTTTAATATATTAAATACATTAACTACGTAAAAAAAATTTCATTTTAAGGACATTAGTTAAAACAATCCAAAAATTAAAATGATTATTATTTTAAAATGGAAGAAGTAATTAGAACTTCAATAGATTTTAACCAATATCTTAACGATATAGTTAAAAATGGGAGAAATATTGGGACCAAAAATATATTTCTCTAAGTGTTTAATATATTTAAATATTAAAAGCACAAAAAACTTTTCAATGTTAATTCTTTAATGAACTAGTGCCACAAGGAAAACACTGAATAAAATACTAATATTTATTAAGTTAAAAAAATGTAAAAACTAATTAATCAATTAGCTAGTAACTTACATTATTTTGGAAAAAAAAATTAAACAACTTTTATATATTATTTTATTCATTTTGTACGTGGATCAGATAACTTTTTTTTTTAAGAAAAAGGTTTTTTTTTTAATTAACGATATGCATTAAAAATAGTAAGAAAATGAGATAAATTTTGGAAAAAAAATTTAAAATTAACATATGGTTAAAATTAACTTCTTAAAAATTTAAAAATAGTAATGTTTTAGTACTTTTTCATATGGTTAAAATTAACTTCTTAAAAAAGCTCTGAAAATTATATATCATATAAGTTGTTTTTACTTAAATAAATACACTTAGATTTTTTCTAATAAAAAAACTGTTACCAATTCTCTCTCGGTAATCATTAATTCAAATTGAAGTGAAAAATTATAAAACAAAGGCCGTAAACAGAAACATAGGGAAGATTTGGTTATGTGAAAATTGTGCATGACAAGATTCTATACCTATATTCGCCATTAATTAAGTCATTTTAAAATAAAAAAAATTAAAAGTAACCTAATTAATTATGAGAATATGCATATGACATGATCGTGAACATTTTTTTTAAATGAGAGTGTCGTCTAAAAAATTAAAACGAGACACAAACATAGTTAATTTGTTAAATTAAGAAAACATAATCTATAAATGTAATCCAGTACTGAGACTACATAATATATAGTTAAAACCTGAAATTGATGGAGTAAGAATCCCGTCTCCTATAACCATGGAAGTTCCCGTTATGGTTGCAAGTAAAAGCAGAATCCGCGCAAAATGACTATTCTCAAGCATCTGCTTTAGTTTTTGGGCTCGTTTCAGTTGGCTAGATGGTGTTTCGAGCTTGTAGTTGGAAAGTTCCCTGTCCTCGGGTTGTTGATTTGGAATCAAACTCACCTTTACGTGTCTACATATCAACGAATAGAGTGCAAACGCTCCACCTACACACACACGCGAGTTATTTTTTCTTGTTCATCTATACGCACTGTGCATTCAATTCACTTTAGCGGTACACATTACAAAACAAGGCACACGTAAAGAGCTGGACAGACGTAGTTTTCTTGGTAAAGCTTAATTAATAGAGCTGTGACCCACCTAACAAAAACACAAAGGTTCGAATCCGGCGAGAGGTTGTCCCTCTTATTAAAATAATTAAAAAAATATATATATCACATCACAGATATGACAAAGTGAAAGTTGTTAAGAAAGTGATATTAAGGCATGTTTTGAAAAATAATTTATTTAAATTTTTATAAGTAATTTATAAATAAGTTATTTTATATTTTAATATATAATAATAAAAATATTTATTTTTAGTATTTTAGGAAATGACTTTTAGAAAGTTAGATATTTGAAATTTTTAAAAAATACTAAGAATAATTTTTAGAAAAATAATAAGCTATTTAACAAAAAAAAATAAAAATATAACTATTAACTTTCAAGAAAATTTAAAAAAAAATTAGAAGTTATACTATTTAAACCAGTACCACGGGGTTCAACTATTTACTTTGACCATAAATTAAAGTTGGAAATGTAGTCACTCTCTCTCTCTTCCTGAAAAGAAGTATTAGTATATACATGTAGCGTTTGAACTTTGACATTTTTATCAATTATGTCCCTGAAAATTACTAAACAATTTCAAACGTAAAATTTCAATTTTGTATTCAATGTTAAAATATATAGAGAAACGCTAAATAGTTTGAAAATAAAAGCTAGGAATAAGTAAATTGTTTCCACTTTTAAAATTTTGTAAAGTAAATTGTGAAACAAGATTTAATCTTACAAAATAGGAAGTATACTGAAAAAATAAAAAACAAAAAAAAAGAAACCCTTACTTTAGCATAGAAATAAATAGTAAAGAACAATATTCATTTGGAAGGTGAAGTGTTATTTTTTCGAAATAATATATATGAAAGTTAAAGTATTTTCTTGTTAAAAAATCTTTAAAAGTTTTAACTTATTACCAAAACTCACATCTTTATTCATATAAACCTACTAAGAATAAGTTACCTTATTATTGATAGGAATAATTTTAAATAATTCTTTTACTAAATATTCATATCAATCTTCCTATATACTAAATAAAGTAGTGTTACTCACTTTTTTTGGTATTAGGAGGATTTGTAAAAAGATTTTTGGGAGTATATATCAAAACGTGATTGATAGATAATAACAAAATAACTAACGAGCATAAATTAATGCATTTGATAAAATCAAGAACGGAACTTGACATTAAAATCAAAGCATAAGAATCAACCCTGATATATTTCACTTAAACAGCCAAAAACAAAATTGTTAATTACTAGTATATAGCAAGAAGCTAGAAAAAAAAAGGTAGCATGGAAATTTTGAGATCTTACCGTTGCCATTGTCATTAGCCCACAATACGATGAAGACATATTTGAGCATTGGTATGAGCACAATGGTATAGATGATAAGAGATAAGACGCCAATAATGTCATCGTTGTTTTTAATTCCATCGGTGAAGGTACTGGCATACACGTAAAGTGGAGATGTACCAATATCACCATATACAATCCCTATGCTTTGAAACGCTAAACTCAGTGTTGTCCTCCAACCCATCTGTGTTAGTTAATGATCGATCGAGTAACATTAATTAGCATATACATATATGCAGCATGTCAAGTGAATCAACCATATATAAATAATACTAGTAAGTGCTAATGTGTAAACATTATATATATATATATATATACACACACACATACTAGACCTTAGAGATGTGGATCGCAGTCATAGAAACTCTTCCAGCTTCCAAATTGAGGGAGTCTACGCGGCGGAGCTTAGCCCATGATACCTTTCGGTCTTTGAGCTTATTATTATTTAGGTTCTCCTTTGTCGTCGTATCCATCTCTTCCTCTATGCTCATCCGATCTGCTTCTCCAGACATCTCCCCAACTTACCCTGATGATCACACCTTTTAATTTTCTTTTTGTCTTCTCTTTTTTTTTTTAATGTATAAATGGAGTGAGAGGGCTTCTTGTCGCTGGGGATGTTCAAGTTGCGTTTTGCATCGCTTCTTATAGGCACTAAAGTCAAATCTCGCTGCCCTCAGTCATTTCTATATATTATTTTATCATCAATAATTGTACTACTTTATTTGAAACCGCGCGCCTGCCCTCAAATCAAAAGGGTTTTAAGTTGACTTTGCAAGTTCTTAATTAATGTGCGTTATAAAAAACACTTGTTTGGTTTACTTATATTCCAATAATGGGTGATCAAGTTGAAAATGCATCATTTGTTGATTACTCAGATCATTCATTATTAATAATTGTCTACAAAAATCAATTCAAATTAATATTTTTTTATTTTATTTATAATAAGATATATTAATTTTTAATATATCAAAATAATTTGATATCCCAGATTATTATTAAGGAATGGTAATAATGTAGTAGAAAGATAATACATGCCAGCATATTACATGGGTTTTTGTGCGTAAGTGATGGATTGTAGTAATGTGGTGACAAATCACAATGATGGTGAGTTGCGATGAAACTACTATTTTGCCCTCAATTTATTTTCTTTTCCTTCTCACCCCACCCGTTCACTTCCCCCATCCACTAATGATCACAGCTTCTGCACAGATTTCCTCTTCAACAACAACAACGGTAACAAAGCCATGCAAACTCCTGAGCGTACTTCTGAGATGACGGAGCTCTGGCAACCAGCGAGGACGGTGGTCCTCGGTCTCCGATTCCGTCGGCGAGGAAGTCGGAGCCGGAAAACAGCGAACTTCGTGTGCTTGGCGAAGCACAGTGCGAGAGCGGAAGCGCCGGGGCTGTCCTCGAGTTCGAAGGCAGCGGCAAGGGAATCGACGTTGGTGGAGTCGCCTGTTGCGGCGGTGTCTGCCGGCAGAGGGAGGGGCCTTCTCTTAGCATCTTTCCGAATCAAATCGTTGGCATCTGAGCTTGCTCCAGGTCACAATTCGCCCCCAAATTCAAACAGAAAGCACGGGGAAGCAAAATATCAGAAAGAATAACAACACAGTTTTGAAGTTTTTCCTCTTTAAATTTTTACTCTTCCTTGTCAATGCTGTTAGCTGCCCAGAAATGGACCATTTGTTTTTGGAAGAGAAGAAATGGAGCTCCTTGTTTGAGTGGTACAGCACGGTCCGAGCTTCGTGCTTTTTGGTTGAACCAAGCTGTTGGTTTGTGGGGGTTGTGACTAAGGGTTGTTGCAGCGGGGGTAGGGGCTAGGCCGATGATGGGCAGCGGCGGTACCTGGCGGCAAGGTTGGCAGTGACGGCAGTGGCTGAGTGATGGAAGGAAAAGGAATGAGAAGATACAAGGATAAAATAGATAAATCATCTTACAAATTACTTTTTCAAATATTAAAATATAGAATTTTATTTTAATTAATATTAATTACTACATCTAAGATTGAATGGTTCAAATTTTATCATCACGACACCTAAGTCATCCCCTGTCTTTGAAGCTAGAGTTACCATGCCGAGACAATACCCCACACCCTAAAAGAGCAAAAAGGGAAATATGTATTTTTTGGTAAAGGAAGTGTGATGGTGTTAAAATTCTTTTCAAAGACGTAACTTATGAGATTGGCTAATAGTTAGGAGTTTGAAAGTTAATATGAGATTCCCGTAAAAAAAAAAAAGTTAATATGAGATTATAAATTTAAATTTTATTGTCTGAAATTATGATGTACTAAAAATATTGTGAAAGTTCACCTGACACCTAAACAATATTAATGTTAGTAAGTTTATCAATTTAAATAATTTTGAATTGGAGGTTTTAACGAAGTAATATAGATTTCTATCGTAACCTTTGCGATAGGAATATGTATTGCCTCATTCAAAAGTTTTATTTTATTTGTCAATAGTAATAATAATTAGATTATGTCAATAAATTGTAGCTCACATGACACCACTTTTAATACAAGTGACTAGAAGTTTGTTGATATTAGAATATGGATTATATCTCATTTGCCCATCCCCTTTCCATTTTACCTTTAACTCCACTATGAGCTCATTAAAATGAAAAAAACAATAATTGAATTATTTTCACTTAGTGATAAAAAATAAAATAAATACTTTAAGCAGATACTAGAATGAGTTCTTTAATTTTCAAACCCTTAAAAACATAGCACATATTTTTTTCCTTCAAATGAAAAATCTTTATTATAAATATGAATTTTAAACAATTCGTGCAAAGCAAGAATATATATGAAATTAAAAAAATGGCTAATAATTCTTGAACTTGAATTTTCGTGATATATATATATATATATATCTTTGATTATTTTCTACATATTCATCTTTGATTTGTTGAGAAAAAAATTAATTAAAGAATACATTTCACATAAAATGGGTCATGGTAGTAACTAGAGCATGTTTGAATCACGGTGAATGCTTAAATGGGTCCAATGTTATTTGGGATCATATGATAATTGAATACAGACTATTGAAACTATAATCCAATGATACAGATAAAAGGTTTTAATCATATAAAAAATAATCTTCCCCTTTGTTACACCAAAAAAAATATAATCGTATAAAATTATATTTATATTTCAATATTTCAAACAAATACTTTTATGTGACTTGTCTATTTTACCCTCATTTTTTCACCATCTCACAACCACATTCGTCCACCTACATCATTCCTCAAGGTCATCACCGCCATCTACCACTAACATGCCGCCCCCAGGAGTGAAATATGACATAAAAACTAGGGGGCGAACACAATGAAAGAACATGATGAAATTAGAAAGAGATGGAGAAATTAGGATATTTTTTTCTTATGTCTTCTAAGATGAATATGAGTGAGGAAAAAATGAAGGGTAAATTACACCCACCTCTCTTAGGTTTGTTGAAGTTCAACTCACCTCTCCTCTAGTTCAACCTATACTCACCTCTCCTGATCATATCAATAATTGAACACTTTTACATGAGTTACCAAAAACGCCATTTAACCCACTCATCATCATCCCCTACCTCTCTCCATCTCCACCCCCTTGGCATTACCATGTCTATTCCAGTTTATCTCAAAAGACTTCCAAAACCTAACATTCTCATCTGGATTGGGAATACCATCAAACAATTGATATGCCAAAGCAAACCCCAAAATGACTTTGTAGAAAAGGGGCATATCACTTAACATTGTAAAAACAATTCACCCACTTGACCCACACTCCCAACACATCACACAAGATGGAAACCATCAAAGAGGAAGCGTCAACGGGACCAGCATTGCCCAAAACATGTGATGCCCACGACTGCCTCAATTCCAAAAAACATGCTCAACACCTGTTCTCAAGTAACAAATTAGTTCATACCCACCACATTAACAATTAAACACCCACCCACATCTTAAATCACATAAATCTATAAACTCAAAGCAATGACAGACTCCCTTACACCCAATCTTAGTCTACACTCAAAACAAATCCATGCCGATGAACATCTTATTCAGTCAATACCTATCAAATTAAATATTAAATACTAACAACCTACCAAATCTCAAATCATACAAATCCACAAAATCAAACCAATCCTACACACGCTCATGCACCTAAACAATCCAATAAATCTACTTCGACTCAGCTTGTCGAACAACCATAGTAGCTAGCACATCATAAGCAGCAATGGCAAGTCCATGATCCAGCAATCTTATCCTCCATTGTGAGATCCAGAGCTCGAGGGTGATGGGTGGTGGAGGGAGGTTAGGGATGATGATGATAATAGTGGGAGTGGTTGAAGGGCATTTTTGGTAACTCATGTAAAATTATTTAGTTGTTGATATCATTAGGGGATGTGAGTATAGGTTGGACAATTAGAGGTGAAATAGGTTGAATTTTGACAAACCTCAGGAGAGGTGAATGTAATTTGCCCAAAAATGAGTGAAATAGATTAAAAATATCTTAAACATATTATGTATTAGTATACCCTATATATCTAAGAAAAAAAATCTTGGGGGGCTGCCCCCAACTCCTAAGATCCTCCACCATTGCTGTCGCTTCGTCCGCTACCACCACTTTCTTCATCAAATTCAAGACTTCTAGTTAAGTTAGAATAATGGCTCATTTGGATTCACTTTTAAAAAAGATCTTTTTCTAAATGATTTATTTTTAAAAAGATCTCTGATAAAAGTAAAATATGTTTTTCATTTTGATGTAACATTAATTTATATTCGGATGTAATATTAAAATATATTTATTTATTATCAAATATCTTTTTTATGTTATAAAAAAACATCTTTTTGAAGAAGATGGAAATTCTAACTTCTCCAAAAAAAAAACTTCACCTTTTTTAGTGATTCTACTTTTACTTAAAAAAATTATCTAAACATATAAAAAAGATTTTTTTTATTAGAAAAGCACATCTAGCTCTAACCCTGCTTGCAAATTAGTAAGCATACTCGTCGGTTTAAAAATTTAAGATATGCTGCATTTTAATCAATTTTCAATATTTTTACTAATTCTTCATTTTTCTTGTCTATTATTTTATTTTATTTTACCACAATATCATTTATTAATATTTATACATATTATTTTTCTACAAAATAAAATAGATATGCCTATAAGGCTTTTTTTTTTTGTACTTTTGAAATTACACTAATCACAATAAAATTTTGAGCCTTGGATCTCATGCATACTATCTATGTAACACCCGTCCATTCTAAAGATATTACTAGAAATTTAGACGGTCAAATACGACATTTAATATTATGCTAGTTAAGTATAAATAAAGTTTTCTGACAAGAGTACTTAACTATAAAGCTTACAAACCAAGTTATCATATAACACATAATAAACTTGAACACATTATTTATAACTTCAAATGCTCATAAAATTTGAAAAAGACTTGTCTTCCTCTGGACATTACTTGACTAATCTGAAACCACCAGAAAATAGGATGAGAGTTGAAAATAATTCAGGAGGGAATGAGTATCTCTAAAGCATTTTGAACTATGATGGTTCCAGTCATATCTACACGGAAAGTACACATAGTCACATTTCTTTATAAGAATATAATCAGATATCATAGCATAAATAGAGTATACTAGATAAAGCATGTCATGTAAAGTTTATTAAAATTATAATCTTTTTGCATTAATCTTTCACTTTTCCCGCCTGTTCCACACATAGTCGAAGGCTTTCTCTTAGGGAATTCACATTTTCTGTGTTACTCTTTAACATCGTGACGATAAAGCGAGACGTTTTACGCCACACTAACCAAGGCAGGTAACATAAAAGGACATTTCATCTTTGTCCCTCTCTTCTTCTTGCGGTTAAAGTTTTAAAATGTCTTTCTTTTCATTATTCTCTCGCATAGTTGCATACATTCAAAATATGATATACAAAATCATTAAGTAATAAATAGAAAAAGAACTTAAATAACTAAGAGCCAACATGAATCTTCAAATATGTAATACCCTAGTTTTAAATAAAAAGGGTTAGAAAATTTTTGAACCAAGAAGGGTGCCAGTTATCTTATCTGTTGTTTGGGTCCTAAATTTTACTAAGTCTAGACCCTATACACCTTTGGAGGGCTATATAATAGAACCACTTTCTTGGGAGCAAAAGTCCCGGTAATTGTTCCCTAAAGAAAAATAAGTTAAAAAGTGATTTTTAATGAATTTTATAAAATCTTTAAACATTTCGTTTTTTGCCCAAAAGTTTATAAAATCTTTGATATTCCTAATTTGAACTAAAACCCAAAAATTAGATTTTGATTTGTTGGAATTTTGATATTTATAATATTCTATTTGAATCCAAATGGGGGTATTTCCTTATTTATATTTATGCAGTCAAGGAACAGTAAGGCGGTGCAAGGACGATTTTATGCTTTCTAATGAGCGCTAGTTAACAGTCTTATAACAACCCCCATTTCGGGTTCTAGACCACAAAAAACACGACCCTCCACCCCCAAACACTAGAAACTTCACCCCTAACCTCTCTCCACCCTCAAAACTCCATTTTCTTTCATTTTCTTTCAATCTAACTCCAAGCTTTCATTTCCAAGGCTTTAAAGTAAGAGACTTTGATGTTTTTACTCCTATTTTTCTATTTCCCTTTGTTCTTGAAGTTGGTCTTGCTATTCCTCCATGTTATCCAAGAGGTGAAGTTCTTCCTTGGTATTAGAGTCAGATCTAGTTATCTAGTGATTTCTAGAAGTTTATCTAGAGTACTATAGCTCCTATGTTAGATATTGATGTTGTTCTTGCTCCAAGGAGCTCCACAGTGTAGATCCTTCACTGCCCACCAGGTGAGTGGGTTCGCATATGTGATCTATATGTTGTGCATTAGAGTTATTTTCATGAAAATATGATTTATTGCTTGATTTTAGAGATTACCTACAATGATTGGAGGTTACGGTTGGTTAGTATGTTTTAGAACTACTAGTGTTAGAGCATGAAATTGGTTTTGATGAAACTCATGGGACCATGTTTATTATACTTATTTTATGTAGAATTGATGATATATGAAACTGTTAGAGACTTTTATAATTGTTTCAACAGATTTGAAACTAGTTTATGCATATAATGTAGTTTTATAACCAGATATGAAATTTAGAGGAAAAGATTGGAAATATGGTTTTAAACCTTGTACTTTTAGAATGTGATGTTGAGTTTTCTAGTTTATGAAAAACTTGATTGTTTGAATTATGTTTTGGATAATTAATCAAAAGGTTTAAGAGCATGAATCTTCATGAGAATCAGAACAGTTGATGGCTACATATTCTGTAGCCTTTAGAAATCACAATGTCTACAAAGGGTGATCTATTGGACATAATTTCATAGCCACATTATGCTAAGGTTAGACTGTTAGAATTGGATAGATTCAGAGCTCACAGTGAACTAAAAGGTTTTAACACTATTATTGAAATGAGTTTACATAGAGTTGGATTTTGAATATGAATATTTAGAGATGTTGTAATGATTATATGAATTTCAGAACTATTGATTTTATATGCTAGAGCTTGTGAACTCTAGGGTAGAAGACTTTATGAGATCCAGAGAAAAGATTTAGATTTCTATTAACTTGGATAGTAGCTATAGAGAACAGGCTGTGTGTAACGATAGTTAATCCGTTAACCTTGGTATCAAGTAGCCTAGGGCCAAAGAAAATAGAGAAATTGTTGACACACTTGGGACGGCGATACGTAATGCCCAGATGTGACTAGAGATTTGTGAATAGAGAATTGATTGATACATTGGGGATGACGATATGTAATGCCTAGATGTAATTAGAGGTTATTATACAGAGATTTCTATTTCTCTATTAGAATGCGGTTAACTAGTTTTATAGATAACTGAATTTGATAATATATACACGTATGATATGTTCTAAAGTTTTATACTATTATTATTATTATGATTTACCTGCATGGTTTCCTTGGTGTCCTATGAAGGGGGTTTCAGGTGAGAATTCACTCACTAGTTTTTGTGTATAAAAACCCACCCCTCTCCTTTCTCCTATTTCACAGATAGAATAGTTGTTGGAGATTCCTATCAGTTATCATCCTCTTAGCAGGACTAGAGTTTCAGTGGTGAGCTTCACTTGGGTGAAGTGTTTATAGTTTGCCTAGATTACTCCTATAGATGTAGATAAGATCCTGACTGTAGAGCATGTTTGTGTTTTTTTTGCATATTATAACACTATTTTAGTTTGTATTGAAAAGTTTAGTGCTTATAAATATTTCAAATCAAAGTAGCTTTATATATGTATATTTTGTATTATGATTCATAGACTATAGAGTTTGAATTATGAAATTTCAGCATAGACTAGTATGATTTAATAAACAGGTAATTTATATGTAGAAAATAAAAATGTGTTTTGAATAATTTTATAACTAGTTGTGTATATAGAGAACACCCAGGTCACGAGGCTTATATGGGAATAGAACTTCTCACATGCCCATTACCTAAATCAATTCGTAAAGAATATTATAAATAAATTCTTTGAAATAAAACTTAAAGTTAAACAATGAAATAAATGGAATATAATGCATGAAATATAGTTGATGCATAATTAAATGTAAAAATAAATAAAGTGCATAGATATTCAAGTAGTATAGGCTTGACAACTCAAATGAATATAAATCATTATTCAACCTTATCAATAATTAGCAACTTTAGTAAAAGATAACTTGAAATATAAAGGAACAGGTAAAGTAAAATGATATTGGAAAATGATTTTAATATAAAAGAATAATAATTCAAAAGAATTGGAAGTCAATTATAAAAATAAATAACTAGATAATCTTAAAGATAAATGAGTAATATAGAAGATAACTAATGTAACCATAAATTTATCCATAAGACTGTGTAAAACAAACTAATTATTCTTTGAAATCTCCTAAACTCTTATGAGATTTTCTCTTCAAAATCTTCTAAACTTTTATGAGATTTCTCTGAAATCTCCAAAACTTTTATGCACATAAAACTAAGATTTTGAAAAGAATTAAACAATGTAATTATGGTTTAAAGAGACTTCTTCCCTACCTTAAAATTATTGTAGAGATAACATTATAATCTCACGATCACTCCTTCTTCTTTTCCCTCTTCCTTCCACTTAATCTCTTTCAAGAATGCTCAAAGCTCTACACTTGATATCTTTCAAGAATCCTCAAAGTTCTACACTTGATCTTTTTAAAAAATGCTGAAAGCTTTACTTCTATTCTTGCAAACTCTTCTTTACATCACATCTTTATATAAAGGTTCTAACATTGGGCACCAACTTTGGAAACTTGGGCACCAAGTTAGAAACTTGAGCAACAAGGAAATCTCACGACCCAATCTGGGCACGTGATCGGCACGTGAGAAATCTCATCCTCACATAAGCCTCGAGACCTGTAATGCTTTGTATGCATGCTCTGATCGTAAAAGAAATCTATGGAAAAAAATAGAAAATTTCTCTTTTTCTACATGCAAATTACCTAATCTTTGAAATTTAAAATAATCAAAATCGTTTAAGTCAAGTCTAGAGTTTTCATAATCTATCTTTAAAATCTGAAGCCATAATATAACATATGACAATAAATCGCTTTGTTCTAAATTGTCCATGAAATTAGCATACAGAAGTTATTAAACACAAAACAACAATATACTATTTTAATATGTAAGATGCAAAATGTGATCTAAGGTCCTGGATCCTGCCCACGCACGGAGCACTCTAAATCAACCCAGAATACATGTCTCACCCTGAGGGAAGCTTACCATCTAACTCTTTGTTGTGGTTGAATAGAATTTGCAATAATGGTTCTATCTGGAAAAATAAGAGAAATAAATGGGTGAGTTTTGATACCCAAAACTGAGTGAGTCCTCACCTGAACCCCCTTCATGGGACACCCAAGAAACAATGCGGGAATCATAATAACATCAATAATATCCAAAAATCATACATAATCAAGTATACATACATTTTATATATCCATATTCAAATCATTACTTTACAAACTCAAAATTGTTTCCTTAATTTACTTTCATACCGGATGTTATATAAACTCATGATAGCATAGCTCCTAGAGAAACAGGAAACTCTGCTCTGGTTACGCACAATATTTGTGACGTAACAAAACTCTGGATATAAACCTCTGTCACATCTGGGTGTTACGTATCGTCCCCAGTATGACAATAAATTCTCTGAAATCTCTGGCCTAGGCATACTTGGTACCAAGGTTAACGGATTTATTGCCGTTAACATACAGCCGTTCTCTATAGCTACTGTAAATAAATCTGAAACTTCTTAAAGCCATTTTATTCTCTGAGGCTCTGAATCTCTATGACTCTAACAGTTTGACCTTAACATAACTGGGACTATGAAACCATACTCTGATTTCAGTCCACAGAATATGTATCCGCCAACTGCTCTAGTCATCTAAAGATTCGTGCTCTAAAATCCTTTTATGTCTAATCTCTATATCATTTCTTATTAACAATAAACTTGTTATATTCTGAAAACTTGAGTCCATTCGATTCTAAAGTCTAACCTTAGTATAACTGTGGCTATGGAATCATGCCAAGGGATCACCCTTTGTAGACATTGTGATTCCATACCTTCACAGAGTATGTAGCAAGTTCAAGTTCTAAATTTCATGAAAATTCATGCTCTAAAACATTTTGATTCAATATCTAAACACATTTCAATCAGTCAAGCTCTTCATAAACTAGAAACTCAATATCACATTATGAAATTACAAATTCTAAACCATATTTCCAATCCTTTTCTCTAAACTTGGTTACAAAACTATATCATATAAATAAACCAGTTCAGAATCTGTTGAAATAATCACAAAAACCTCTAATAATCACATATATCATCAATTTTACATAATATCAGTTCAAAAAACATGGTCCCATGAGTTTTGTCCAAAACATGTTTCATGCTCTAAAATCAGCATTTCCAAACATATAATCCAACAGAAATCTTCATGCTTCTTGTATAATAATCTCTAAGTTAAGCAATAAATTATATTTTCCTGAAAATAACTCTAATGCACAACATAAAGGTCACAAGTGCGAACCCACTCACCTGGAGGGGTAGAATGCACGAGAACAGCACCAATAAAACACTTGAGAGTGGAATTGACAATAATATCTAACATTGAAGCAATAAAACTCTAAATCATCCTCTAGATACTCAAATCTAATTCTAACCTTCATGAAGGAGCACCATGGCAAGAAAGCATGAAGAACACTAAAGCCAATCTCTAGAATCATGAGAAATTGGGAGATAAGGAAGCAAGATCAACAACTATACATACCTTGAACTCTTAAAGGAAGAAAAATGGAGTTAATTTGAGAAAATGATGAAGAAATGGAGTGGAGAGGTGGAGATTTCGCATTTCTCCTGGAGAGGAGGGTAGAATGTGTCTGGAATTATCTGGCAAATGGGGTTTTTATGTTCGCGTTGACCGCCTGGGCTGTCCCTGCCACTTTGGCGCACGACTTACTCTCTTAACCGCCTGGGCGGTAATTTGACCGCCTGGCAGTCTCCAAGCTCCTAACACCGAATTCACTCTCTCAACCGCCCTGCCCTTCAGATGCTCCAATGCTGTATGTATTGGATTGTATTATTCCACCACTCACTTATTTACATGTCTTAATTCTAAGTTAATCATTTATTTTCTTTCCATTAACTTTAAAATATAAATGTAAATAGGGAAATAACCCCCATTTGGATTCAATTAAAATATTAGAAAAATCAAAATCCCAACAAATCAAAATCTCATTTTTGGGTTTTAGTTCAAATTCGAAAAATCTTACAATTTTATAAACTTGAGCTAAAAATGAAGTACTTGAGGGTTTCATAAAATTCGTTAAAAATCCCTCTTCAACTCATTTTTCTCTAGGGAACAATTACGGGACTTTTGGTCCCAAAAAATAGCTCTAATATATAGCCCTCCAAAGGCGTGTAGGGTCCAAGACTTAGCGAAATTTAGGACCTCAAACGAGAAAGGGTAACTGGCACCTTCTTGGTCTGAAATTTTTTTTTGACCTTTTATTTATTTTTTGAAAATCTAGGGTATTAGAAACTTGGCCAACAAGCTTTAAAGCTTGATTACCAAGTAATATATATATAATCATATGTGTATATATATATATATATATATATATATATATATATATATGTTGAAATATCTCTATAAAATATAAGTGATAATTTAATTTATAAATCAGTATTTAATTCTTTGATAAATTCTTGTTAGGCTATTCTACAATAATCAACTTAAATAACTAACAAGAATATGATAAATTACTCTATAAAATATTTTATAAAAAAAAAGGACGTTACAATCTAAGCCCCTTATCACTAAATCAATTATAGTGGCTTTATCAGGCTTTATTATAATAATATAAAACATTGTTACATATATATAATTTAATTTTTCAATTAGTATTATATTAATAATAATAATTTGTATAATCATTTTAAAAAATATGCATTTTCTCAACTATAAATTTTAGAATATTAATGAATATATTTTAAATTAAAATATAAAATTCTTCTCATTACCATATTCATTATTTAAATTTATATATATACTATATTAGATACTAATTTTTATATTCATTAATATTATGAAATATATAATAGAGAAAATATTTGATTTTTATTTTATAAAATTAATTATTACAAATTTTAGTTACTATCAATAATTTATTTTCTTATTATAGTAAAACTTTTAAAATTAAATTAAATACACACACACACACACACACATATATATATATCTACATATTAAAATATATTTATATTATATACAATTATAAGCTACATATTATAGTTTGATTTGAATACACTACTAGTGTAAAATAATTATAAATAAACATTCACTCATGTGTTAACATCAGCAAAAGTCGTTGATTAAGCCACTCACTATAAAGTCTTACAAATAAAAGTACATGATTGGCTCATAGTGTAAAATTTTTTATTCTAACTACCTGTACATATTAAAATTAGCCTCAAAATGAAGCTCTTATAGACAACTATTAAAAAAGATATCTTAGTGAAAAAATAAAATAATAAATATGAGATAATAGAGATTTGAAAATGGATCAAAGTGTTGTGTATCTTATTTTTAAGAAAAAGTGTATATTTTAAAAATAGATAGAAATAAATTATAATATAATCATCTTTTTTATAGAAAAGTTGTAATTTACTCTTACTATTTAAATAATGAGTTTAATTTTGATGCATTATCAATGTTATTTTTTTTAATATTGTTATCCAATTGTATTTTGCCACATAAGTAAATATGATTAAATCTCTCACTCAATATTTTAAAAGTCACATAAATGAAAGAATATTGTTGGATGAATGTCCAAAAAAGATTTTATACCGGTGCATACAAATTAAATTCTTAAATAATATTTTGGTGATTGGTTTGGTACTAACATAGTTGAATAGTATCTAAACATATCATTGTATGACATGATTTTATTGATCTTTAATCTATATCAATGCCCAGCAAATTTAGAATATTGGAAACTATAACCTTTTATTTCTAATTTGTTCTAAAGGATCATTTAGCAAATATACAAACTTAATAAAAAAATTTATTCTTCCATCCCTATCGCTACCCCAAATCCCCAATTTGATTTCAGACCTCTCTTCAATGGCCCACAAACCACCTTCCTTGATACTCTCCAAACTCACCCTGTGACTTTTCTTCCTCATATTGATTTACTTAGCCAAGTGAACTTAGGTGGCATTTGATTCTAGGGATAGGACAGGAAATAGGACAATAAATATAGAAAGATGTTTGGTGATGGAGACAGGTCGGGATATAAATAAAAAAAATTTATATACTTTCAAAAAGTAAGGACATAATATGGATAAAAAAATTTATTTTTTTCTTTCAATGATACTTATATACATTTTAATATTTTCCTATGTGTCCTCACAATCTTGGTGGCGATGGTCGTAGGCCAACGAGTGCCGCAGGGGTCCATAATGTATTTTACCATATATTTATTATATTATTCTCTGTATTTTCAAACAAAGATATAGAGATAATTATTATATCTTATATTCCATAATTAAATATAATATAGAGATAATATTTTTTATACCTATGTTTCTATTATTTTTACTATCTTTGTCATTATTATCCGGGGATAAATATCAAATTCTGCCTTAGAGAACAATGCAGTAGTCACAGTCTCACAAACCTTGCCATATCCCTTTTTCCAAATAATCCCAAAAGATAAAATCTTATAATGCCTAACGTAGTCAAGCTTGCAGGCCTAGGCAACAGGGCATCATCCCTGCTTTTAGTCTAAATCACCAAAATCCACTATTGTAATGTCTGATCTCACCCCTGTGACACGTTTTCTCTCTGGAAAAAAAAAAGGACCCGAGTGTTTCCTTTTATTTATATCACGTAGTTAGTAAATGGAGACAACAGTGAGTATTGTAAATTTGATTTAGAAAACGAATTTCAATTCATATATAAATGATTTTAGTTACTCCAAGCCATTTACAGCTCGCACGAGAATAATGATTGTTCTCAGTCTAATCCATCAAAGGGCTTGACAAGGGCTCGCAATGTGAGAGAGACTTTGGTTGAAGGTGGAGGTGTGTGAATGCGCTGGGGCAATGGAGAGTCTTTGTGCAGAGTTAAGAATCAAATCAAATTCGGGATTCGAGAGCTGTGAGGGAACAATTGAAAATTTTATTTTGTGTATTTATTAAATAATTATTGGAATAAATTAAAATAAAAATAGTTATATATTTTAATATTTAAATTTACTAATTAAATGTTGATCAGGTGCTAACATAAAGAAAAGCACTAATAAAATCTTGTCATATACTATCAATTCTCTAATAAGTACTCATCTTCATTTATATATATATATATATATATATATATATAAGAAAATAATTGAATAAACTTGAAGTTAGATAAATTTAAATGTATTTACAATATTATCCTTATCACTTATTCTAATATTCTCTCTCGAATACTTAATGTATTTACTAACTCTATTTTTCACAAGGGTATAAAAAAAAATTAATATTATCTAAAATTCTTAAAAGGGTAGATAATAGTTAAAAAATAAAATTTTATAAATAAATATTTATTAGAGAATGAAGATAATAATAATATATTTAAATACTATTCAGTTTTCATTAGTATCGAGTACTTAACTAATATTTTTCTTATTCTTGTCACGTACTCTTATCCCCATTAAACATTAAATTAAACGATTACCGCCATAGGATATTACTCTCTTTGCGTTACCTTTAAATTATCAGTAAAAGACAAAATTAATAAGTTATTAATGGTCGGCGCGTGCTCTGGGGCGTGGTGTAAGACCCCACCAACAAGAGAGCAGTCAATTAATTACAAACTAGTTCTTTTAAAGAAAAAATAATTCAAGCCACATATTTTTTCTCAAGGAAGACAATTTCACTCGAACCAGATTAGATCATTCGAACTCCAAACTTCTTATTAAAATATAGAACAACACTCTGGTACTGATTAGAGTCTTGAAATAGTAATTATAAATTAAAAGTTAATTTGAAATTAATTTCTTAAAGTTTTAGTGTACTAAAATTTAATTGTTTTACTTAATCAATATGTAAAGAACACTATTTTGGATAAACTTAGGATATTTATGGTTAGAAGTAATAATTAATCCTTTGGGCACATAAAGCTCATAAATGTAGTTTTTTATCTGGACATGAAGCTCTTCATACATACTTAGAAATCAAACACCTAATTATATACTTAAAAAATTCAGTTAACTACTAATTATGTTAGACATTAAAAAAGAACACTATCAAAACAACCGTTTTAATTTTTTTTAACCGAAAACAATCCTTTTAATTTGTTTGAAATGAAAACAACTCTTATTATTTGTATATTGGCGTTGCCCTAGCGTATGATTAATTTCCGGGGTTGTTAGTCCTGGTTAACATTGCCCTACCACACAGGCACGCACGGGTTCCTTTTTTTTTTTAAATATTGAATTTGGACGATATATTTATATTAATATGGTGTATTGAGAAAAACTAATAATATGATATTTTTAATATAAAATTTACTGATTTAAAGATAAATAAAAAAAATTAACACTAAATTTCAAAGACTAATTCAACGTAAAAAAAAAAAATTAATACTGAATCTATGAAAAATAACTTAGAATACACCAAGGAAAAATCCAATATTAAACAAAAATAATATAGAATACATCAAGCAAATTCTATAAACACTATATATAAATAAATTTATCTATTATCCCATATGAATATAAATTATCTATTAAACCATCGCACACAAATTATTTTTCCGGCATGGACGACATTCCTAAAGAGAGGACAAATTGTTGTATGCACCTCCAGAAAGAGCTGCTGCTTTTTCCATTTAAATTATCATCACATAGTTCTTAAAATTAGAAAGAAAAAAATAAAAAAGATTAAATATGTGGTGGGAAAATTACATAGAGAGAATTCTCTTCTACCATGAAATAAGATAGAATATCTCGAAAGAGAGAGCTTATAGGCCCCACATCCCATCACTTCTTGGTATCTCACGTAATCTCAACCCCTTTTTTTTTTTTTTATCAAATTTCTACTTGCAGCGCACCAAGGCAACAACAACAGCGGCTTATAAATAGGAATTACAGGGTTCAGGAGAGCTGACTTTTGCTTTTTATTTATTTTATCTTATCTTATTTTTAAAGAAATATTATATTATACAACCTAAAGAAAACTAAAATTATAAATCAGTTTAATTTCGGAAATTTTTATTACTTCGTTTACTACAAGAAAATTATTTCCTAGACAACACTTATTTTGAGAATGTGTGAAAAATATTGTCTATAGTATAGTTTTAAAACTTGGACAAGTGATCAACTCAACTGCATCATTAGATTACTAGTTCAACGATGAATTATAAGTTGAATGAATTTAATTAAATAAATATATAAAAGTATATCAAATATATAATAAATATATTTATTGGAGTACTAGAGCACAACAACCCATTTGGCTTAGTGGTTGGTGAGCTTGCACTCTTAGTCCATTGCCTAGGTTAGTTCAACACTGGTTCACTAGTGACTGATTTGCCCTTTTCACTTTCCACCAGTTAAACGGGTTTCACCATGCATTGACTGGGTTAACTAAGTCAATTCACATGAAGAATTGGACCGATCATATGGCTGGTTCACTGGTTTCTAGTCCAAGTCCCTTTTAAGTTTCAAAACTATGGTCTATAGTACATAAAGACAATATTTTTTTTTAAATGTTTTGTATTTGATATAGGAAAAACTACACTTTTTTAAAGTTAAGACATCACTTTTCATGGAGTTGTTATACTAGGTGTGATCAATTATCTAAAACAACATTTTTTTTTAACAAAGTCTACAATTTTTTAACCAATGCATAACTTTCTATAGAGTTGCTATAACAAGTGCTAATTGTCTAAGGTAACACTTTTGAATAAAGAAAATAATACTTTCTAGAGCCATCAAAGGCAACACATTTTAAAATAAGGGTTGTTTTAGGGCAAATTTCTTGAAGTAATTGGTATTGTTATTGTAATTTTCCTATGTCAACTGATTTTTATATTCTTAACCTAGTTATATGTTATTTTACTCTCAATATGGGTGGAAATAAGCCAGCCGAACTAAGATTTAGTTTAAATAGACTGGATATATTATAAAATGAAGCCTTAGTTTTATTACCTAATATAGGCCTTTTTTATGTCCTTAACCTTACTTTCTTAAAAGTCTACTTGACTTAACCTGAAAGTCTATCTAGAGGTTTATTTAATTATAAAATATTTTTAAAAAAATCAAAATGCCTATTCTTAAATAAGTCAAAATACTACTAAATATATCAATAAATATATTTTAAATAGATTAAAACATTTTAATTAAAAATATATTTTTAAATAGATTAAAATATTTATATTATCATTAAATATTTAAATGATGATGATGATGATGATGATGATAATAATAATAATAGTAAGAGGTTGTTAGGCCTAATAGGCTATTTTTATAGCATGAAGTTTAGCCTGATTAGCTAAAAAAACTTTTTAAAAAATCTTAATCTAGTTTGTTTACTAATAGGCCAATCTAACTAGATTGAACGTAGGCTAGGCCAAAAATCCCTAAAACTTCCTGACCTACTTCCACCCCTAACTCTCAAATATCTATTTTCACTCACACTTTTACTAATTTTTATTTAGTTTGTCTAGAATGCCCTTATGGATATATTCCCACCAATTGCTATCAATAGAGATTTAAACCTTGGAGACTTACAACCACAATACAAGAGATAAAACTAAAAACCCATTACAGCACTCTATAAATATTTTCGTAAAATATTTGAAAATTGGTTAACCACATAAATATATCGTGTGGACGCTTAAATATTTATAGCCACTTTGATAGTTATATCCACTTATAGAGTTTTTTTTTTTTTTTAAAAAGGGCACATCTTTGGTAAAACAATTTATATGAAAATTTTCGTACCTTTTTTTATTTGTTAAATCAAAATAACAATTTAACATACATTTTTATTATCATTTTTTATAAACACATTTTATTATCAATTATAATTTTATTTAAACATATTATTGTTAATTTAATCAATAATCATTTCAAAATTTGAAAATATTAATGTTAATCTCATAATATTTATTCACTAAATTAATACGTAAATAAATAATTATATTTATTCTTAATCTAATTAAGTTGTTTTTCAAACTTTTTGATACAAAAATTATTTAGATCTAAATACTTATATTAAATAAATTAATTTTCAGTACTTTTTAAATTTAATAACAAAATAATTTTAGAGAAATATCCATTTTGTTACCTGTAAATATGAAAGACCTTAGATAATTTAATTATTTTTAATTGAACTAATAACAATAATAAATTAAGATAAAAATCATGATTAATATTGGACAATTGATATAAAACTATTGTTTTGATTAAAACATAAGAAGAGGATGTTTGATAACTTGCATCTATATACTCTTTTTCCTCTATAATTTTTGGCATATTACAGCATTTGTCTTCTTAATTAGTTAACATTTCGTAGATTCGCATTTAGTTCTCGTTGAGTATCATTGAATAAAATCATGGTTTTTTGTATTATTTTGATAAATAAATATATTTTAGAGCTTCCTGTTCTTTTAATCCTCTTTTGTGAATGATATTTGCTTATAGGGACTTCCCATATTGATGTATAAAGATCATAGAGGTACATGGAGCTTGTAACAGTGTTCAATTTCAGCTAAATATAAGTTGTTGGAGCTCATTTACACAGCAAGTATTGCAATCGAGAATTCGTATCTTTCTCTATAGAGATCGGATTGACACAAATAAAGATGTTTTGGAAAGCTCAATAAGTCATCTATAACTTTCATGTTTAGCTCAAAATCCAATTCCAAAAGCCTCTTGGTGAAAATTGAGTTGCAAGATTAAAAGTTGCTAATTCTAACACTGTCTAGTTTGACTCTCAATTAGTGTTTTGCTTATATTTGGAGCTACATATGTCCATTGAGGTGATTCTTACGGCGTTAGAAAGCTTATTAAAAGAGCTACAACTTAGGCCCAAGAACTAATTCGAACATTTTGGGACTCAAAATGGTCTTAGAAGTGTATGAAGCGGTATCTGTGAGAGCATTAAGCTCTATAGCGGTCACTAGAGCAATAATAAGCCAAAATTGTCCCAACCACTATAGCGGTCCCCCATGGCAATATCAAATCATAAAACAACATTTTTTTTATATACCCACTTAACCTAGATTAATAGGAATTTTTCACACTTGCTCTAGGGCTGCCTCCACTCTCTCTACTTTCTCTCTCTTCATCTCTCTCTTTCTCTCTAAGTTTTGGGAACTTTCAATCCTTGTTTTGGTTCTCGTTTGGGATTGCAAATTGCGTTCTTTCTCAATAACGATTATAATCCTCCTCCTATGGAGGAGTAATCCTTTTACCTTGTGCAAGGATAATTGAAGATTAAGATTATTCTTAAGGTTCCTATTTTTAATTATAATTTATAGTTGGTTTTTGTCTCCTCTTAGCATCTTTAATATTAGTTGTGTGAATCATTGCAATTATATTTTTGAGAGTTGCTTGATAGCGTGTTCATTCATATGCATAATTAGGATTTCATTGGGGGTATTTGGTTAATTGATTAAATTACATCCATTTAGTAAGGGATTGGAATTAACTCCGTTGAGAGATTAGGTTGCTGTAATTGGTAATTAAATTGGCATAGACTCATATGACCATGATTATGGATTACTAGTGCATGTGTTAGTCAAACCTTTAGTGGAAGTACAATTGTGTGACCATTAAGTAGAATTGCATCATTATTGTGTAAAAACATAATTAATAAAAGTAACAACCGCCATGAATTTATCTTTTGAACTAATGATTGAACAATTCTTAATCTGAGTAACTCCTTGTATAGATAATTCTTTCAATAATATTTTCTGAACTTAATTTTATTTCCAAGTAAATTTAGAAAACCTCAATTCTTCAAATCAATTAGAGCACTTCCTCGTGAGATGATCTGAATTGCACCTTATCTGTATTTTTTTGTGTAATTTAGTTATTACAATATTTTTTAAGGTAGCCACAACTCCCATCAATGTTATAGACAAGCTAACTTAAAATTAGTGAAAGTAAGAGTGATAATAGCTAGACATTCGGGAGTGGCTTTATATTGTTCACATTATTTGTTTTAATTTTTTTATAATAAAATAAAGGATTTAACTTCTATGCACTATTGATGTAAAAGTATTTTAATCATTTAATTATATATTGACACATATGTTAATTGTGATAGTTGACTTTCTCATATATTACTTAAAAAGATATAAAAAAAAGATATTTTAATTGAATGATAATATAAAATACTTTTACATTATTGTATAGAAATTAAACTTTAATAGAAATTGTTACGTTTCATAGTTAAATAATTATAATCCAAATCTTACAGTTATAATAGATCGAAATAGACCTCTTATTTATGCCTTTTTGTCTTTAAAAAGGAAAAAAAAGGTCTGGATGCACCGTTGTTGAGGAGACAATTGTCATATTTAACTCATGGTGCGATGGATAGATTCGCTGACGTATTGACATGGCTAAGGAAGCAGTCATCTCGCCAACCAAGTACCTCTTTAGGAAAAGGCTTACTGGAACATGCTTTCATACTCAACATCTGGAGGTTGTTTATATACTTCATCATGTTCGTGTGGATACACTGGTCTTGACAACTTTGTGGAGTCGGAAGGGATTTCAATGATTCCAGTTACAATACTATTATACAGTTAAAAAAGTATATATCGAAAATTTTTATTTAATTCATAGTGATTATTAAATGAAATTAAATAACATGACTCATTTACAAGAGTCAACAAACATGTCATGATAATGTTCATTTGGTCGATTTTCTTTTCACACATCAATAATTGTATAAATATTTGTCCTTCTCTATTCATTTGGTCAACATTTTATTCATATTATCAGGGTGTTTGGAAATTCCTAAATTAGGGGGTGAAAATAGGTAAAGTGAGTTAGAATTTAGCCTAAATAGGTCTGTGGATTTTCAAAATGGAACCTTAGCCTGGCATTACCTAATATAGGTTTTCTTTATGGGCCAGACTTAAAAGCTTAGCCTGATCTGCCTGAAAGCCTATCTAGGCTTATTTAGTTATAAAATATTTTTAAAAAATCACAATACATATTCTTAAATAAGTCAAAATACTACTAAATATATCAAAATAATATTTTAAAATAGACTAAAATACTTTAGTTAAAAAATATATTTTCAAATAGATTAAAATATTTCTATTATCATTAAATATTTAAACGATGATGATGATGATAATAATAATAATAATATAAGTAAGCCAGTTAGGCCCAATAGGCTATTTTTATAGCCTGAAACTTACCTTATTAGCTAAAAGACTTTTGAAAAGCCTTAACCTAGTTTGTTTATTAAATAGACCTAGGGCCGAACAACGTAGGCAAGACCCCTGACGACGGTCTGACTTCCACCCTACCTGGAATTCAATTCTATCAAGGAATTTAATTGAATTCCATACTTTAGAATCAACTTAAGTGAACGAATTGAATTCCACACTTTAAAGCAACTTAAATGAAGGAATTGAATTCTCATGGAAATTGAAATCCAATAAAATTAAGGAATTGAAATCAAACCCAAATAAGTGTGATTTGGTGTGGGAATTGAATTCCAACAAATGAAAATATCAAAATAACCTTACTTGAATATAATATTTTGTTCCTAACCTATTAATGAAGAATAAAATGGTAAAGACAATTAAATTAATTCATTTTTAGACTCATCCCAAATCAAAGAATTGAATTCAATTCTTAAATTTATTGACCCATTCCAAACATAAGAATTCAATTTAATTTTATCTCATTAAAGGTTTCCAAATGACTAAAATGAATATGTCATATTAATACTCATTTGGTCGACCTTATATTCACACATCAATGTCAACCTTCTATTCATTTGAGAATTTTAAAATGTTGAAATTAGAATTGTAACATGGAATTTTAATTTCAATTTTGATTTTAAAAGAATTTGAATTGGCTTTGAATTTTAAATTTTATTTTTGAGTTTACTATAAAATTGTAATATGGTTATTGAAAAATGAATAAAAGAAATAGAAAGAATTACATGGACTTTTTAAGAGAGATATTTTGATAAGTTTTGAAATTGAAAATTCATAAAATATGGACTAAAAACTAAGAATAATCCATCTTAGTTATTTTTTAATTTTATATAATTAGATTGTGAAATTATAATTTCAATTATACGTGTTACTCCTAACGTGAAAATAAACATTAATTTCATGTTCAATTTCAAAAACCGAACGAGACATACAAAACCTTTTGGTTATATCATTGCCTCGTGTATTGTCAACAAATTACCGGCAAGAGTGAGTAGAATGAATTTTATTACCAAGTTAAAATATCACCATGTGAGTGGGAGTGGGCATAATCAGTGGCGCAACTTGGACAAAAAATTTGGGGGAGCAAATGTTTATGTTATATATATATATATATATATATATATATATATATATATATATATATATATTGCTTTAAGGAAAAAAACTCACACAACATTGCCAATATATATTTAAATTAGTTGAGAGCTTACATTATTTCAATAATCAAACTTACATATAATTGATTATTTAAAAATCAATTTATGTAGTTTGGGTTCTCATCCCTTTCCTCTACCCCCTTCTAGTCTCTACATGGACTTCCAGGAACCAACAAAAAATAAATAAATAAATTCCAGGCTTTTGGATATCCGAGTCTTGATGGCTTGGTAGACCGATTGGCCGTTTTATAATTGCATGCTTAACAATTATACACATATAGCTTTCTTTAGTTAACATTTTCCTCAATTTTCTTTTACAAAAAATTTTAGTTGCACCGCCAAGACTGCAAGGATGAAAGTGCCTCAAGTTGACTTTTGTGGTTTCCTTATTCTATCTTAACATATTTTTTAAAAACTAAAAAAGGTTTTCAATTCAAATTTTTTTATATTGTACACAAAAAATTCCAAAATACAGAAATTAACAAAAAAAAAAAGAACTGATTCTCTGCATATCAAAACCAATGAAACCATTTATTTGCACATTCAAATCCACCTAACTTCACACAGTTCATTCCCCCAAATCAGAACAAAAAAAAAAATCACTTAATAATAGTAACACAAACAAAAATGGAAGCACGGAATAGAATAGAAATGAATGAATAAAATAAAGTAAAATAAAAGGGAAGTGAAAGGGAGGAATGGGAGGAAGGTAGAGATCATGCCTTTGCCACCGCCGCTACACAGCTTTGCCCAACACCTGTGGAACTCATGGCCACCACTGCAAACCACTTGCGAGACTACCATGGAACTTGAGGGCCACCATCATGAACCGTTCACGGGGTGTCTTCCTTCCCTTGCCGCCGCCACTGCCTTCGCCGTGAGCATCTCGCGGAAGTCATCGTGCCCGCCACTGTGTTTTGTGGGCAAGTGCGACGGTAATGGGGCATGGTGCGCCACTGTGTTGTGTTGTTGTGCGGCCAAGGAAAGTTGGAAGTAATGGAGATGTGTTGCCTGTCAAGCCTTAGACACACTCCAATGCAACCGTACCAGCACTTGGACTTCCTCAACCACTTGAGCTAAGCACCAAATCAGCCTCACTCAAAAATAACTAGTAACAGAAGCTAAGAGCACAAGAAAACAAGAGAACTTGGGTGGAGAGAATTCTTTGCACTACACAAGGGAAAGCTTACAAATGACTTGGATGTCTTGGATGGTTTGAACAAGAAAGGCCACCCATATATATAGGCTTTCACCTCCTTAATGAACGGTGGAGATTGATTCTAATGGACGGTCAGGATCATGTATCCAGAACCTTCCTATATTCCACACATATCTACATATTTCTAGGACCTTCTACATATATCTACTAAGGACATTCTAGATACTTCTTCATTTCTCTACATCTTTCTAGATAGTTCCACATGATTCTACACGGTTCTACATGGTTCTAGAAGTATCTAGAATTCTCTAGAGCTATCTACAGCATTCTATAATATTCTACATTTTTCTACGGCCTTTTGGAATCTTTTAGAATCTTCTCAATTAACCCCTCAAAAAAGAACATTTGTGACAATCTCCCCACCTGTTGCGCAGATGTCCTCGTCTAGCGCTTTAGGTGGTCTTGGAACTACCAGAGATCTTCTCGTGTTTCCTAGCTAGCTTTAGTCATGGCTGTCCCTTCCAATTGATCAAGTATTGAACACTTGGTGGTACCCTCTATTTCTTACGACTTGATTAGCTAACACCTCCTCTACCTCCTTGTCAAAGGACTTGATCACTATAGGTGGTGCTCACCTTGAGTCGCCTCTAATTGGTTCCTCCATGTTTTCATGGTATGGTTTGAGCATGCTTACATGGAAGACTAGGTGGATTTTCATGGATGGAGGGAGTTTTATCTTATAAGCCACCTCCCCATTCGCCCAACAACTTCATACAATCCTTCGTATTTATGGATTAAGCCTTTATGCACCTTGCGAAAGGCCTTGAATTATTGGGGAAGAAGCTTGATCATTACTTTATCCCCTATATTGTAACTTGTATGTCTTCTCTTATCTACCCACTTCTTCATCCTTTTTGCGGCTTTGTCAAGGTAGGAGCGGGTAACATTAGCTTGCTTATTCCAAGATTTAGTCATATGATATGCTCGAGGCTTTTCTCCCATAAGACGATGAAATAGTATAGGGTGTGATAGGTTGTTATCCATTCACGATCTCAAATGGACTTTTCCCATAGACTCGCTCCTTTGCAAGTTATAGAAGAATTGAGCTACGTCCATGAGCTTAGGCCAATCCTTTTGGTTAGCACTCACAAAGTGCCTCAAGTAACACTCCAACAAATCATTCATCATTTCGGTCTGTCCATCAGTGGGAGAAAGCTAGTCGAGAAGTGTAACTTTGATCCCAAGAGTTTTAACAACTTTGTCCACAATTGACCTATAAAGCATGGATCTCGGTCACTAATGATTGTCTTCGGTAAACCCCAATACTTCACCACATGCTTGAAGAATAATCGCGTCGCATCTTCACCAGTACAATCTAGGGGCAGGAATGAATGTAGCATACTTAGAAAATCAGTCCACCACTACCAAGATAGATCCATACCCCGTAGACTTCGGAATGCAGATATGAAGTCCAAGGAGACACTCTCCCATGGTTGCTCCAGGGTAAGTAGTGATTCCAACAATCTAGGAGCCCTATTCTCTATATTGTCTTGTTGGCACACAAGACAAGTCTTCACATAGCTTTTCACTTTATCTCGCATCTTAACCAATAATAGGTTCGTTCTACTAGTGCCAGGGTATGATGTTTTCCAGGGTGACCAGACCACTTCGTGTCGTGACACTCCTTTACCAACTTTCTTGTCAAGGTATCCCACTTAGGGACATATAGTCTTCTTCCTTTGGTGTAGAGTAGACCATCCTCTAACCAAAATCTCTTAGTCTTTCCTTCTCTAGCCATCTTCACTAACTTCTTTACTAAGGGATCTCGATCTAATCCCTCCTTGATTATTTGTATAACATTCCCTTCAACCAAGGAAATGGCTGCCAACTGCCCTTTCGACTTAGTGCATCTGCCACTCATTAGCCCTTCCTGGCCTGTACTCAAACTTGAAATAAAGCTTAGCTAAGAAGTCTTGCCATCTAGCTTGTTCAGGGCTCAACTTCTTTTGAGTTTGAAAGTAACTAGTGGCCACATTGTCAGTCTTAACAATGAAGTGTGACCCTAGCAAGTAGTGACGCCATGTCCGTAAGCAATGCATCACAACCGTCATCTCTTTTTCTTACACCATGTAATGCCACTCGGTGTCATTCAACTTGCGGCTTTCAAATGCGATAAGATGTCCTTCTTGTATTAGGACACCTCCTATGACAAAGTCAGAAGCATCCGTGTAAATCTCGAACACTTTGGAGTGATCCAGGAAGGATAATACGGGTTCCTCTATGATAGTAGCCTTTAATCCATCAAAGGCCTTCTGACATTTCTCCGTCCACTCCCATGAGTGATTCTTCTTGAGAAAATTTGTCCATGGCACGGCCTTGGCGAAATACCTCTTAATGAACCGCCTCTAATAGTTTGCCAGTCCAAGAAATGATCTTAGCTCGAACACCTTGCTTGGGGGTTCTTATTCTTGGATAGCTCTAACCTTTTCCTTATCCATCTGGAGGGTTCCATCCTTAATCACATGCCCCAAGAAGTGAACCTCATCTTTGGCCAAGGAACACTTCTCCTTTTTCACATATAAGTTATTCTCCCTTAATGTCTTGAACATGATCCACAAGTGATGTACATGGTCCTCAAGAGTATTGCAATATATCACAATGTCATCCAAGTAGACCACCATGAACTGATCCAATAAGGGTGGAAAATCTCATTCATCAAGGTATAGAATGTTGCAGGAGCATTGGTTAAGCCAAAAGGCATTACCAACCACTCATACGATCACCGTGTCACACAAGTGGTCTTTGGTTCATCACCATCGGCAATCCTCACTTGGTGATAAACCGACCTTAAGTCTAGCTTTGAAAACCTATTGGCTTTTCCTAACTGATCAAACAAATCAGCTATCAAAGGAATAGGGTTCTTGTTCTTGATAGTTACCTTGTTAATTACCCGATAGTCGATGCAAAGTCTCAATGAGCCATCATGCTTCTTTTGGAATAAGACCGGTGTTCCATATGATGCTTTGGGCGACAAATAAGACCAGCTTCCAACAAATTCTTGAGTTGCTTCCTCAATTCTTCTAACTCTGGTGGTGTCATCCTATATGGTGCCAGTGCGGGTGGCTTTGTACCTGCTTCCAATTCGATATTGTGATCTACCTTCCTCCTTGGAGGAAGTTACTTCATAAATTTGGGAGGCATGATATCCTTATTTTCCTCAAGGATTTTCTTGATTTATGGTGGTACATCCCCTTCTTCCATTATGGGTTCTTCCTTGAGCAAGGCCAAGTAGGTAACATTTCCCTTCTTAACCTTTTTCTTTAGTTGCATGGCAGATAACATAGGAGTTCCTCCAGGTTTGGAGAGTATAGGGATCATGCATGGAGACCCTTTTTCCATAACACACACTACATCATAATACGGCATGGGCACCATGCTCACTTTCCTCAAGAACTCTAATCCAAGGAAAATCTTGAAATCATCCATAGGTGCAACTGAGAACTCTACAAATCCTCTAGGAGTCAAAAACCATTTTTACCTCTTTTACTATTCCTTTGAGAGGTTCTCCCTTGGTTTTGATGGTCTTGAGCCAATCATTATTCTCCATGACCTTCAACCCAAGTCTCTCTACTTTGGGGTATGATGAAGTTATGTATGGCACCAGTGTCAATCATAGCTACAACGAACTTCCTCTTTATGAGCACTTCAACATAAATCAACCTATTTTTCTTCTCCATGGAGCATACTTCTTTACTTTTTAAGGCATTCAAGAGTTGGATAGATCCAACATATTCAATCTCCTGTGTTTGGGATTCTTGTTCCTCAGCAATAGATGCCAACGTCCCTAGCTTGGGACAATCCTTCATTTGGTGTGGCCCTTACACATGAAACATCCTCTTTTAGGCACAAAAGCCTTCTTCTCCTCGTCTCTCTTAGAAGAGTACTTGAAGCCTTTCTTTGGAGGAATATTTTTCCTTGTCCCCCACCTTTAGAAGAGCTAGCCTTAGAAAATAGTTTGGACTTGGAGTCTCCTCGTTGGTACTCCGTGAGTGACTTGGCCTTAGAAAATAGTTTGGACTTGGAGTCCCCCAACTTCTATTTATAGTTCTAATGTCTTTTATAAGAAAATTTGTAACTTGTTGTATACTTATTATCTCAGTCTTTTAAATATAGTTCCAGATTCTTAACTCATCAAGCTTTCCATTGAGGATAATTTCATTAAAAACACATTTATGGTTATGCCATAGTACCCTTGTAAAGTTACCCCTTTCCAAACTCTCTCAACACACTATCTCGAAAATTTATTTCTCATTCAGTATTTTCGTAGTGAAAATCTCTATGCATAGCATACATGGGTGTGTTCCTATATGTGTTAGCTTTGCAACAGAGTTGAAATCAATCCATTTGCATTTTTCTAGAGTGATTTACATCTATTTTACTACTGCAAGGTTAGATTCAGTTTTCAGCCTTTGACTTAACTTTGAAAATTTATATCTTGACCTAGAGAACTCCGTTTTAGGTGATTCTTTTTGGAGAATGTTCTATAATGTATCTAGTTTGTAATAAAAATAGTTTTATTCCCAAAAGCTTCATATTTTATAAGTTTCATATTTTGAAGTAGCTGCTACCAAAAATAGCTAAAAATTCAGCACCTATCATTATCATGTTTAATGTTACTCCCTCAACACAAGGACCATCTACCATGTTCTTAAGCCATATAAAAGCATGAAAACATCATAAAAACATTTATAATAGAGAAGTGCATGTTGTGATTTATAAAAATATACTTTATAAACAACCATTCAAAACTCTTGTCAATAACACAAGTTTAAGGCATTCTAACCATGGACAAGAATAGACACCAACAATGCTTGAATAAAAGAGTCATTCTCTTCTTCCTTGAGCTTGAGCAAGATTTCTTAGAGTGGATGACCCTCTTATATCTTGGCTCTAGAACTTGAGTACTTAAGAAAATATTTCACTAGAGTTAAAGATTGTAACTCTTGTGAAGGCTAGTGAAAATTTAGGCTTAGAATTTAAGTGTTTGGATGAAGTTTGAAAGTGAAGAGAGGTCTTTGAAGAGAAGAACATAAGAAGAAATAGTAAAGAAAGAATAAGAGAGAAAGAACACTTAGAGAATTTCTAAGGCTTGAAAACTAGTAAGAATGTATGTATTTTACAAGAGTTAGAGGATATAGTTCTTACAAAGCATGGTGAGGTCTCTTTATGACTTGGAAAATGGAATGAATGAAAGAGAGTTTGAAGAGTATTTATAGTGGAAGGATCAAGAAAAGAAGAAGAATGCGTGCATGATTTATGCAAGCATGTTGGCCAAATTTTGGGATGAAAATGCTCCATGTTTTATGCAAACATGTTCCCTAATTTTGGGATGAAAATGTTCCATATTTTATGCAAAAAATGTTGTTGTTGGGCATCCATGGTTAGTGAAAATTTTCTAACTTTTAATGCATGAATACATCATAAATTTACATCATGTAACCTTATGCTTTAATAGGTGTTTTTAATTTTTAGCATGGAATTGTCTATGTGCATGTATGTGGTTAAGAATGTACATAATGTATGTGATTGAATTATTGTATTGTCATCTTAATCCAATGACTTAGATTCATTCTTGTTTAAAGACAAATCTAGAGATTTATGCAAATAGCATTGTAGTCATTATTAAAGTGGTGGCATTGTAGTAATTATTAAAGTAGTGGCATTGTTGTAATTTTTTTAACCAAGACAAGGGTATTTTTGTAATTAGAGAATGACAATGGTATTCTTATAATTCCATTTATAGAGTAAGGGTATCTTTGTCATTTAATAAGGCAAGAGTAGTTTAATAATTTCCTTTACCTAACAAGGATATTTTCGTCATTTTCACTAAGTGATGATATTTTTGTAATTCTTTGCATATTTCTCTAGACACACTTGAATATTATAATAATATTTGTTATGTTTCATAACACTTGTTCAGATTCTATTGGTTTTGCTCTCTTTAATCTAATTAACTAATTAGGGTTAATCGATATTTATTCTAGTTGTGAATTTGGGGATGTTACAAAGGGCATCTAACTAGGTCCCATAATATGGACACCACAGGGTTCCTTTGAAACTGGGTTAAGCTAGTCCTTCAAGCGAATCACTTGGTACCAAAGTTAACGATCTTGATAGCAATTAACTCGTTGTTTGTTTCTCACTAATTACTATAAAAACTAACTAGCACATAAACTAAATAGATCTGAAAGTTTTGAATTCATATAATTCTAATAATCTAACTAACACAGCTTAGGTTCTAAAATCATGCCAAAGGGATCACCAGCTTGTAGACATAGTGATTTCAGAAGCCCAAGTATATATCTAACCAATCTTACGAATTATACTTTGTTCAATACTTTCAATAACACATAACTTGGATCTTAAAATTATGATAAGAAAATTCATGATATGAAAACATGATAATTTTATCAAATTCACATAACATGTCTGAAAATTATAGCAAATCAAGCTTAACTCAGTATTTTCAAATAAATATTTTCTTGGAAAGATAAAACATGTGTTTCATGGCATGCAAGTATATCAATAATGGTACCATAGTTTTCCAAGATATAATTTTCATGACAGCTATAAAAATAATAATTTTCTAAAATTGACATAAATCATAAAAAGATTGTACATGGCATAAATTACTTTCAAATTTCATAAAGAGTGAATATAATGCTAGGAAGATATTTATAATGACAAAAAAAAAATATGGTCATGAGCTTAAACTCACTCAACGTTCATTATCGAGACCACTGCTTACATGATATTGGGAATGGAATGACATTCTCAACTACCATGAAATTACAAACAAGAATCATGAATAATTTGGAATTGAATAAGAAGAGAAAACTATACCACAATAGTCTAAATATTGGTTAAAATCATAACCATATAAGGATAGGAGTGGAGCACTTACCAGAAGAGATTAATCGAAGAGGGTTGAGAGAAATCGTGTTTTTCTCTCTAGGGAAAATCCTTAGACAGCTAGGGATCTTAGAAGAATATTTAAGAGTATTATGATGTGTCAAGTATATATTAGGAAATAAAAGATATTACTAACTGATTTTATTTTATTTTTCATTTTTATTTTTTATTTTCATTTTACAATTTAATTAGCCTGTAGCTTTTACTATGGTTAGAATCTGGCCTCAAGGATAGAAATAACACTTGTAGAGAATCAAGTTAGCTTTCTAATACCACAAAAATCACGTCAATCGGATGTCTACAACTCAAGATATTCATAAAATACTAAATAGGAGTCATACTTGATGACATGAGAACAAGACTATGTTAGAGGTTTTTTGTAAATATATCCTAACTAACTGCATGATATTAGCATGATACCAGGAACGATAAAATAAGGATTGTAATATCCTTCCAAATACAACATCATTCTTAAGTTATGATATCGTACTCGATGAGTAGTTACTTATAACTTAGCAGACCTTTCTTAAATATCTATAGCAACTCAATTAACGTGTGTAATAACTAAGCACAATTCTATTAAAATATATAACAAAGAAACACGGCATTTATTTAATACATCGTTGAGTACAAAAAGAAGCTCTTCTATGAGCTTGAATACACTTCCTCTCTAATATAGTTACATACATATCCATTCCATTGAATACAATATAATAAAAGCCTTAACTACTACACTATTGCAATCTCAAGTTCTTATGCGTAGCAGCATCAAAGTCCTTTGGCTTAACCTGGAGAAGATAGAAACACAAACACATAGGGTGAGAATTATACAATTCTCAGAGAGCAACTCCCCGTTACACGATAATGATGCCATCGTCATCGCCCCAGCCACTTCGGTTTATCAAGAAAATGTGAGCATGCAACATCTATCAAAGGTTCATTTTAAAGTTCAAAAACCATTTTTTTTCTGAAGTGAATTTATTTTAGTATTCACTCACTTAATGCACATATATCATGAACCCCAAACACATAATAAGTAACTAAAATCAAAAGATTACATGTGATATAATTATGCATATGTCAAATGCAGTGAAATTGTTCCAAAGGAACCTATTTCCACTTATAGCCATAGAAATAAAATCAGTGCATTTTTCTCTTTTCATTGATATAGGAAAGATTTAGTTTATACCCAACGAATATTTGTCGTGGACAACTTCACAATAGATAGTTTATACCAAATGGTATTTACAGTGGATCACATCACACAAGGGAAATAGACTGCCTGTAAGGACTAGCTTATTCCTATACATGATCATCGAACTTCATTTTTTTCCATTTCAGAATCACACACAAATCTATTCCTAGCCGATACGTCTACCGACTAAACATATTTGGGGAACTTCCTCTTTTCTCTTCCTTCCCTCATTCAATCTAAGTCTTATTTCTATTTTGTCCATATGTCAGAATATGCACAATTTAAGTTTATACATTCTCTTTTCCTTTTCCAAACGCATGCATAAAGCACATGTAGGAATTTCATTCACAATAAAATTTCAATCATGCTTCATAAACCATTCTTTACTTTCTCTAGCATGCATTTATAAGTCACAAGTCACATGGCTAAATAGTTTACGTCAGGTATTCATGTCATACTAGAACCTAGAATGCCATTATTTTATCAATTCAAAGCATTGTTGCATTTCCAACATAATGACAGATTTCACACCTTTGTATCAAAAATTAAGTTGCCCATCAAACAATCAATTTAGAGGCTATAAAAATTACCTAAGACACTTCAATGTGTCCACAAGGTTGCATAAAAATTTAGAGCAAAAAGAATTCTCTAACTAGGTTAAAATAATTAGACAAATTCTGTGCTTAGAAACCACTTAAACTCAGCTTAGCCCGAAATTCATAATTTTTAACCCTAGCAAATGATTGAATTAACTCAAAATAAAAATTAAAAATACACTTCAAGATGTATCAACACTCTGTAAAATTTTCAGGTGATTATTCAATCACTGATTATGGTAATAAAATTGGAAAAATTTATAGCTTCAGTTCCAATAATCCAGGGCACATAGTTCACTTCGGTTTCTGATTTTTTTAAAGCATTAGGAGTCAAAATCAGAGCCCAAGAAAATTTGTAGAACTAATTTAGGATGTTAGCTTCAACATATATTTTTTTGTAGCTCATGAAAATACCCACAAATATACTAGAAAATTCGTGATCAGTGGCTGCTTGTGTAAAAATAAAAAATCCAGCATCAAGGTTCAAAATCTCTTTTCACAAAAATAATTTTTAACATCATTCAAACACACTACCAAAATTAATACATCAATATTAACATAATATCAACCAATATAATCAGAAATTTCAGACCTAGCTCAATCAAAATACATCAGAATAAATTTGAGAAGAAAAGGCAAAGAAAACCCTACTTTTAGTGAGCTAATGACTCCTTGGTCCCAAGATGCTTTAAGATAGCTTCCTTCCACTCCAAAGCTCACCAAATCAACTTCAACCCCTTCCTAACTTAGTGAGGTGTGGGAGAGCAAGGTATTGGTGAGAAACAAGGATTCTAATCGGTTGGATTTGTAGGACTTGAGGTGTAGATGAAGTTTTGTGAAGGAAATTGGTAGTTTTAGCAATTCTAAACTAAGGTTTTTGAGGTTGAAAGCTTGGAACCTTCAAGGAATGAAAATGGAGGTTGGTTTCTCTCCTTGAATGCTAGCCGAAATTTTGAAGAGGAAGTGATAAGGTTAGGTGGCTTGTGTTGATCTTGTATTAAGGTTTAGATATTATATGATATAAGCATTTAATTCTTAAAGGTAGAAAATAGAATGGATGGCTAGGATTTAATCTTGGATTCCAAGATTAAATCATGGCCTTCCACATGTCCTAAATGGATAAATATTATCCATTTGTGGTGATTAAATCACCTTTGTGTTAAAAATCGCATCGAAATCTTACCGAACGGGCGTCATACCATTAAACCAATATTACCCGAAAATTAATTCTAAGTATAAAATTTTTATTTTCACTTATTTTTAACTTTATTCCCATGTTTTCCTAATTTCGGGCACTTCAAGGCCCGAATCTTGGGTTTGCTTCCTGGAGGTACATAGGGTCCACAAGGTTACTATTTATCCCGGAATTTTTTTTTTTTTTTTTCAGTTCCATTGGGCCACCCTCATCATTGCTAAACTGTTAGATTTTTGAAATTACGACTAACAAAGTTCAAATTAATTTTTAAATAATTTTTGGGGTGTTTCAAGGATAATAGCTAAACTAAATATAATCGTATCTTTTGTAACTACTTGGATAATTCAAATTCAAACTACCCTATCATATCTCTTAATTATTTTTTATATCACAAATATATATATATATATGTATATATATATATATATATATATATTGAGCTGAAAAGCTAATGAGGTTTCTAAAACAAATAACACGTATCTTGATATATTCACATTGTGTGCATGTTTTTCTTTTGAAATAATAATAATAATATTTTATGGGATCAACAACTCTTGCACTCAACTCTAATCATCAACTCTAATCATTAATAACTTCTTAAATAATATCTAATAATTCTCTATAAAAATAATATTTGACAATTGCTCTCCTAATACATGTTAAACATGAGTAATATCTAATATCTTCAAATAAGTATCATTGGAATTCAGCAATGTATAGAAAATCTTTTCCAAATCACAATGTTCATGATTTTGGTTAGTTGTCAATCATTTTAAAAATCTTCAAGTATTGATTTATTTATATTCCAATTTTAATAAAATTGATATGTATATATAGAAACATGTTTGTCTAAAATATTCATTTAATTCTATATGTTTATATTTTTTTAAAGTAGTTGACTCTTTTATAACTACTTAAAAATTATATCTATTATCAATATAAAATACCTTATGCTAATATCATTATTACGAAAGTAATATATACGCTAACAATCAAATCCTTATAGAATGATTACAATCTCTAATGAAAGGAAGGAATTAATCTCAAATTGGTACTTTACATATTATATATTCTCCAATCCTAATTGACTTTTTCACCATAAATACAAATGATAAATATCTAAATAAATCTTAATATAATCTTAATAATTATACTAAAATCAATTTCTAAAGAACATATGTGAAAAAGGGAAATATAGTATATTTTATCTTTTCCAATTCTAATAAAATATATAATACTGATACAAATATTAATATTAACTATACTCATAAACATATTATATCTAATAGATTTGATAAGATAATATTTTCAAAGTGTAAAAATAAAACAATATCGATTATTATAATCAATGTTGAATATAATATATTTTGATAAGATAGTGTCTTCAAAATTTTAAAATCAAACATGATATCACAAATTGAATATTAGATTTTATACAAAGACTAAATATCAAATTCAAATAATAATGAATATCATATAAAAAAATTAATGTACAAAATTCATTATGAATAAATCTCCTTTTGAGATGTATTATTTGTGTAAGTTAACTTGATATTTTTATAATTTAAATTTTAAAAAAGTTATTATTTTCTTCCAATTTTAAAAAAAGGATTTATTTTTATTCTCTTTTTTTGGTACAATTATAGCATCTTTCATTTTTTTAAGGCATTTAAATCTTTTTAGGCCTCATTCAATCATTACATAGCTTAGACTTATCCTTCCTACATGCATTTATTTTCGGGATATTACACCTAAATAAGCATTTAGATTTTAGGATATGTTTAAATTGATTGAGTTGGGTGAAGCAAAGTAGGATATTAAGTTATTCCATTATTTGGATTTATAAAATTCGGATATAATCAAATAGAAATGGATGGACTCCATTCCATCCCACTCTATCCATTCTTCTTAAATTTCTTCCCCAAATTGGGAGGAATGGGATGAAATAGAAAACATAACGATAGATCTGAAGGAAGAAGAACATAACGATCTATCTGGTCAAACTAAAGGAATTAATCGGAAATGATGAGGTTGGTTTGGGGGATTGAAGTTGACGCAGAAGACATGGTGTGTACATATCCCAGAGGCCAGAGGTGGAGGGTGGTCTGGTCTGGTCGTTGAAGGCCCAGACAAAGCCAGCTTGAGGAGAAAACCAGATCAAGACGCGCTCCGTGGCCTTTCCTCGTAGTCCATGCACAGCATAGAACATGGGATGGGATGGGGCCCATGTGTAAATAATAAATAGGGCTAATTACATCACCTCCCCTGAATTTTATTAATATTACACTTAATCCCCTCTAGTTTTTCAAGTTGACACATACCTCCCTTATCTTTAAATTCTAAATTTTTAAAAAATCTAAAAATATATAAAATGACTACATTACCCTTCATTATTTCTTAAATTTCTATTCCCTACCATTTCTTTCTCCATCAACCCTCACCCAATCACCTACAATCACTTCCACCTCTAACCAAAAAAAAAAATCACTTCCACTAACCATCAATGAGAGGAGATAGCAAAAGCAGGAGCCACAATAGGACCTTTCCACCAACTATGGCCAACACTAAATCAAACACTTCTACTAAATCATAACAAAATAAAAACTAAGCAGGAGCCAACACAAGCCAAGAGAACGAGACAACCAATGGCAACTCCTCCAAGTAGGAGCACCACATAACATGAACAACACAAAAGCAGCTAACAAGAAACATAAACTACATGAGAAAAAGACCAACACCAACTAGGAAAAAAAATAATACAACAATTTATCAATTACAGAAATCACAAATATCTGGGTTTTACCCTTCTCGCAACAAAAAATAAAACAGAAATCACAAAATTCAAATCCAACCCAAAACCAAAACAAAGAACAAAAGAAAAAGAGCGTTGACCTCCACCATAGGAACCACGGGTCGTCCACCACAGCATTGCCCAAAATCGCGATTTGCATCCAGATTTGTAGACCTTGGACCGTCGCTCCTCCGCCATCGTTTATCGCTATCGTGCACCCATTGCTATGCCGCGAGCCACCCATAGCCGCTGCACTTCCTCCGCGCTTCGCCAGCCACCCTCACCATCTCTTTGTCCCTCCGTTCATCCATGCGTTCCAAACCCTTACACCCCTTGCAAAACTTGCTCCCACTCTCAATGCATCTCGCTTTTATGTTTTATTTTTCCTTAAATTATTTTTCTATAATCTTCTTTTTGGGTCAGGTTATGGTATGAGTGTGAAGGAGTGTTGGGCAATGGGGTGGCGGCTAAAGAAGGAATAGGAAGGAAGGAGGAAGGTGAGAGTCATAAAGGGTCTTAGGGTATAATTGGTATTTTGAAACTTTGTTAGTATAAGGGAGGTATGTATCAACTTGAAAAAGTAGAGGGGTTAAGTGTAATATTCATAAAACTCTACCTAATTAGCCCTAATAAATAAATAATGAATTAATTAATGTATAGAATAGCGAGTCACTCATTGACTAATTTAGTGCAAAACCCACATGTTTTGAACTGAAGCGTTAGATAACAAATTTTATCCATCGATTGAAAACCATTTTCAAAGAATTTCCCAGAGAGAGAGAGTAGGGCGAGCAAATGGAGGCTAGTAAATTAATTAATTGTAAGGGCATAGCCCAAACCAAACCAAACCAAATTAATTAATCCGTTAAGCGCAGTGCTGTGCACTTTGGGCTGGGCAATAAAGATTGACCCAACTCACCGACCTGACAGTTGCAGTTCCTTTGCTTTGGGAGATGGGAATGGAATCAGAAGGGGAAAGGCAAAGGAGTGGAGTAGAGACTAGAAAGCAGAGAGAGAGAGAGAGAGAGAGAGAGAGATGGAGATTGGAGAATGAACAGCGAAGAGTGAGGAAGACATCACTATCACAATTTACACACAGCACAGATAGATTTGAATTGAACAAGACAAGACAAGTACGCAATGGACGGTAGCCGCGGCCGTCGTGTTCGTGGTCGGGGTCGTGGTCGGTGGAATCGCAGTGGCAGTGAAGGTGTTGGGCGTTGGTGTCCGCGTTATCCTCAACCTCCACCTCCACCTCCGTCGGTAACGCAACTAACGCCGATCATCCTATCCTATCCTATCACTCACTCACACTCATGAATTCAATTACGATGAAATGAATGAATGGATTGATTGATTGATTGCAGATTTTGTTCTCATATGAAAATGAATTAATTTTATTTATTTATTTATTTCGTGATTAGGTTAGAGATGATGTATGTGGCAGTGGCAGGAATGAAGAGGAAAGAAGAAAAACATGTTCAGAGGATGATACCTCAACCCCAGGCTCGGGATCAGTAGGAGGATCAGGATATGCCAACAACAACAAGAACAACATGAAGACGCATGATGGTGATGGTGATGGTGATGCTATGATGATGCCGCTTCCTCAGTGTACATCTCCTGCACTTGACAATAATATTCAGAATCGCAAGGATGAATATTCTTCTGCACTCGTCACTCTCACTGATGATGATTCCTCCTTCGATATCTGCCCCTCCCCCAACAAGCTCAAGCTGCAACGACTGTTGTTTTGAAACCTCCTTTGCTTGTGATCAACAGAGAAAGACGCAACCAGATTAAACGCACTGAACCACCACCACCTCGCATCTTGAGGCCTGGGATGCTCCTTTTCAAGGCCCACATTTCACTTTCTGATCAGGTAATTAATTAAGCCAACCTAACCAAACCAACCAGAGACTCATGCTTGCTTGTTATGTTATGTTGTGTTGTGTTGTGTTGTTGTAGTAATTAATGGGGTATGACTTACGGTAGGTGAAGATAGTACAAAGATGCAGGGAGTTGGGGAAGGGGTCGGGAGGATTCTACCAGCCTGGTTATGTGGAAGGCACAAAGCTGCATTTGAAGATGATGTGCCTCGGCAAACACTGGGATCCTCAGTCTGGCCAGTACTACGCCGACCACCGCCCTTGCGATGGAGCAACGCCCCCCACATTCCTCCTGAATTCCTTCAACTGGTTCGCAAAGCAATCGATGAATCCCATGCCCTCCTTCAGGCACAGGATCCACACACACACAAGCAGACGATTCTTCCCCCCATGTCCCCGGACATCTGCATTGTCAATTTCTACTCCCACAACGGCCGACTGGGTCTTCATCAGGACAAGGATGAAAGCCCACAGAGTCTTCGGCAAGGCCTGCCAGTGGTATCCTTCTCCATCGGAGACTCTGCAGACTTCTTGTTTGGTGACGGCAGGGATGTGGACAAGGCACAAAAGGTCCTCCTTGAGTCAGGGGATGCTTTGATCTTTGGTGGCGACTCTAGAAATATATTTCATGGCGTGTCTGCTATTCATCAAATGACTGCCCCTAGCCACTTGCTCCAGCAAACTAATCTACGCCCCGGCCGATTGAATCTCACCTTCAGACAGTATTAGATCAGTATTATATTATGTGCCCCATGCCATTGCCACGCCATGCCCTTCCTTGCTAATATTTTTGCTTTCAGTTCAACTCTTTCCCATAAATCACTAGTGAGTGAGTGAGTGAGTGATTCATTCACTATGCCAGCTATTCTCGTACCCGTTTTGGTTTTACATCTCGAACTAGTCAGTGACACTTTGTGGGTGTTTTATAAACAAACATGCCTGAAAAGCAAGCGATCATTTAGTCCCCTTTTAAATTCTGTATTGTCCTTGTAGTTCTGTTAATGCACTAATTCCTACTCTGAAAAGAAGCCTAGTTAACACTGTACGCTGTAGTTGAGAGCTTGAAACTGCTATCTGCATAAGTGGTAAAAACAAATATCGTCGTATTTTTCTTCAAGTTCCAACTACCCACTTGAGAAAGTGAAAACACGTAAAAGAGGTGACGATTTTTCTGCTAGAAGAATCTTTTTGAAGGCTGTAATCATTTTTCAGGTTATTTTATCCATCTCTTGCAAGATGTTGGTGGGTGGGTCTGCAATGCTGCAATCTGTTACACCTCACTTCTCTTTAAAAAAAGACAAAAATCGTCTCTCCTCCGTTTTGGCTGCCAAACTTCAACAGCACTCGAACAATTAAAACTCTGTTGGTTCAGCAATGCTTGTTTTATCTCACGAAAAAGAAAGCATGCTTATTTTATAAGAAAACTACTGATCAACCACAACCACCCTCTTCACCAACAAAATGGTTGCCTGCCAACCAACACATGTAAGCAGCATGCCAGCCTCTTAACCGCAAAATTATGTTTTACGATTGCCGTATAAATTCAAACATAATCATCCTGTACCATGCCATAATTTTCACTGCTCTAATCTCCTAAAAGTACACATGATGATGTTTCTATGTTCTGCGTTCACCCCTCTTAGCCACTATTATTTACATAGCAAACAGTGACCAAATGTTAAATAGATGTTGCAGCTACCACAAAAAAATGGGGAGGCTGAGCCATGCTGGAGAAGCAGGGCACATGCTTCATTAATTAATTTGTGAGCAAGCATGTGCCTTGGCTCCTCCAACAAGGATCCTCTTCTTGCTACTGGAATACTAGGAATATGCTTGGATAAAATCGAATCGTTTGTCAACCACGAGGTAAGTTCTTTCATTCGTTCAGGTGCTGTGCAGGTATGTATTGACTGACTATTCCAATTGGAACCTAGCTAGTAGTATTGTTTTAACGATTTGTCACACTCAATAGTTATGCATTGTCAGTGGTACTACTTTTCCTTGAATTTTAAGCATTCTGATATGCTTGACTGGCTGCTATCTTACAAGGGGTATCAATAAGAAAATCTTACAACTCGACCTTGATTGTATAAACAAACAGGAGCCATAACTGGATATTCTTTATTCTGGTTTTTAAGCGGAAATTATCTTCATTTTCAATTCAGTCAGTCCCTTATTTATTTATTTATTTTTGCTTAGAAGTAGCATCATATACCACATTGCACGTAGAAACAGAGAATGCCAAGCTTCCATAACCATTAGCAGTGTCGGGCTCACCCACATTGAATAATTTAACTTACAAATTAGCGTTACTTGAGTTAGGGTATAGTGTTGTAAAACGACTTAACTTGTTGCCCTGGAATGAATCATACTCGGTTCTCCAGAGCTAATGCAGCAGAGTCAACGTGTAGAAGCAAGCAAGAATAAACTTTTTGCTTCAATCTGTCAACAAGGGTCTCCACCAACAGGTCACTCTCTGACTCTGAGTCTAAACTGCTTCTCAGTTTGTCCAGCCACTCGTTCGCGTGCTTAAGGTGGGACAGCGTGAGAGCTATGTGGTTGGCTGACTGTGAGTCCATTTGTCTCCCTGCAGCAATATACCTGCTCTCCTTCCCCTTCTCTTGGGAGAACCCAGCTTCCAATGTCTTCTCCAAGTACTTCAAAAACCATCCTCTTGTTTCATTCAACAAGGCTTCTCTGGCCTCAGTTATGTCTTTCATGCCGTCCCCTTTGGCCCATTCTTGTTTCTCAGTCGCTGACAATTCGGCCAAGGGCTTTGGAGACTTTGATGTGCTTTTACCAGGCACCAAACCTGCCTTTTTGCAAGACTTGTCTTTTTCTGCAGCAGCTGGAATCTTATATAGCTGAAGTGATTTATCTTTCAACTCAGTTGTGCCATTTGGCTGGTCCATGAGCTGTTGGAGGGCAAAAAACTTGTTCAGTGTGACGTGGGGGTTCTCTGATGCTGCGGAAGAGCAGATGTTGGCAAACATACTGAAAGGTAAATAACCGAGGAGGATTAGGAAACCGCAAAAGGAATGTTCAACTCACTATTTCACCAAAAAAAAGCAGGCAGCTTATGAAGAAGAAAGAAAGCGCTGATGATTCCATGAATGCATACATCATTGGAGTAACTAATTTGTGCCAAGATTTAGATAAAATACATCATATATACCTTAGGCACTTGACTAAAGTGGCTGCTGCAGATGCTTCTTTTTGAGCTTCTACTACAACCTGAGTGGCCAGGTGTTTCCTTCTGATTATTCCCTTAACAAATGAAAATGAGGTGGAAAAGACGGGGAAATTAGGATTATATGAATGCTAAGAGAGGAACCATGCTAATCTGATCAACGCAAGTTTTCTGGTAGAACTGCTTTAATAAAGACAAAGATGTGTAATAGGAGGGACATGACATGGGTCGGCATGTCGGTAATACTTAAATATCGCAAAATGATTATAGTACAGATGCTATAAGGGAGCTGAGCAGATCATTGAAAGAGAGGGAGAGTACATATTAATGCACCTTTCCAGGCCTCAACAGTTTGGCTGGCAAAGAGGACCACGCGATTGCCTCACTGCTATAGCTTCTTTCTTTACTGCTGGAAAAGGAATTCATGCTCAAATTTCCCTGTTTAATAGAATTGCATTTGGTAGAAGTGCGCTTAGAAGGCGCTATGACAGTCTCCTGGATGTTAGATTGAGCAACATCCTGCTTTGGTGAAAGTGCTTCAGTCGAGTACGAGTTGGAGTCGTCAAGGGTACCTGCGGTGTCAATTGCCAAAACCAATCACTGTACTGTTTTCCTTTAATAGCAAAGAACAACATCAGCATTAAACTGATTGTTTCCTTTGATGTCAACTGCAAAAAGAAAAAGAAAAGAAATTCATCTGTTTTTTACTATATTGAGGCAACGAAAGTCCAGCATTTCTGCTGCCATGGGGAAAAGATTATGAAATTACTCCTTGTGCCCAGATATTCATGTTTGCCACGCAGAGATGGTGAACTACAGAATATCTTTCGGTGAATGTCATTCTTTGTGGTAATGTGCAGCATTACACTCCAACCGGTTATTTTCTATTTGTTTATTTATTTTTGTTTGATGAAAATTCTTTACAATTTCCGTCCGAGGGGCCAGTTATAGCTACATAGAAGAGATCGTTGACTTCTACAGCCTTCAAAAAGTTGAAAGCCGGAGCAGTGATCATACCTGACCTTTAGTCTCTTGTTGCTTTCCTTTTGCGGATGCCACCTTCTTACCATCCACACCATTCTCTGAATCATTTCCTCTGCTTCCTACATTGATATTATTATCTGCCCCACTCAGCTTGGAGTTTGGATTTAGAACACCCTGCATGTACCTGGATGCAACACCAGCTTTTTCCTCTTTGATAACAATCTTGTGCCTTGAACTTGGATTCTCTTTGGCTTCTGGCAAGTCCATGGATTTTGGGCAACTAAGTCCATTGTTATCAGGATGCACTGTCTCTGATGCCTCAAGCATCTGCATCAAATCCTTGGGGCTGCCTTCGAAAGGGTGCCGTCCGGGAACTGGCCTAACCCCAACAAGAATAGGGACCGGAGTACCAGCCTCTATTCTGTCCACATAAAAGAATTGCCCAAGCTGCAACCTATTATTCAAGATAAGCTCATTGCCTTCGTTTGAGAGAGAGACATAGGTGGAGTGAGAGGAGTCGGACACTTTTATGAAGAAACCTTGGTTAGGCCACAACTCAGCCCCAGATAGAGCAGGCACGATGCTGATCACCTGCAGAAGCACTGAGCGGTATTCCCCGCGAACTTTTACATTAGAGTTCATACTTTGGAGAAGCTTCAGTAGTACTCCAGGTATGAGGGATGCCATTCTTTCTTCTTCTAATTGCATTCAAACTTTCTCAATCTTTGATGTATTGAAGACGAGTCTGCATATCATATCAAATCAAAATTAATTATCTGTTGGTAGGTACATATATACTAGATACTTGTATGCCGTGATCTTTTAATCTGATCTGTGCTTAAAAATCTAGTTCTCTTAAAATTAAAATTAAATCCCAGCCAGAAGCATCAAGGATCCAGATAATTAAATTATTGTAGCTAACTGAAATTTTCAATCTCAAAATATGAAAATTAAGCAGCAAGATCTGATACCTTCTCTGGAATAACATAAGAGGTAAATAGGATAGAACAACAATGGAAAACAGCTGTGTATATGAAAAGACATGGTCACCTGACCTGAGGGTGAGGAGAATAAAGGAAGGGCCAAGAGAAATGAAAAATGTGATATTCTGCAAGTGCACAGCAAGCACAGATCGAGAGAGATGGTAAACTGTCTACTTGGCAAGGCTAGGCTAGGCTAGGCTTGGCTTGGCTTGGCTTCAAAAGCAGAATGAACGAATGAATGAATGAATGAATGAAGTGGCTTAACCGAGAACATCGATCTATCTAAAGCTTTGCATGCCTTTTACGTAACCATCAAGTCTCTTGGCTTGAAAGCCAAGCCAAGGGACCTTTATAATTTATCTATTTATATGCTCACTTACGCGTCATGAATATCAAACATCTTTACGTGTGCGTGTGTGTGACTGACACACTACACGAAATGACAAATGAAATGAGCAACTTCCATGTTAAAAAAGCTATGCCTTGCGCTGCTAAGTGCTAGCAATAGCAATGCAAATGCAATTATAGTGGCCATTATGGAATGGTCTCTTCACTATGCTGGTGCCTGGTGGGGCTCAATCGCGGTCGGTCATGTTTCGTTTTTAAGTTAGAGGCAATGTAACCATTAAGAAAGGTGAGGATATATATAAATTCCCATGTCAATTTCTATTTTATTTTTTCCCAGTTACGTAAAATAGGGAAGCTTTACTTAATATAATACCTCAAATTGAAGTGGCACTGTATGATCTTAGCCTTAGGGAAAATAACAGCTGACACTGACAGACAACACAGGAGCAGTGGTGCTATCAATGAATTTTTAACCAATGCGTTGGTGTGGTGTGAGGGTTTCGACACATGACGAATCACAGTACTCACAGTTCAGAATATTTGGTTTAGGATCCAGAAAAGCCATTGGGTTGGCTTCATTATCAGCATGAACAAAGCTGGCACACGAAAGCCATAAGAATGTCATGGCTCTCGTACTCTCATAAGTCACCGGAGCCACTGTTTATTTTATTTTTACTTGTATATCCAAGCAATATATAAGTTAAAAAGCAGGTCTCAATGACCTTTTTGAATTTACAAAACTAGAAAGGAGTTGGTTGAATTTCAACAAACTTCATAAGGAGTGATTGTAGTTTATCCTTTATTTATTTTTTTTATAAAATATAATTTATATTATCAATGTATTAAAATTAAACTCTAATTTATTTTAAAATATATTATAAAATATCTCTTAAAACTTATTTTACTTCTAAAACTTTATCACTTTCCCATGCAAAAGGTTAATCCCTCCGTTTCACTTCATTTGTCAAAGACAAAAAATACGGATATTAAAATAATAATAATGAATCTTGTTAATAGTATAAAATTGTGTAAATGGATAAGATTGTCCCTACAGAAAAAGTAAATAAATATAATTAAATAAAATAAGTTAATACAATCAGTTACACTAGGGTAATATTGATAAAAAAAAAGTAATTAGTATTTTCTTGGTATGATAAATAGACAGGTGTTTTGATACAAAAAAAATCAAAAAACAAAATTGACAAATGAAGTAGGTCGTATTTGAAACACTTAGTAGTGAATGTTCTACTGAAATACTCACTTTATCAACATTGGATGTGATAATAATTTTCACTTATTCCATTAATTTATCATATCTAATGATAAAAAAGTAAATGTCTCAATAGCACACCATTTTTTATGTGTTAAAATAATAGTACTCATTATCTAAATATCAAATTGGTCATATCATTCGTTTATTGTGCTGTTTGAATAGTTTTTTCAAAAAATGACCTAATCAAAAACTTGAATTAGATTTGGGTTAAATTAAACCCAAACCAACTCATGCTTTGTCTAATATTAAGTGTGTTTGGATTAACTATTAAAAAAAATACTTTCAAGACTACTTTAAACTGATTTTTCCAAAAAAAGTATTTTTATTAAAAACATATTACTTATTTTTTGTTTAAATATATTTTAAAACCCAATAAACATTAATTGTTTCGATTTTCAACCCCTCTAAAGTTTTTGTTTGACTTCATTCCCTCATTTTCTTTTTAAGTTTTTTTCCCACTATTCAAAATTTAATCTCTATAAGTATTTTAGAATATACATTTAATTCTTATAAATATTGAAAATTTTATTTTTTATTCTCATAAATATTTTAAAAATCTTCTTTTAATCTTTATGAATAAAATCTTTTAAAATTGTTGGGCTAATAGCAAGGGTGAAAAACAAAAACGTAAGGAAAAAAGGACCAATTTTTAGAAAAAAATAAAACCAAAACGACTAATATTAACAAGGGCTGAAAACATATCTAAATCTATCTTTTTAATAAAAATAATTTCATCAAAATCAATTTCTACCTTCTCTAAAAAAGGGAAAATTAAAACTATAATCCACACAGTTTACACAAATATAAGAAATTTCATAAAATAATAGTATGTCATGTGTACATATAACCACCCATTATTTTTAAATTAAATGCTAATGGCCTCTCAATGTAGAGCTATTTTATACTAAATAACTAGTTGTGCATAATTATATCATTCAATATATTTAACCCCCACATAAATTATTTTCAAAGTTACGCATACAACATATAATTGGTTAATATCCGGAGAAGTTTACACCGAGTTTTTTCTTTATAAAAAAAATTAAACTCCTTGGTTTATGTCATGGAACAACATCCCAGTTTAATCTGATTCAACCATTTAGGCCAAAATAAAAGGGTGGGGAAAACGAGATCCGATTTAAGCATCCACAATGAACGTAAGTGTAATGCGATTGAAGCGCCCCTGTACACTACTGCTTTTGGACAGTTCCATATATACTACAGAATATCCACGGCCAACTCTATTTACTGTGACGATCCGCAAGTAGTTGCACTATAACCATCATTAACACGAATGGCGAGTTATATTGTGGGGAAGAATGAGCCTGGGACCATGTGGTCTCTGAATTTCAGCCATTAAAATATCATCCAACGAATGAGATTAAAGATTCTTCTTAAAAAAAAAATTATATAATATAATATATTCATATTTCATTATTTATTAAAAACCACATTCCCTATTTTATCCGTCCAAGACATCATCTTCTCCTTACGGACAGTTCGCCTCTTTGGCTCCTGGGAAGGCAAGCTCTACCTCTAGGACCTCCCCAGGCACCTCCACCCGCCACTTCGTCAGCCACACCAAGGACGTCCTCTCCGTCGCCTCTCCGTCAACAACCACTAGATCATGTCGACATCACGCGACCTCAGCATGAAGCTATGGAACACGCTCGACGAGTGCAAATACATCATCCAAGACGTCGACGCCCACTCCGATTGGGTCTGTGTGTTAGTTCAGCCCCAACACTCACCAACCCACCATTGTCTCCGCCTCTTGGGACCACATCTTGGGAACGAAAACGAGTGAGCACCGCACAACTGAGACAAGCAGAGGTGAAAGGCAATGGCCATGGGGAAGGAAGCTGGTGGCGAAGTTATGGATATGGTTTTAGGTGAGGACTAGTTGAGGGGCTCACTGGTTGCAGTTGTGCATCTAATATACTTCTTTTATTATCATATTGGGTTAAATTGGGTGGTGGTTTATGGTTTGTGAAGGTGGCTTGGCTCATTGTTGTGGCATGTTCTATGTTGGTTAAGTTTGGATCACATCTGGCTATGGGACTATGGATTGAGAGGGATGCACCATGGGTATGAGGTCTATGGAGGTTTGAATTGGGGTTGTATTTTTGGTTTGGGTTTCAGAAAACACCCTTGCCAACCACTCTGGCTATGTCAACACCATTGCTGTCTCCTCTGATGGCTCCCTCTGTGCCAGCGGTGGCAAGGATGGGGTCATCCTGCTCAGGGAAGAGAGTAGGAGGGGAGGGGGCAGAAAGAAGGGAGAGAGAAGAAAGTTGAGAAAAAAGATAAACTTATAATTTTAATACTCTTTTATTATAATAATATTAGAGATATATGATCCCAACCCCATTCTTCCCAACTATAGAACTCGCCTAACACGAATAACCGAAACTACACAGCACGGAGTACAACCATGTGTCGGAGGAATAACTGTAGTATATTGGCAAAAGGATAAGATGTCAATAATTCTTAATCTTTCTTGCAAAGAGCAGAGGAATAATCTTCTTTCAAATATTACTCTGCAATCACTCATCTTAACTCTGACTAAGGTGATTCATTCTAACAAGAGTTCAACTCTGATATACACCACACGACTAAATCGAAATACAAGGGTAAAAGAATGCCTCTGTACTGCCAAAATCACAATGACACTGCGCCAATAGGCGACCCTTCATTGAATAAAGTATGGAGCATATTTTAACACAACTATAGCCACAACTAACTAAATCACAGAGGAAAACCTCATGAATCCAAGAAAATATACATGACCCCGTCAGATATCTTTGATATAGATCTCGGTAACATCCCTACCTTTCATGTTTGGTATCATATTTAATAGTGTCCCTTACACTCTACCATTGAAGATGACCCAAATTACTCGCCAAGCAAACTCAGTGACATCTATCTGGGCTTCGTGTCACTACCCTTGCTTCGGAAAGATGAGAGAGAAAAATGATCTGGGAGCTGCACAAATTGAAACTTGTGTAGCTTTAGTGTCATATGAAAGCTAATAAAATCTTTGACAATCAGCAAATAACATCCATAGAAGGAAATCAATCCGAACCATATGTTTGACCCTAAACCATTTGACTCTTGAGACTTTAATAATGATAGCATAACATCTACCATCCCTTTAATTAAAATTACATACTATGCAAGTCACAAACGACAATGTCAAGAGAAGCCCTTAAATCCAGAATAAACTACCAAAATTAATTAAATATAAAGAAAGAGGTGTTGAGGATTGATCACAAGGTACAGAACTAATACATTCATCAGCCAGACCCTTGTAGTTATGCCAAAAGTTAAATGAAAATATTGACCTAGAAAAAGAGTAGGCATCACCTTTTAAGGAACTTCCTGATATATGGTCATCCCTCAATTTAAAATGAGCAGGAGGTGCAGGGATCGAGCTTTGCAAGGATTGGACTGCAGAAATTCAGAATCAGCTTAATCCATGTAATTTGGTTGAAAAAGGTGAAAATTCAAGCATTCAACCTTCCACCCTAGTTCACTAATATCAATATCTATGAAAGAAGAATCTTTGATCAAAAGGGGCAACCTAAGATCAGAAAAATGGAAAATAACACCAGAAGTGGCAAAAATCATCAAATAAAATAGGTTAAATGGCTCAAACTTAACTCTCAAAGCAGCAAGCAATTGGAATTTGAGAAAAGAATAGGTTACCTTGTTCGTTGTACAGCTCGCTTTCATTGAAACTGTCATCAGATGGATGACCATGAGAGAATCCCATTCTTGATTTCCTCAAGTCTTCTGATGACCGGTTGGCTAGATCTCGGACATCTTCCGTTTCATCATCTCCTTCAGAAGTAGTAGCAGAAATCCAATCAGCCAAACTTTCTGAACCACGATTTTTCCTTCCAAATTTCAGTAACCTTTTAAAACCTTTGGTGACATCCTTGCGGGTTTGATTTTGGGATGAATTAGCAACAAGAACTGGTTTTTGGGCACTTCCCCATTTTTTCCTCATTCTAGCAGCATCAGTCTCACCCTGGATAAGGGAATGAGAATTCCAAGATGCAGGGCTTCCAATTGGAGAATCCATAGAAGCATCAATGTCAGAAGACTCATGTGGGTAAGAAAAAGGATGACGGATGCGTGAATTCCATGACCCTGGGCTCTCAACTGGTGAGTCCTGCAGGGAGCCTACACCATTGAAAGATGACGGCATAGCAGCAGGCATTTCAGCTACTGAAACAGGGTCTATTTGAGAAAGAGACCTTGTAGAATCACCAACTTCAGATCCAGAATTACCAGATTTCTCAGATTCCTGGCTCAGTCTCACCTTTCCATTATTTGTATAAGCATGGTCTTCAACAGCCATAGTTTCAATCTCGTCCTGTTCCTCTCTGGCCATATCCAGAGAACCTTCCACCTCAAATGCGAGTTTATCAAATTCATCATCTTTCAGAGTATCGGATGCCATTGAAGCTTTCATCCTTATAGCACTGCCCCCAGCACCATAACCCTTTTTAAGGAATGACCTTGGTGATTGATCGAATGGACCCAGATCAGACCTCTCCCTATCGAACTGCAATGGTGCCAAAACAACCCCATCTGAGTTCAAAGGGGATAAGTCATTAATCTCTTCAGGATTAGCACAACTCTTTTGTAAGGATTGAGACCGCTTTGGCTTCTCTTCCTTGATACCTTGCATCTCATCTTGAGTGCTTTTGCTACGGGCATAATTTCTCAACTGAGAACGGGCTATTGTTTTACTGACTCCGGAAGAAGGCTTTGTATTTTCTTTCCTTAAATCAGAAAAGTTTGGAACAGACTGAGCCACAGGACTGTCTCTTCGCCTGCCAGAAGTGTTGGAAATCTTGGCAGATGAACGAGAGATTGAAGATACTGCTACTGTGCGAGGTGTAGCTGAAGACATATGTCTGTTAGGAAAATTTTTCCTGCTTTGCCTCGAAGCTCCATCTCCAAAAGTTGATTCACTAAATATGCTTTCTTGTCCATAAGTCTTTTCTTCTGAGAATTCAGAAAGATCTTCATCCTCTTCATTTTGAAGGGAATCTATTGGATGCTATCAACAAAGGGGGGTCATATATAAGAACCAAAAAGGATCATTATATTATGAATATTGGGGGGGGGGAGGAAATTCTGTAACATTCTAGAAGACTAAATATTAGCAATTATCACAAAAATCATAAAACAAGTGAAGCATACCTGCTCTCTCTTAATATTTGATTTGAAAGATCTAAGTTTCTCAGCACGATAAGCACCTGATGCTGAATGTAGTCTGTCTATAGACCCTGAAAACTTGGCCTTCATCTCAGCCCTACTCCGCTCAAGACTATCCTCCATGGCCTTCATCCTAGCTTCCTTCTCTGCTCCCTTTGAACTCCATTCTTCCCTGAGTTTAGCATCCCTCTTCTTCATGTACTTGTCATAAAATTTTCCTCTAGAATCATCACCAAAGTTGATATCAGAGAAACTCTGCCTTAGAGCATCACCATAACTGTGATTATTAACCATATCAAAACTTGAAACATTGCTAGAACTGGCAGTTGGTTCAAGCACCGTGTTCCTTGAAGGCAACTGAGGAGTAGACTCCACTGCTCTAGGTCTTCTATGCTCCGAGTTAACAATCTGTTCAACATGTGCATCCACAGGCTCAGTTCTATGCACAGATCCAGACTGGTCCCCTGGAAGGCGCAGTTTATGCTCTGCAAAAAGCTTCTCAAGCTCATCTGCCTTCATTTTCAGCTCATCATGGACGCCCTGATTTCCTTTAGACTGCCTTACTCTCTGAACCTGCTCTAAAGGTAGAGTTGATGTAACCTGGGCACTATCTTGACCCAGCAAAACTTGTTTAACAGGAAGATTCAACTTCTTACTTTCATAAGGAACGCGAATATCATCCCTCTTGCTCTGCAGCTTGGCAATTTGTTCGCTACTACCAGGTTGAGGTTTTTGGTACTTCATTTTTGGTAGTTCACAACCGTCAACCTTAATTTGGTGCTTGATAGAGAATGAAGAGTCCTTCTTCACGACCTCCTCAGGTTCTCCAGTGAAAGATTTCAACTGGGGCTGAGGAGTAGATTGATCTGGCTCAACCTGACTGGCAGGTTCCCTAAATTTACTTTCGAATTGTGCCGAAAGGGATCGAGAATGACCATGAGAAGCCCTTATAAGTGACTGGGCAACAGGATGATTTTTCTTGCCAGCATCGTCCCTTGTAGCAGATAATCTGATGGCAGATGAGGTCACATCTTCTGCAGTGGCAGTGACAAGTCCAGAAGGCACCTGAGAAGCAAACTGGATTGTTGCTGGAACAGTGGATCCCCTGAATTGTGTGTCCTTAGAGGCACCAACAGTCCTGTCGGGATGAGAAGTGGGAACTTTTGATGTGTCCTGAGAAGACCCCTGATTATTTACGAGAAGCTGAGGACCAGAAGCTGATTTGTCGTGATTGGAATTGGAATCGTCCTCTTTAGCAGAAGGAATTTGGGGATCAGGGATAGGGAGAGTGCGTGGGCCAGCATAGAATAAGACCTCGGAATTGCCAATGTTGTTGCTGTTGTTGTTGTTTCTGTCTCTGTGGCTAATATCCGACTTGGAAGGCAAAAGAGAGGAGGGGCTCTCGGTGTCAATGCTCATGTCACTCGCCCCACTCCATCTTCGCAACACCGACTTCTCTGCTGCTGTCACGTCAGACGACAGCCTCCGCAGCTCTGCGGGTTTTCCCACAATGGATTTGGCACCACTGCCGCTGCTGCCTCCACCGCCGACAGCAGCAGAGGAGGAGGAGGAGGAGGAGGAGGAAGAGGAGGAATTCTCCTTCTGCTTGCTCTCGAAGAGGTTGATGCGGTCCTGCACGGAGAGGCGCCGAGCTGGCTGAGGAGGCGCTGATGGATCCTCCTCCTCTCTCTTCTTCTCGCCTTCTCCTTCTCCTTCTTCGTTTTTCTCACTGATGCTGCTACGTCGCGATGCGAAGCTGGCACTGGGCTTCTTGTGTTGTTGCCACGTGGCCTGGGGATGATTGGGCCCGAGGTGGGCCCCAGCCTGGTCCTCTGTGGGGTCGTCAATAGACATGTCTGACCCAACAGACGATCGGACATCCTTCTCCCTTTCACTCTTCCCTTTTGCTTTCCCTTTCCACGGCCTCAAAAGCTCCGCTCTACTTTCGTACATTGACATATATTTACTGCAAGCTTCACTGCGCCCAAAAATCAAGCATATTGCTTTTGTTTATATTTTTTTTCTGGTTACATCATCAAACTAACAAGCAAACAAAACACTAGTTTTTTTTTTCAATTTTTTAATTCAATTCAGTGATATTTCTTTTTTTGGTAACGATTCAATTCAATCATATGTTTCCGAGTTAAGGAAAACTACTGTTTCTGAATTTATGTTAACAGCTTTTTTAAGAAAAAATACATCAATGAGTAAGTTGAAGAATTGCCAACAGAGAAGCCCCTTCTAACTGCTACACCTTCCACATAATGACACTCAATGTGACGGGCATCTTGTGACCAGCCCATTACAACTTGTTAATTTTTCTAATGCCTCCTCAACCCATTCAGCTTACCATTAAATTCAATTAACTAATTATAACGATTAATAACAACAACAACTTAAAGGTAAAGCGTATAAAAATATTTGCTTTTCTCTAGTCCCATATGAATTTAAAATAGAACAATAGCTTCCCTTTGGTTAATAAGGCAAGAATGCCCGGGTGACAACCGGTTGTTCATCAATCATTTAATGGTAATTTCCCTCTCTATGGATTTATTACAAGATTCCAAGATCATCAAAAGTTCGTATCCATGGTTTAACATTGTCAAGTTAATCCAAAAATTTCCAAATTTTAGATTAGTTCGGCAGTCACGTTTACTTACAGTTGGATAAAGGAAGCCTACAATTTGCATGCAGTCTATGAGTCTATCAACATCGCAAACCGAAAATTGCCTAATGACAAGATTATTTTCAACTGCTACTCTGCTAGCAGTCGGACGTCAGGAGACAAAAGAAGAAAAAGAAAGAGCCATCAACTGCATAACAATGAAATATTTGGTACCAATAAGACTCGCTCACTACTCAGACCACAAAAGCATATGAAAGGCAATTTTTTAAATTCATGCTCAAATAAGTAACCTTGCTGTATTTTCCAAGCAAATAATATGATCATTTATTTAACCAAATAGGATTTCTCCACCGTTCAAAGATCCAGAACTTAGAAGAGTTTTAGGTAGGAAAAGTATAATTTTATTTTAATTTTACCCGGTTGTCATTTAAGCAGGGAAGTGCCAATACATCATTCAATCCTAACAAAGGAGAGGGGCTTGGCTGTCAACTCCCAGTGAGACCACCATAGCTTGTAATAAAGAAGAATAGAAGATAAACCCAGTGAAGCTCTCTTTCTTAATGAACTTTCGAAGCCTATCAATTTTAATTTTAATTTTAATTGGCCTCAAACACTTATAACACAGTTCATGCTGACTCCATCATTTAGAGAGACTACTGAACCACATACGACACAGCAAAAGAAAGAAATGCAGAAAGGATTTGAGTTTTATGTAAGGAGATTTCAGAGTTCTTACTTCAAGCGATTAGCACCAAATTGATCTGCAAAATGTTTTAAATCAGAAACAGTATCAGGATTAAAGCCAGCGGCCATTGCACGGGCACAAGCTGCAGTTAAGTCCTGCCTAACTGTAGCAAGCCGTACATCAATAGCCCTTAGTAGTTCCTTCCTGTAAAACCAATAAGACGAAATGTCAATATGGAGGTGAGAATTTGAAAAGAAAAGGCAAAAGAAAACTAATCCCAACTATTTTGAATTATTAAATCTTCCATCATCTATTTCAAATACAGGTTTGTCATAAAAAAGAGAAAAATAATCAAACTACTAACCCCAAATATGGTTATGTAAAACACGCTCGCGTGCAAAAGAAAAAGGAAAAATAAAAAAGAAAGAACTAATGTAAGATGTAATTAACCCAGATAAAATGAGTGAGAGTAAGGATGATACTTGGTTGCATCTGCTGCTGCAGTTGCTCCTGTTCCAGCCCCACCTGGAGCAAATTGACCAGAGAACAGTGAGCATTTTACTGACAATTAGATTAACCAGAAGTTCCAGAATCGCAAAGCCACAACTCATGTAAAGAGGGGAACTTCTTAGCCTCCTCCAAAGACAAGGCAATGCATCTCACTTAATATGCTAATTCAACATATATCACTTGCACCTAGCATCTACAAAATTTACGCGGCACAATGCACTGATTTATATTGTTTATAAAGAGTTGTACGAGACAGCAAGGTGCATTCCAATCTTAAGTATTTCTTCCATTTAGTGCTGTCAAATGGCAGCCATGGCGTGGCAGGTTTTATAGAAATCGCCATGACAACCTTCATGGCATGGCAGAATGGCGTGGCGGCCTATGGCGGCCACAATTTGGATGGTGCCATGGTGGGCAAGACGGAAATGGTGGCTCTGACCTCTCTTTTTTGTTTTTTTAATGTTGGGTTGGGGACATTTTAGGGATTTTGTGATTTTAAAAAGGCCCAAATCCCTAATGGCCGCTTTGAGCCCCCATTCTACACCTTTCATCTTCTCATCTCCTTCACGTTTCCACCTTCTTGACCCACCATTTGCAGCTCCAGCATCCGCCGATGGCCGATTCTGGTGAAGCCATTTCCGACGACGAGCACCGACCAGCAGTGGCGACAGTTTGCTCCTCTGTCTCATCTTCTTTCCTTCTTCTGTTCTCCTTTTCTTCTATTTCTTCCTCTTCTTTCATTCTTCTGTTTCCTTCTCCTTTTTCCTTACCTTTTCTTCTATTTCTTCTTCTGTTTCTTGGGTTTTTCCCCCTTCTGTTTCTTCTGTTTTTTTTTTTTCTATTTCTTCTTCTGTTTCTTGGCTGAACCTTTTTTTTCTGGACTTACTGGTTTTAATTTCCTTTGTGAGCTACAATGGTAAGTGAAGGTCAAGTTTCACAAAGCTCAAGGGCTTGCACTAGAACAGACCCAGGTTTATTAGTCTTATTATTTATTATATTTAGAAGATATTTTTGTACATATATAAATATTTGTTATTAGTCTTATTATTTGTCATATTTAGAAGGAAAAAATTGTAATTTTTTTATATATAAATATTTGTTATTAGTCTTAATAATTTTTTTAAAAAAAATTGTTATTAGATATTTTTTAATTATAATAATATGTTTTTAATTTTACTGTTCTTGATATATGTTATTAGTCTTACTGTTATTGGTATTATTACTTGTTATATTCAGTTCGCCATGGGGTCCGCCATATCTGCTACGCCATCCACCATATTTTCATGATGGATTTTTGGCTCACCGCTATGAGCTGCCATCTGCCATTGATTCCATTACAGCTATACAAGTACTGCTTTTCATAATTTTATATACTTTATCATTCCTTTATCCATCCAGTTCTGCCAAGGTAATTTGTCATCTAGGCATAACTTTCATCTGTTGTTTCTGTTTCTCAGGAAAGTGCCAGTATTCAAATATGAACCCATTTTGACACACTCTTAACAATTTATATAAAGCAATTAGTCTACACGAGTCATCATAGACACATGCAATTAAGAACTGAATTTAGTTTTTTTTTTTTACCTTTTATCAATGCTCCAAATTAATCTACTTCCATTTCTATCACTTGAAATATACAACCTCCACAAAATTACATACATAATACATTATAGATTCTCATGACATTAAGTAATAACTTAATAAGTAGTTATAGACAGAGGGTAATATTCCATAACATCCCAAATATCTAAAACAATCAACCAGCACATAAATATAGCCTGAAGAGTGAAGACTTATTTTATGATAACAGTAATTTCATGATGAACCATGTAAAATGCATTAGTTGGTTTAACAGTAAAATATACTCAAATAGAAAATTAAAAGGAAAGGAAAATGAAGATTACTAATGAAATTTGCTATTAATCAAACTCCCAACATCAAAGTTTGAACAATTCAGGCCCAACCCATACAAGTTTATCTAGAACGTTACACCCAAAAGAGGTTGATCGCAGTGGAAGTGGATTGTGACCCCAGGTGAAGTTTTACCAGCAATTACAAGCATTCAAATCCTAGACTCACTACCCGAGAAGGGCTTTTATTTAACCACCACCCCAATCCAAGCTTGTAAGAAGTATGAGGAATTCCTAAGACCAAAATTTAAAAAAAAAAAAAAAAAAAACTATGAAGGTACGATACATTGCCTCCTTGTGCAACTTGAGAGAATGTACTATTTTTCTCCTTGCCTACATGGTATGCAGTAAGACTGAAAGTTAAGAAGATGCAATTCTAAGGATTCCCCCAGGGAAAAATGAGATGTCACTTATGTTACCCAAACCATGCTGAAGTAGTGATGAAATTTCATCGAGTCATTCATTCAAATGCAACACGAAGAAACTCCACTGTCATAAATGGCGACATATGTAAACAATGCAAACAAAGCCAGCTGATCAACAAAAGAGGATATGTAGTTTACTGGAATCCCTAATACTCCACATTCTTAATTAGTGATGAGTTACATGAATGCATTTAAGTTATGATTTGATTTATGCACATACAATCCCACAATCATTTTACTTTTGTTCATAATAGATAACATATAATGATTAGTAATTTTTAGGTTAAGTTATATGTTATCTGCATTGTCTACTCAAGTTATATAGAATCCTTTCAAATCCAATCAACGAAATAGAATCCTTTCAAGTTTCAACACCTTATATAAACAAAGTTTAATCGTGAACCTACCAATATTTCTTGCCTTCAACTAAACCATGTTGCTTCTTTAGACAAAGATTCCTATTTACAGTCATACCCTAACCCCCAACCCCAACGGCCAAATTACATCAGCACATCAAACAAGTTGTTTGACATATGAGACAAACAACTAATAATCATATTTTCATAAGAAAGAGAGGTACAAACTGATAAGACAGATTCATCAAAGTACAGTGGCAACACATGCACAAGACAAGTTCTATACCAGACAGAAAATAGTAACCTCCATAAATCGTTCATTAGCTCTAATCAGAAGGAAAACATACCTTGCGGCTCTGCTCGCTGATCTCCCACTCCCTGAAAAAAGGTTCCGAAGATTAACAAAAATAAACAAAAGTGATGACATTGTTCTCTTATTTGCACCAATCTTCTCTGTTTGATCATAAATCTGATATTACCTGAGAGTATATGCGGCGTGCTCCCTCCAATTGTGACATTTCTGCATCAAAGGTATTGACCATTTCTAAAACCTCTGGTGTGCTGACAAATTGCACAAACCTATAAGCACCAGGGCCAATCAAGTAAGTAAGAAATGTGGACAGATGACAGATCTGCATATAAAGGCACCAAATGCAATTCAAGAAATAAAGATTCTCCTCCATCTCATTGCTTGCACCTTTCAACTGTTCCTTTCGTAAACCATGTCTCAGCATCTTTATCTCTCTCAGTTTCTAGTTTAATTGACTGGACTGCCAGTGCAATCTGCTCTTCTGCATCCTTCAAATGGGTCACAAATGGCTTTACTGATCCTGATGCTAGTTTCTCGCTGCTTCCATCACTTGAAACAAACAATTCGCATCTGCACATTCGAAGGAAGAAAATAACCAGAAAACAAATTACCAAGTCTAATCAGAGGAAGACCAGGAAAGAATTAGAAAATGCGAAGGAAGGTTATTCAGACCTTGAACGATCTGGAGACAATTGGAATACAGCACAATCAAGAGGTGCGTTGGACTTCATTTTCATTTAATAAAGGGAACTCTATATAACTCCTCAGACCTCCTCACATAACCAGAAGCATTCTGCATCATCATTTTCATTCGACACCAATCAAAACCAGTTAAAATAAATGGAGGGGAAAAAAAAGGCTCCACTCAAGGAATCCGAAAATCAGAATGTGGATTCTGCGAAAGTTTCAGAGAAAAGGAAAACAGATCACTAAATTCTGTAACCAAGGAAAAGGTGCATTTAGAGTAGCCAGTTATATCGAAGTTTACACCAGTTTACAAATCCACATTTTAAATGGAGTTGAAGTTTGAATTTAATTAATAATAATAATAATATTAAAAGAAACGTAGCGAGATGCCCATAAGGTAAATCCCACTTGTTTCAATGCTTGGCAAATAGCATAGATCCCAGTTGGAAAGCAAAACAGGACGAAAATAGAAATTCGGGAATCAGAAGAAATAGATCTGCCAAAGCAAAGAGGGAAGCAAACTAACACTGAGAAACCCCAAAATCCAAGAGAGAAAAGCATGGAGACAACCCGAGGGTTGTGGATGCAGTGAAACGAAAAAGGAAACCCTAACACAATCGAGTGCAGAAATGTGGGACGATCGTGGAAGTGGAAGTGGAAGTGAATGCGAACCGCAGATAAGATATGATACGAAGCTCGGAGATCTTCGATTGAGGAACCCGATCCTTCAATTTTGAGTTCAAAAGGGCACCAGCATTTGGATTTGGACTTGGATTTGGCTCCGGCCGCTCTCTTTTACTTTCTATACTTACTCACTCTCTCTGTGGAATGAATGAATGAGAAGGCACGAACGAATGAATGAGCGAGCTCACTTTCTTTTCTTTTCTTTTCTCTCTTTTTCAATTTGAAGTTTTACGGAAACCAGCCCTACTAGCTATAGCTACAATGACAAGATGGTTTTTGCTTTACTCATCCTTCAACTCTCTTTCTCTCTACACTCTCGGAGACACGGACGGACACATCACACTCACACATACATGCTACAGTAGAGAGAGAGAGAGACGAGTGCTTGGGTTGAAACTTTAGAGAGAGAGAGAGAGCGGACCTTCTTGTGTTGGCCGCGAGAGAGAGAGAGGGTGAGAGTGTTCGTTCGGACAGACAAAAACAAGAATTACTGCCAACTGTTTAGGCTTATGACATTTGCAATTTACCAATTTGCTGTTATAATAATGATAATAATAATATTATTATTATTATTATAACAGTGACAAGAAATTCAATTCAATTCGAAATCAAAAGAACAGCCAAATTACCAAAGAGGGCTTCACTCTGTCAAACTGACTTCAATCATCTTATTTTGACTCCAACTTTTACTGGCCACTGGCAAGCAAATCCAGCGTTGGTTTCTACTCTAGTTAGGCATCAATCGGATAGGATAGGGGATGGTGGTTAAATCTAAATCTAAAATCAAAATCACAAGGGCTAAGGACCGATAGCGTTCGTTTTTGTTTTGGCTAGCAGCTACTGACAAGTAACAACTGCAGCAGCTAGCTATCGATCAGGTTCCATTTCCCACATTTGTCGCGACCAAACCTTAAATCAACCAATTTCATCTCATAACGTAATATTACACCCTTCCCTCCCTCATTATCCTTCATCATTGCCACACATTCCTGTGAATGCAGGCTAAACCTTGTAAAATTATATTAAGGGTCTCATTTCTAGCGTTAGTGCCACTTCCTAATTTATTCAATAATAATCCAGTGATATAACCATACTCAACCATATTTACTTAATAACTTCTCTTTATTTCTCCTCAAATTGTTCTTACTGTACGAAGGATGTATGGAATATGAATTAGAATACTCAATCAAGTAATTACAACAAGAAAATAGTCATTTGAATCAGATAAAAAGATATACATATTTATATAACCTTTAGAGTATGTTTAATTGAAGAGGAAAAATGGGAGTAGATTTTCATAAATAAAATTCATGTGTAATTTTATACATAAAATTCATCCATGAAAATTTATATCCTATTTATACCCTTTTACCAAACATACCAAGTGAGATAAAAAAAAAAAATAAGCATGTTTTAAAAGATGAAATTCATTAAGTTGCTCTCGCGCTTATTTTATTTATTTTGATATGATCGCACATAAATTTTTTATGTTCATCCAACTCTAAAGCTAACATGACTGAATCCCGAAGCGTGACATATGAAAATTCATAATTAGAGGGGAAAAAAAAGAAAAAAGGTTAAGGGACAAATGTCTTTACGAAGCTAAATTTATCTCTGAAGGGTTTTGTTGTCAATACAGATATAGATAGCATCGTGGCCATGAAATTAGAGAGATATAAAGCAATGAGATAGACAACAGAGACGGGATATTTTGGTGTGATTAAGTTGTTGCAGTCAATTGTGTTTCCACCGCACTCGCTCGCTGGGAACGGTTTGATTAATTTGTGCAGAAAATGACAGTGATTAATAGTTAAATACAATAAAGCCTGCTTGTTTGAATGGCATTGTTACCAAGTCCAAGTGACACGTCGCCCACACTCATCTAACAAATCAAATTGAATTCTTTCCCACCCAAATCTAGAGCAACGTGGATCGTTTGACTGATTTCCGTCTCATGTACCTGCTATGAAGCCTCATAGGAAAATACAGCATAATCGTCCAACAACTAGAGGCACCAATTTCTTAAGTGTGTTTGGAATGAGAACAAAATAGGAATAAATTGATTTATAAATTAAATCATTTGTTTGAAATTGACAAAAATTGAGAAATGAAATGATTTGTAATTCAATCAAGTTTCACTCTTTTAATTTGTAAATCCTTTGATTTTTTATAGGATTTAAATGAAAATAAATTGATTTTAAAACTTATACACAAATCAAATAAATTCATTTTCAATTTGAATCATTCCAAACACAATCAATTCTATTTTAAACATAAAAATAGATTTCTAAATCAATTTATTTCCAAAATTTAATTATTTTGAACACTATTTTAACACTCAAAATGCTAAACCTAAACACTCACAGCAAGAATCCCTCACCCCCCACAAGAATAATTTCTTATTTCAAATTTAGTGTATCATTTATTTTTGTACACAATGCATTAAGCAAAAGACAAGGAGTCATGAGTGCAATTTTCTTACTTTGGCCATTTACCCAATGTTCTATAAAAAAAATTAAAATTTTCTTTCATTTTCACTCCAACTAAATATATAGTATAAAAAATTTAAAAATATTTTTATATTATTAATACATAAAAATTAAACTCTATGATTAATAATTTAAAAAAGTATCTATGAAGTATTTGATATAACAAGGATCTTACATGATGACCAATAAGTTGGTCATCACATGGTGAGAAAATCTGAACCATTGATTGGGTTAAAATAAAATAGGATTAAAATTTATATTTGTATTCCCATATTTATAAATAAATAATTTAAAGTAGATGTTCTCTTTTACCTTTCTTTCACTTTATTTTTCCTTGCTTTCATACCTTCGTTCATTTTCCATCTCCTACCGTCGTCCACAACCACCCACCCACCACCCTCACACCGACCCGAACTCCTCACTTCCTTCCTAAATCCCACCATCGGCAACTAACCCCGACCCTCACCCCCTTCCTTCAAAACCCAATTGCATAACCCACACCCCCTTTATTGGAGGTGAGAGAGGAATTAATTTATTGAATTATCTCAACACTTTTCTTCTTTAAGAATTCAAAGCCTCTTGCATATCTCACAAAATTCTTCCTTTGTGTCACTTGAAATTTGAGATTTGCAAAAACTATTTCAATCAAACGTGAATCAATAGTGTGGGATTGTGGGCAGTGTAATTGGACGTAAAGGAAAAGTGAAGAGATATGTAACAAAGACGAAATCGAGATATTGAACTAGAGGAGCCAGAGATTGAGATTGAGATTTGGGTAGGGAAAGGGAAGCAACAAATGTAGACAAAATGAAATTAAACTAGTTATTAGTACATAGACATTAAACTTTGTAATTAATAGTTTAAAAAAATATTTGTGAAGTGTTTGATATAACATGTATTCAATACAAACATGTCAGCTATTTTAAAATATACATACTTCTTAGGTCAAGGTTCCTAGGATGAAGAGATAGAAATGGGGAGACATTTTAGAAGTTCTAAGTGGAACAATGATTTTAATTATTATTATTATTATTATTATTATTAAGATGTGTTTAGTTGTATTGTAAAAATTTGAGAAACTTTTTCATGAATGAGTTTTATATGCAAAACTTTCCATAGAGCTCATATATTAAGAATGCAACTCGCTTACTACAGCATTTAACCCTTGTTGATACAATTTAGTACTCTATTATATCAACAACTAACAATAAAATTGTCCATGATGGTGGTGGTGGCGCGATCAAAGAATGACTTGCACCTATTTTCTTAATTTAAGGTTTCAAATTTGGGTTAAAATTATGGATGGAAAAAAAAAGGTAAATTGGATATTCATAGGGATTATTCATGATGGAGACGGGATCTCCATCTATTAAATAGAATAAAGATGAAGGATGAGGTCCATATCCCACAAAGACACTAAATCTCTGATTATGTGAATTTACTTAAAGTGTGATGCATACTAAAAAATATTAACAAGAATACTAGCAACATTAACATGCCTCTTAGAACTTAGCTATTTATGATTTGGATATTTTTAATTATCTTTTTATTGAATTTGCATTATGTATTATTTTTTAAAACTTGAATTGTCTTATTTTGATAATGTTATAATAGATTATGGATCTTTGTGTATTTTTCCTTTAAAGTTTAAGTGATTTTTTTTTATTTACTTTACATTAATCGGTGAATATTCACAAGACTCTAAATCGCAACAAGAACAAGCAATGAAGAGCCATGGGAACAAGAATGGAGACAAATTTTTTAATGGGGACCTGATAAACGGTACTATTGTGTCTGAGCTTATAGATACTCGTCTTCATCGCTAGTTATATTGTAGTTTCTTCTTGGCTTAAATGTGTTTTGGTTCATGAAAAATAAGCGACTTTTATTTTTACTCCCTATTTTTTTCTTTTGTCCAAATATTTTTAAAATTGTTTGGTTTTAGTCCCTATAGTTAATCTGTCTTAGTGTTAAGCTAATTAACCAAAAATCAATTTTGTAATACCCAGATTTTCAAAAAATAAATAAAAGGTCAAAAAAAAATTTCAAACAAGAAAGGTGCCGGTCACCCTTACCTATCGTTTCGAATCTAATTTCGCTAAGTTTGGACCCTACATACCCTTGGAGGGCTATATATTAGAGCTATTTTCTTGGGACTAAAAGTCCGATAATTATTCCCTAGAGAAAATGATTGAAGAGAGATTTTTAACAAATTTTATGAAACCCCCAAGCACTTCATTTTTAACTTGCAAGTTTACGAAATCGTAAGATTTTTGAATCTTAACTAAAACCCAAAAATGAGATTTTGATTTGTTGGGATTTTGATTTTTCTAATATTTTATTTGAATCCAAATGGGGTATTTCCCCTATTTATATTTATGTTTTAAAGTTAATGGAAAGAAAACAAATGATTAACTTAAAATTAAGAAATGTAAATAAGTGAGTGGTGGAATAGAGTCCAATACATACCAGGATTAGAGCTCTAGAGCATTCTGGAGACCGCAGGCGGTCAATAGAGAGAGCAAAGTTGGTGTCCGAAGCTTCTGAGACCGCCCAGGCGGTCAACAGAGAGCAGGTCCTGCTAAAGCTTCTGGAGCTTCTAGACCCAGGCGGTCAAAAAGAGCATAAAAACCCCATTTCTGGTCCAGAACACTTCAAATGGTTCTCTCCTCTTCCTCACGCAAGAATCTCAGTTCCCAACCCATTTTCACCCTCCAAATTTCTTTCATTTCTTCAAGTTTAATTGTGAATCTGTCGTCCTAAGGCTTAAAGGTACGTTGTTCTCTTGGTTCTGCTTCTTTTTCTTCAAGTTCTCTTGGGTTATGGGTGGTTCCCATGCTTCTCAAGGGAGAGAAGCTTTCCACCTTGTTAGAAAGGGTTCTTGTGGTTTTAGAGGTTAATCTAGAGTTTTGCTGCTTCCATGGATAGAGGCATCATTTTCACCTCCCAGAGATCCGTTAGGGTAGTTCTGCCTTTCCACCCTCTAGGTGAGTGGTTCACACCTGTAACTTCTATGTTATGCATTAGAGTTATTTTCATGAAAACTATGATTTACTACTTGATTTAGAGAATTACTATATGAGGATTTGAAGTTTACTTTAGATTCTATGTTAAGAACTCCTGGTTTTAAAGCATGAACCATATTTTAGACAAAACTCATGGGACCATGGTTGTTGAACTGATTTTATGTAGAATTGAATATATGTGTAACTATTAGAAGATTTTATGATTGTTTTACCGGATTCTGGAACTGGTTTATGTTTATGCTATGGTTTTATACCTAGATACGAGGTTTAAAGAAAAAGACTTGAAATGATAATTTAGACTCTATGATTTTAGAACATGATATTGAGTTTTCCTAATTTATGGTTGGAACTATGTTTAACAAGTTAATAGTTTGAATTTAAAGAGTTTTGATGATAGAATGATGTTTTTAATAATCAATAAAAGAGTTTTAAAGCGTGAGTTTCCACGAGATTCAGAACATCTGGCGACATACTCTGAGTTTGGAATCTCAATGTCCACAAAGGGTGATTCCTTGGACATGGTTCCATGACAGTTATGCTAAGGTTAGACTATTAGAATCGAATGGACTCAAGTTTTCAGAATATAACAAGCTTATTGTTAATAAAAATGATATAGAGATTTAGACATAAAATGATTTTAGAGCATGAATCTTCGTGTAACTCAAAACAGTTGGCGGATACATATTCTGTGAACTTGAAATTACCAAGTGTAATTTGACAGATATGCTAAGGTCAAACTGCGAGTTATAGAGATTCAAAGCTCTCAGGAGGTTTATAAGCCCACGAGGGGCACCTATTTAGAGAATTATAAACCCACGAGGGGCAATCTATCCAGAATAAATGAGCCCATTAGGGGAATGGTTCACGAGGAACCATTAAAAGCTCAGTTAGGGCTTTTGTTCACGAGGAATGAGCACCCACTTTCTGTTGTTGTTTATTGTCATGATATTTCAGACTATACGTTACTATTTCCCTAGAAGCTATTACATTATGAACTTATATGATTTCAGGTATGAAAGTGAATTGAGAAAAATGGTTTTGAGATTATAAAATGATGATTAGATTATGGATATATGGAATGTACATATACTTGATTATGTATGATTTCAAATACTATTATTATGAGTTCATGCATTGTTTCTTTGATGTCCCATAAATGGAGTTTCAGTAAGGGCTCACTCATCAGTTTTGGTATCAAAACTCACCCTCTCATTTCTCTCATTTTTACATATAAGAGCATTGGGTCAATCTACACATCCACAGGAAGTGTCACATGGTAAGCTTCACCAGAGTGAAGCATTTCGATTTATTTAGAGAGTTCCAGGACAATGCAGGCAAGGTTCCGAACCTAAGGTATGGGTTGTTGCATTTAGCATATCATGATAAGACTTTAAAGTGTATTTCAATGTTATTTCAATGATATGAACGATTTTGTACTGAAAGGACATTATGAGGTTTTAGACATGATTATTTTGATTTCAGAAAATAAATGATTGATCTAGAGAAAGTGATATTGTGTTTTAATAGACTTTTACGAAAGAGCATGAGTTTTCAGACACAATTATTTTGGTTCTAGAGAAAAAGTGATCTGCATGTAGAAAAGTCAAGTTTTCTATATTTTATGGATTTCAAAAAAGAGCATGCATATAGAGGTAGCTAATTGGTTCCGCTGATGTGAGATAGGATTTCTCACGTGCGATCACATACCCGGTTCGGGTATGACAACTTTATTCAATCCTATATGATAGTCATTAATTAGTTATTATACATAGTATCTTATAACCATATTATAAAAAATAATTTTGAAATGAGTTATTAGGTTTTATGAGATGAATTAATATGTTGAGTCTAGTGGTTTATTGAATAAGGATATTGACACATAGGATCATAACGTGTCATATATGACTACTAATTATTGTATGATTAGATAATGTGACTTTCTTTTAGTCATGAACTAAAACCAAATAGTTATGAAAATGATTTTGGACCAAAATCAATTTTTTTAGGGGTCAAAGTCAAAATTTACTTTTTCCTTTTGGACTACAAATATATTTAACCATTTCTTATTTTAATATTTGGTATTTTCATACAAAATGAGTTATATTTGGTAAATCATAAGCATTTTTGCTTAAAAAAATGGATAACCGCATTTTACCCCCTAAATCTTAAGTTATGTGCAATTTACATAATGACTTTTCAAATATGCATCGAACATCTTAACTTTTCAACTGTGTAAAACAACCCCTCAATATAATTTTGAAAACTAATGAAGATAAGATTTATATGCACTTAGCCCCTTGATACTTTTAATTTGTGTAACTCAACACCTTGTTTGTGAATACTATACGCAGTTAACTATTTTTTTAATTATGCAACCCGACTCGTTATGACTTAAAGTTTTGCATTGTTTGAAAAGTATGACATTTTTTGCATAGTTTGGAAAATTCAGGTGTTGTAATATATGTTTTGAAAACTCAAGTTGTAAATTGCATATAACCTAAAATTCAGGGAAGGTAAAATGCATTTAACTCTAAAAAAAATCATATGCATTTTTACACGGACCATAAAGCTAAATTGGAGTTGCATCTAAGTTTGAATGTAAGATCATGATAATAAAACTAAGGTGCGTTTGTTTAAATTTTTTAAAAATTAATTATAAAGTTTAAATTGTATATATAGTTAAAAAGTTGAAAACTAATTTTTTTAATATTTTGATATTTTTTAAAAATTATTCAAACAAATAAAAGGTGATGTTTTTTGGATGAAAAAATAATTTTGAGAAAAAATAAAAGCTCATCCACTAGGGAATGAATTGCATAGAAGGCATTCTATTTCAGTTTCCACTCAATATGGTCAAATGTGTAAGCGTGTATTTCCATCCATTAGATCGGACTTTATCCTTTTTTGGTTTTGTTTTAAAATCCAAATGATTTGCAATGCAAAGTCTTCCATATATAAAAGTTGGACAGGACCACTCTAGATCATGCCATGTATCACTCATCTATAGAGCTAGGTATGCGGCCAGCCAGTTGCTTAGCCCGTTAGACGACTATATTAAACTGTTTAACTGACCGATTCATCTTATTAATGGACTAGACTTTAGGTGGTTCGTCGCCCCACATAAGCCGACCAGCTGCATAGCCCTTTTTCCTATTCATATTTTTTGCTAAGCCCGGACCAACCCAAATAGTACTCTTTTGTTTTTTTTTCCTTCTCCTCCCATAACCATCTCCTTCACTACACAGCCACCCTTGCCTCCAACCATTTCATCACCACAACACCATCATAAGTTAGTAATCATAACCCATCCAAATCCTAACCTAGAAACACCATTAGCACAACACAACCTGCAAAACAATGACCCCCGCCATCACCACCACAAGCCAAGCTTGGATCAAAGCCTCAAGCCAAGATCACCAAAAAACAAGGGAACAAACCATGGAGCCGCCCCCCCATCACCGCCATTGAAGCCGCGCAAAGCCAGCTGACAATCGTCGCTTGAAGCTTGCCGAAACCACCCCATCCACATCCTTGCCGTTGTCTGGGAGACCAGACGCGAACAACACCCCATTCAAAGCCTCCACCTCTGCAAACCACTAGCGCCCACAATCGTCGTGAGTGTGCGCCACCGCCCCCTTCAACGTTGTGCCTTTGACCGGGAGCTCTCGCTATCCCTTTCATCTTGTCTTCCTCCCCATTTTTCCTCTTGGTGCTGCAACAAATTTAGATCTATGAATTGTGTGTTTGATTTTTTTTTTGTTTTGGTATTTGTTTGTTTGAGGGCGGTGGTGAAGATTGAAGGTGGTATACGGAAGGCGTGGTGGCGGCCGGCGCGCTGAGTTGAGAGAGGGGAGTGGGTGATGGTTGAGGCCTAATGCGTCGTTTTTTTTGAAGATTGAAGTTTAAAGAGTGGAGTTGAAGAAGTAAGGAGCGAAGCAAACCCTAGTGGCTTTGGGCTTTTGGTTAGTTAGTGTAGGCTCTTTGTTATTTTTTTTGTTCCTAACTTTTGGGCCACTAAAACATGACCCTTCCCTTAGTGGAGTGGACCGTGCAAAGGCGTGAATGAACCGGTGACTCAGGATTGGTGCCAAGCATTGGATTTGGACTTGGAGCATTCCTATGTCCTGTTAGGCTCCTCAAATCGGGGCAAGCCCCTGTGAGCCCGCGCAAGAGAGCGAATCAAAAAAGTCACGGGTTAACGAACTAAAAATTTTCTAATCTATTTTCATGCGAGTTGCGAGTTAAACGGGTTTGTCCGTAGATCGCCGTATACCCAGCCTCACTCATCTAACACAAAATTTTTCTCCAAAACTTACATCTCTCAAGTGCTATTGTGTTTGACACATGTCACATTTTGATTTAAATAAGTAATTAATATATTTCATTTTATTTTTCATTTTATTCAATACAAAATTTTAATTATCTCTCTTTGTCCTATAAGAAAAGTGGAGGGGAAAAAAGAAGAGAAGTGATGGTTTTTTTTTTTTCTATTAATAAATTTTAACTAAAATCTTTCAACGATATCCTACTCAATTGAATTATGGAGAGTTTTTATATTTGTATGGTAGAGTATTTGAATTATTTTTATTTTATAAGAGAGTAATAATTTACATACAATCATAAAAAATATAATAAAAATAAATGTAACTCAATTAAATATAATTGTTATAAATAAAGTCATTATCTCAAATATTATACCAAATTATTTTATATTTTTTTCTTTTTGTGTGCCACATAAAACTTTGCATGAAATGTAATTAAACTTATAAAAAATTATGCGTATAAGGAAGAGATCAACATTTTTCTTTGATGGGAGGTGGGGGTTCGGTACTTATGAAATAATTTATATATTTTAAAGCTAACTATATGCTTTTAGCTATAATACTATATTGAATGAGATGATGGAATTTTTTTCCATAAATTCTCACTGAAATCATTGAAGTATCTCTCAAAGTTTATTATGATCATAAATTCATATTTTCTATATTTTCAATTTTAATTTGCACCCACATTTTTTACTCAAGAAAAAAAGGGAAGTAAAGAAAAGGATGATGGATTTTTTTATTTATGAAAACCATTATGAATATTCACTTAAATGACTAATACTTATGGATGGGTCAATTTATTTAATATAAATTCTCAATCATTTCTTTATTCAAGATGAAGATAAAGTAGTAAGGGAATAAAATGATAAAAAATTTTAATCAGTTTATCACACACACACACACATATATATATTATTCATAAAATATGTTTTAATAACATATTTTCATCATTTCTTATATATGCATTTTAATAATATCTATCTATCTATCTATATATAAAAGTCCGATAATCTCATTCTTAGACTATATCATGTGTCACTCATTTAACACAAAAATTCCCTCCAAAACTTATACTATCTTATATTAGGTACTATTGTGTTTGACACATGTCATATTTTGATTTGAATAAGTAATTAATATATTTTATTTTGATTTTTTTTTCATTTTATTCAATACAAAATTTTAATTATTTCTCTTTATCCAATAATAAAAGTGGAGGGAAAGAAAGAAGCAAAAGTGATGGTTTTCTCTTCTTCTTCTTTTTGATAAATTTTTACTAAAACCATTCAACGATATCCTACTCAATTGAATTATGGAGAATTTTTATATTTGTATGGTAGAGTATTTAAATTATTTTTACTTTATAAGAGGTTAATAATTCACATACAATTATAAAAAATATAATATAAATAAATATAAATAATTTAAATATAATTATTATAAGTAAAATTATTATCTCAAATATTCTACAAAATTATTTTACATTTTTTTCTTTTTGTATGGTACCTAAAACTTTGTATGAAATGTAATTAAACTTATAAAAAATTATGTGTATGAGGAATAGGTCAAAATTTTTCTTCGATGGGAGGTGGGGGTTCAATATTTATGAAATAATTTCTCTCTCTCTCTCTCTCTCTCTCTCTATATATATATATATATATATATATATATATATATATGTATGTATGTATGTATGTATTTTAAAGCCAACTATATGCTTTTTACTATAACACTATATAGAATGAGATGGTGGAGTTTTTTTTCATAAATTCTCACTAAAATCATTTAAGTATCTCTCTTAAATAAATTCATATTTTCTATATTTTAAACTTTTATTTTATTTAATATCAATTTACAGCCACATTTTTTTACTCAATAAAAAAGAGGAAAATGAAGATAAGGAAGATGGATTTTTTTTAATTCGCGAAAACCATTTACAAATATTCACTCAAATGACTAATGCTTATATGTCTATTTATTTAATAAAAATTTTCAGTCTTTTTTTATTCAAGAAGAAGATAAAGTAGTAAGGAGATGAGATGATGAATTTTTTCATCAGTTTGTCATATATATATATATATATATATATTTTATTATTCATAAAGTCTATTTTAATAATATTTTTCATCATTTCTTATATATGCATGTATTTATATATAAAAGTTGGATAGTCCCACTCTTAGATCATACTATGTATCACTCATCTAATAAAAAATTTTCCTCCAAAACTTATACTCTCTTAGGTACTATTGTGTTTGACACATCTCACATTTTGATTTGAATGGGTAATTAATATATTTCATTTTGATTTATCTTTCATTTTATTCAATACAAAATTTTAATTATTTCTCTTTATCTAATAAGAAAAGTGGAGGGGAAAGAAAAAGGAGAAGTGAAGGTTTTCTATTTTTTTTTTGTTAATAAATTTTTACTAAAGCCTTTCAATGTTATCCTACTTGATTGAACTATGGAGAATTTTTATATTTGTACAGCTGAGTATTTGAATTGTTTTTAAGTTATAAGAGGTTAATAATCTACGTACAATCATAAAAAATTATAATAAAAATAGATATAATTAATTTAAATATAATTGTTATAAATAACGTTAGTACCTCAAATTTTTGCAAAATTATTTTATATTTTTTTCTTTTTGCATGGTACCTAAAACTTTACATGAAATATAATTAAACTTATAAAAAATTATGTGCATGAGGAAGAGATCAACATTTTTTTTTTATGGGATTAGTTCTTATGAAATATTCTCTCTCTCTCTCTCATAGCTAACTATATACTTTTTACTAGGTCATGTAATATTTTTTCATAAATTATCATTGAAATCATTGAAGTATCTCTCTTATAGTTTATTATAATCATAAATTCATATTTTCTATATTTTAAATTTTTGTTTTATTTAATATCAATTTATAGCCACATTTTGTTACTCAAGGAAAAAAGAGGGAAGTGGAGATAAGAATGATGAATTTTTTTTATTCATAAAAACCATTTATGAATATTCACTCGAATGATTAATGCTTATGGATCTATTTATTTAATATAAATTTTTAGTCTTTCTTTATTTAAGAAGATAAAGTAATAAAGGGACAAGATGATGAATTTTTTTAATCAATTTGTCATATATATATATATATATTGTTCTTCATAAAATCTTTTTAATGATATATTTTCATCGTTTCTTATGAATGCCTTTTGATAATATTATCTATTTATTAATTTATATTGAAAATTTATCATATATATAATCTTATATATTAATATACGATTCTAAAAAAAATGTTGACTTGATTTTGGAGAGATTTGCTTTTAGTCATGACTAATTATACTTTGTAATTTTTAGATCAACCAATAAGAGAATGTTAAAGATTTTTATATAAGATGGTGATTCAAAGAATGGTAAAATATATATTGAAAATTATCTCATAAGTTGATCAATGATTAACGTACAATTTATAGATAATTTGTTTTGCTATCTACTTTTTTTTATTACACATGTAAATTAAAATTATGTATCTACTAAATTTAATTATCCCCGCAACTACATGGATCACAATCTAGTTGAAAATGAAAGTTCACAATGGTAACTGTAACTCCCTAAATTTTATTGTTGAAAGACGAATTTCCTGGCATTTAGCACAAAAAGTGAACTTTTTGTTGTTGTTCTTGTGTTCCCTTAAGCTAAGCTCACTGATTCCCGCCACCCAAATCCCGAATCCCGTTGTCTTATGCTCTTTCCTTTCCACGAACATCAATTGTTTATTGCAGATAAAAAAATTATTTATTTATTTTCTACTTTTTTTTCTTATTATATTATTGAAATTTAAACTCCTAATAATAGCTTCTTCTTTTTTTTTAACTACTGTCCATATTAAAGAATGAAAAAAAATTGAAAAAGTAGATTTTCTGCACCAAAAACTTTTAATTCTTAATTTTTAAGGCCATTAATTAGAAAAGCCCCGAATAATATGTTTATTTTTATTTTAAATTTTTAAATTAAAAATTGATTTAAGCAAAATTTCTGTAACTTTTATCTAAACTATACTTTAAGAAATCTAAACACAAATTTAAACACGAACGCGAAAAAAAAAACCATAAACTTTAATGGATAATAAGTTCTTTTATATAAAATTAAAGTTTAAATTGAAAGGTAAAATTTTCTAGAGTTAGAATACGTATCCAAATTTAATAATAAAAAAAAGAATACGTATCCAAATTCATTCAATACTTACTCAGATATTTCCAAACTATTAACTAACACAAAAATTTTAAAATTGAACGAAAATTATAGCAATACATGAGCAAAAGATTACCTAGATGAGCCAACTCCCTTCAACAAATACACAACAAATGTTTTACTCTTTTTACTTGTATTTTAAATATATATATATTTTTAGCATTACAACATATTCTTACATGTTTAGCACATTTGAATTTCTTTTAAAACTGGTTCTCGTTTATTTAATTACTACAACATAAGAGTTATGCAATTTTCCTATAAAAATTGGTTTGTTTGGTTTTATTTTTCAGTATTTAATTTTTATTTTTAATTTTTTAATTTTTCAAATTTTGTGAAAAAAATACTGAAATTTCTAAAAACTATTAAATCCAGTTTTCAATTTTCATTTCTAATTTTTAATATTTCCTTTATAAAATTCTAAAAACTAAAAATTAAAAATAAAAATTCAAAATTAAAAACTGAAACTAAACATAACCCTGAAAATAAAAATTGCTTGTTACCTCGGCACATTTTTTGTATATTACTTTAAAATACTTTAACTGTAAACAACTAATTCAAAGGATTCTATCAATTTTCCCACCAGAGAAAGTTATAATATTAAACATATATCAACAAAAATCCTAATACAAACACTTGGATTGGGTGGACATCCTGTGTCAGATATGCTAAGCAACTTGTTGTAAGAAAGCTATACTTATATCATTGTCTAATCATTCTTTCTGATTGTTTTCCCTGCTATATATTTTTTTATTTATTAGTCAGATTGAAATTTTATATTTTTCATTATAAATTAGCATAACTTATTGATTTGATATACCACGCTAATTTATATATATTTTTAGTATAAATTTAAGATACAGTATAGTCAATTCTATATACAGATTTATATTGCACAAACTAAATGCAAGCGCCTATAGTTTAGTAACAATGTCTATCCAACTTAATACCTTTTGTATGCCATTAAAATCAAATATAAACATGCGTAGAATGGCGTTAAAATTTTTTCTTTTTCATATGTAGTTGAGTGTAAGGCGTGGCTACTTTTATTCTAGCAGTGGGCCAATTTTTTGTCTTTTCCCCAAAAATGTAATTATGCTGGGGCCATGAAAGGCTTGATTGGGATTATTATTAAGAAGAAAATATGGGAGGGGATTGGTTTTGATTGATTTTGAGGTTAATCTAAAATGTAAAACTCCATTGATGTCATAAGTAAATGGAGTTTTGGGAACCCAAAAAATTACCAAATGAAGGGTGTGATACACGTGTAGCATGGCCCTCTCAACCACAAGCCATTGAGCAAGAAGATTACTGATAGGTCCATCAACAATGATTTGGATCTCCATTAGTCCATCCACCATAATGGATATTATTTGGTACCAGAAACTTCATTGCACCAAATGGAAGTCGGACATCCTATTATTATTCTTTTGGAAAAAAAAAAAATAACAGTTCTCCCATAACTCTCAATATATAAGCTTACAATTGTATCAAGATTCTACACCAATGATCTGAAATTGAATAGAAGGTGGCACACATGTATGTGAGAGTTGTGATATTTATACTAATTGTGTATGAACACGCGTCGACTTACTTTTCATCCACCAATGGATAAGTTGTGAATCTCATTCAAATAGTCACATTACATTCAATAATAAATGAGATGTGAGTCGACACGCTAATACACAATGAGTATAAATAATATTTTTTTGTATGCATTGACCAAAGACATTGTATCAAGAATATTGATTTCGACACTACAAAAGCTATTTACATTGGATTGCCTTGATTTCCTTTGATATTATTTGTCTCTTTTTTCATCCAGCTGTATATATCATTTAATTATTAGTAGATTATCTATTTCATATGACTTTTGATTCCGTCTTAGGGAGCCTTGGACATGATTATCTGTACTTTCGAAACATTTAAGAACAACTTTGTCCCTCTATCATAATAAGAGAAAATACATTATTTACGAGTTTGGGATTTTAAGATGAAACAGACACAACTAAATTTAGGCTCAATTTATTTAAATTTCAATAAAAAGAAAGAGTTAAAAGTGCTCAATTAAAACAAATTTCACAAAAAAAATCTAAACATCTTTTTCCCCTATATATATATATATATATATGTGTGTGTGTGTGTGTGATCTTTTTGTGAAGTGTTTGAGAGATATTTCAAAAGTTTTATGTCCCACATTGCTTGTATCTAAGAATAATAAGATTTTATAAATCAAAGATATGCAAATGTAGGGAAGAGCCAAGCGTAGTGGTGGATTCAACAAATGGTTCGGTCCCCAACACTAGGAAGAATCGGAGTTTCATATACGTCAAAATAATATTTCTCTCTGCATCAAATTGATTTGGAAAAAATCAAATGCTTATTGTTTTGCCTATTGATTAGCCCAATGAGTCTTTTTATACCCATACCGTACATCATTTGTCAATTTGTGCCACAGGCACAGCACTGTGATGGCAGTGGCAAAGTTTTATTTGGGGTTCACGGCTGTGGCCTTGATATACAGAGATGGTGGTGTCCTGAGCTAGCGAGGCTGGGCATTCATTCATTCATTCATTCACTTACAGCACAGGGCTAATAGAGCAGAGAAGCAAATTAACATTGTAGTGCAGCTTGCTAGCTTTGTCATGAAGTGATATCATTTAACTTGTGGATTAGCAGTGCAGTAGTGATGGTAGTGGTTATTGGGGATTCGGGGTACTTAGCTTACAGTGTAGGATAGGATATGCACTCCAGTGAAGCCAAGTTTATCATGCCGATCCTGCACCTGCGCAGGAGAGAGTATTGAAGCTAATTATCTTATCATGGCCAGTAGCATCCCACAACTACGTACAAGAAGCAACCGACAGAAAAAGGGTTTTACCTATTCACTTTCACGGCCTTACAACAAGCTAGCTAGGACCTAGGAGTGGAGAGTAGTCCCATCCCAAAATATAATACTCCCAGGCCGCCAGCTTCATTGATCATTAATAAGTTTATTAAACGCAAGGTAGGTAACTAACTTGAACCAGTTCCCGCTCTGATGGTCAGCCTAAATTAATGTATATGCACGACTCGGTCAGCCTCTGATCGAAGACGATTCAATCCAGATCAGATCAGGAACAATTTTGTACACCCAAGCCTCAGCTTCGATAAGGAGCCATATATATCATAATCTGAATATGTTCCAGACAACAAAAGAAATTAAATAATAATGAACTGAACTATGGCAAAACAAAACAGGTATATATATAATATCAATTATGTATGTGTCTCGATCCATTTGTTGTTTCAGATTTCACATTTTTTCGGCATGTATATATTCAATATCTAATACTACGTGGTTGCTCTTGCTCCAGCTCTCCTAGAAAGTAATCAATAATCATGCGACCTAGCTATTATCAGTAAACTCAACTTTGCAACAAATTTATGAAGTCGAAGAACACTGCACTACTGTACGTAGTCTGTAGCAGTCCAGCCCCAGGGATGGGAGTAAAGTAACTTGAGCACAATTACAACACTGGCCGTACGTTAACAAAACTCAGATTATTATAGAACATAATGCATCGCCTATGCCAGACTGCCACTTCTTAAGTACTTTTCCAAAATTCGAGTACCCTACACTGCCAAATACAAATACATTCCAACAAGAACCAAAACCAGAGAGACCAAAATGTCATTGCTACCACTTAAAAACTCGAAAGTGCTTGTAATCAGGAGCTAGACCAAAATGGCGGATATGGAGATGCGGGTATCGAACCCCGTACCTCTCGCATGCAAAGCGAGCGCTCTACCGTTTGAGCTACATCCCCATCTTCGATATAATTAACATCTACTCTACTTTTTTAGAAATTTCACTTATGTTAACCAAACTTTTACACAAAAGTACCAATAAACAACGATAGTAATAATAATAAAACCTGCATTTTACTGATTAATTGATTGTGTTGATGCCATAATTCGGTAGTTAAAATATTATATGATCTCCTCAAAAAGTTGAACAATTTTTCTTCGCTAAATTATACTTGCCATGACCATTTTGGATGAAAATGCATAGAGTTAACTAGTTGAGAGGGAGTACGGTGTATTAGCAAAAAAATTTAACGGCGATGCAAGAGTTGAACATACTTTCAACAAGTTACTCAAAACTTTAAACAATTTTCGTAGAAATATTAAATTCGACGGTGAAATTTACAAGATCATAGACGAAATTGGGACAATAGTGCAATCTAACTTACATTGATTCAAATGTTTCTCTTTATTTTTCTGTTGTCCGAGGATGAAACCCTTTTTGTCTTGGGATGATCCAGAACGCTGATAGTCCAATAGGCTCTAATAATTCGGTTGCTGCCTGTTTTTAGTTGTACAGTGGCATCAAACCGAAAAACAAAACTTCTTGTACAGTGTTGATGAGCAAAAACAAAAAGCAAATGGTATAACAAAAAAAAAGGGAAAAATTGCCTAATAAAGTATTTATTTAGCAAAATTACTCCTGAAACGCAGTTAATTCTCGACCAAAAGGCTTTCTCTAATTTTTACAAGGAAGCAGTACCCTAAATTAACAGTTAAATTATTTAATGCATGCATTGAATTCTGAAAATCTCTTGCAACTTGCTTGGAGTTTGGGTCCAAAAGGCTTTCTCTAAAATCCTCAAAACCAAAAGTAAACTAGCTAGCTTATCTGCATAAATTAAATGGAGTGATATATCAATTGCCCCTGCCTGCTTAAGTTAATTTTCCACCCAAAAAGGACACGAAGGCAACTTTTTACTTTCTAAATTTTTAATTATTTATTATTATTCCTTTCTTAGTTTCTTTTTTCTTCTTTCTTAGTTTGTTTGTCAGAATAGAAAGTAAGTACGTACTCATTCGAAACCCTACATTATACGGGGCCTGCTTTGGTTGGCTGCCTGCACGTCCACGTGATGCAGGGCTCCTCCCTCCGAGCCCTTCATAGAAGTATTCAACCAATCCAAATATTTTCCTAAATATATATACACTTTCCTCTCAGCACTCCTCCGTCATACGACCGTCACTTGATAAGAACCCCACTAGCTAGCTCTACTGTTTTCATCGATGGATGGATGGCCAATATCTCGTGAAAATCAAGACAATCGGAATTCATTCTATTCTACTACCGATGGATGAATCAGCCAAATAATCTGCTTTGAATTGAATTCATTCTAGGGCCATGACTTGTTCCAATCATTCTTTATTTCAAGTTCAGAGTGTAGACTAAGTGCATACTGTACCACCACCCCGTCCGGAATAAAATGGGCGACATTGCGCACTTAACTATAATTTATCTAAACAGGAAACAGTACATAGCATTCTGCATGCATGCAATGCATAATTGAATTGAAGAGGCTTATTTTATGTATAATTCAACAAGGGAATCATCTTTGATTTCAATTCAAAGTGTCAGGCATGGCAGCCTGGCTGGGAAGCCAAGAATACTTTTCCAGGACTACTACCAGTCGATGACCTAAACTAATTAAGCTCTCTCTTACCCCTAGCTCTAATTGATACTACACATCGACCTTCTCCCATAGATTTTCAGTCGTACATATTGTTGCTCCTGTCTGTCTTCCCACGATCACAGTACTGCCACCCGCTTTAATTTGCAATCAACAGCCTAACAGCCATGTCACGATTATATATGTATGTAGATTATATTCCCAGAATGCCACAACGTAACAACTAGCATATATGCCGTCATGTTTCATTCATTCCTATATGCAGGAATAGAATGCCAGAGAAGTCATTAGACGAAATATTTATCACCGGATGGCATTTTTCTTGTTTTGTACATTGCCTTCCCTCCCTCCACTGCTACCTCCTCCTCCTCCAATTCCTCCTCCTACTCCCTTTCGCTTCTTCATGTCTTGGAGAAGCCCCACCTGTCTGCACATCCGCAACAAGAAAAGTCCGAATCAACATTAAACAATTCACGCTGAATGGACTAGCTTCATAATGTACAATAATGACCCTTTTGCTAATAATAGGTCTGTTACGTTAATATGATAATGCATTGAATAAGCAATGTAAACACAGATCAAGAATAGGAACTCTAACTAGACACTTTATTGCCAGCCGGAGAACCAGTAGGGATCGGACGACAATGTATGAAGAGATTAACAAACGGAAACACTTACCACTTCCACAACCTCAGACATGCTCTCTTGCTCTGTATCCTCATTGTTAGTAAATACTCCATCCGTTCCTAAATAAATGTCTCTTTCACATTTGGGTTCATTCATAAAGTAATGTATCTGGACACAACCAGATATATTGCTTTATGAATGAACCCAAAATATGAAAGAGACATTTATTTAAACACAGAGGGAAGTAATAATTTAGACCTTGAGGACGTGTACAACATAAAAGATATGACTGATTACCAAGACTCTTGAGAAAAAATAAAAACGAGCAGACTTGGGTTTCTTCCTTAATCCATTAACTCTACCATAGCATAATTAATTTGCAAACCTACTTAATATGTTCCGAAACAGAACAAGTAAATCTTTATGCATTGCATTGCCTATACATGATCAACCTATGCAACTGATCACACCTTATCCATCATATCATAAGCCCATGAAACAAAAGTACTACATTACTAGCTCCTTAATCACATGCGCAACACATGTATGATGAATAATAATGCAGAGAGCATATAAAAAAAAAAACTAGGTTCACATTTGAATGCCGTTAGAACTTCAATTATCATAATCATTATTTATGCCATCCATGATTGTGGTGCAAATGAAAAAAAAAGGAAAAACATGAACCATGTTGCATCTACTAACCCCTAAACAGAAATCACGGTAGCCAGAGTGGAAGTCACAAGTATCCCCTGCCGCCTTCCCAAAATTGATCTCAGAGGAGTTGCATCCATTTGAGTTAGAACTTTCACTGTAAGTGGCATAGGCAGATGAAGCAGGGGCGGCATGAGAGGCGCTTCCGGATGACGCAATATCCGCTTGAAACATTTCTTCAAAGAGTTGTTTCAACTCCTCCCCATTTTCCTGTCATTTCACAATAGTGTCACCCATCAGTGTCACCCAATAGTATATATAATAACCAACATATAATTATTACCAAAAAGGATGAAATACAATTGACCAATGTTATATCATTCACATTCACGTCAGCAGTTAAGAGGACGACAGTGGACTCTCCTGGGTCCGCTCATTATTCACAGTGGGCCGCTGAGAATATTCAAATCATATCATATCACCAATCTATACATCACATAATCTTAATCATACAGCTTAGCCTAGCCTGCCAGGAACAATGAGGCCCACCACAAAGATCACATGAGGCCAAGACCATTATTATTATTATTCATCATGAATTCAATTAATGCCTTGATCAGTTTATTTTGGTTCATTACCAGCACGCCATTGCCATGCAACCACATTTTATTCTTGTGCTGATCGAATCTCCAGCAGCTACAAGCCTAGCAGCTGCTCTTTTGTTTCTACTTGAAAATTAGTTTATATTCTATTCAATCTGCCTTCAACAACACTTGTTTTTTAGACTAAATTTCCAATTCAATTCCTCAAATTTCACAAATAGGAACAAGTTAGTCCCTCCATCAAATTATCGTCTAAACTAGTAAATTAAAACTCATCTTGAAAATTAACAATATACGTAAATAAATTAACAGGATACAGCTCATATGACAATTTTACCAAAAGACTAACTTATCTCAATTTGTGAAGTATGAGATTTTTTAAATTGAGACTAATTCGTCCCGCTATCAATCTGAGGGACTAAGTAAGGGTTTTAGTTTTTTTTTTTTTAATAATTCTCTCTTTTGGGTTTACCTAATTTTTTTATTTTAGGTCACCAGCTACCATTTTATTTGTTAATTTTTCTTTCTTAGGTCACCAGCACTTTTGTTTGTCAAAAATGTTTTAACATCTAAAAGTGGGTGTTTAATTTCCAATTACACACTCATTTTCAGATATTAAAACTTAGAATAACATGATTATTATTATTTTTTACTTAATGCGTGAAACTTCACTCCTAGCTTGACTAGAGCCACAAAAGGAAAATAAAGAAGAACGTAACCTGGGCCATAAACTTAGAAAGGCCGAACGAGCAGTGCCAGCCCATTTTGCATGTGAGTGATATCCATCCAAAATGGGGTTATCTTGCGCCCAACATCACAAAAAGCTGACAACAACATAGTATTTGACAAAAGCTAACAGTCTAGCTTTATCCACAAAACAAAACAAAAAAAAAAAAAATAGAAAGATATTTTATCTCATATCTACCAACCAACCGACACTCCAGCGATGAAATTGAAATGAAATGAACAAAGATTGAGATGAAGCAGCTTACATTGGGTTTTGTTTGGCTCATCATGGTTGCCATTTCGTTCAAGAAGTCACCCATGCCCTGCACAAATTTAAGAAACACAACCTTAGCTAGCTAGCTAGCTCTATGAATCATCACTCCCTATTAATGGAAATTCATTCACCGCTGGGGTAGTGTAGATTATCTGTCCACAACCAATTAATGGAATATGATCGAGAGACAGTCCGTGATTGCTTGATTTTGTGGGTAATATGCCGAACATCAGAATGGCAGAAAGAGAGAGAGGAGGGAGGGAGGGAGGGGACAAAATGCTTGGATTCTAACTTCTAATCGATCTCACAACACAAGACACCTCTCTCTTTCCAGCTACTCAAGAACAAGAAAAATGATAATTGTACCGATGAAATGCGGAACACTGTGCAAAATCACTCACCATCTATAAATGGGGTTACGTTAATTCAATGGTAGATGAGTGTGAGTCGTAAATGTCTCACACTCTATGAGTATAAATAACACAACTCTAAAAACAAATTAGAGATGGATGGTGCAAAACGCCCAAGTGGGATGACATTGATAGATAGTAGATAGGACACCAAATTAAACCACCAATGAAATCAGCTGAATTTTTTATTCTAAAAATAGAAAAAGAAAAAGGGCAAAGGCAGATACCAAACTGGGATTGGTTACATTCATACAGAAAAAAGGTCAAACAAATTAAGACCGGTCATGTCATGGATCTGATTCTAACCAATGGCATTTCATGATCGTCTTCTCCACACACACACACACACACACGGCGACAGACAATAAAGGAAAAAGAGACGAAGAGAAATGAATGAGGAGGAGGGAGACTTACGCTTTCGTCATCATCGCTGTCATAGACTCCTACGTCGTACAAGAACCTTTTGTTGGCGTCCGATAAAACTGGCCAATCAAAAACATTCATACATATATAGCTTAGCTTAGCTAGTTAGTAAGGGGGAATGAATTAAGAAAAAGCATCTCACCAATAATCCATTAACAAGTAACTGTTATGTCTGTCTAATGAAATGAATTGGGGTGCGAGCAAAAGGAAATAAGAATGCGATCGATAGTGAGAATTAATTAATATAATTACCAGAATAGGCTTGCTGGATAGCCTGGAATTTCTTGTTAGCCTCCTCCACCAGCTTTGAATTCCCCAACGCCGAACACCGATCTGGGTGCCATTTCTATCCATTCATTTCCCATCAAACACAATTATTAATTAATTATTTCTTTATCTTTCTTTCTGGCTATACCATTTCAACTAACAGCTACCACCACAGCAAACTAACTAACTTAACTTATTCATTCACACAAGGGAATCTGTGAATCTGAACGGGCTTGTCTCCTCCAATCCATCCATTAATAATTAGTAACTAAGCTTGATCTTGACGAGACCCCCAAGTCCATCCATCCATGTTGAGGATGGAAAAGGATAGTTTATTATTAATTTATTTATTAATTAAGAAATATAATGAAAAAAAAATAAAAAGAAAAAAGAAAGGTTAGAAAGAGGGCATTGAATTGAATGAAATTATAATTACCAGTGCAAGCTTCTTATAGGCATTCCTGAGGTCTGATTCGGAGCAGTCCTTGTTCAATCCCAGAACCGCATACAAGTCACAACTGCCTTTCTCTCCAACATTCGCCATTATATTAATTGTTCCAATCTCCAACGTAGCCCTGCCTTCCGTCCACAACCAAACCAATCCAATCCCTTCCTTTGATTTGTTGTCGACGAATTCGCTCAGCCCAATAACGAGTAACAAAATTACAACCTACTATTAGTAATTCACTATTACTGTTTATTAGGACTACTATATGTTATGACAACTTGGGTTGTCGGTGTTTGCGGCTACATATTCGTCAAGTAAAGTGGGAGACGGAGCCTTAACATAAAACTATGATTGTTCCGTCCGTGGCCGTGTCCGTCTGGAGGTGAAAGGAGGGCAATGCTCAACAAAGAAAAGAAAACAAAAGGAAGGAGGAAGCAGCTCCACGCCCTCCCTACCTCAGGAACTCTCCAGAAACACCTTTCTTATATACTTTTTATATTTTGTTGATTTATTATTATTAATTAATTCATTTTATACTATGTTTTCATTTTTCTAATAATATTATATTTATTAATCATTATCAAATCTGCACATTTCTACACTCTTGACTCTAGATTTGGATGATGAGCGGCTGAGATTGTAGGGTAAAGCAGATATTTTGCAGGATTATGCCTCCAGAAGGTTCTGTCCAGCCAGCGATAGGAGATAAATACATAAATAAAGGGTTTTGATAATTAGAGCACTACTGGCTAAGAACTCTAAAATGGTAAATTTTCATTAGAAAGATGCATTTTTTAGTTTCAAGGAATAGAATTTATCATTAACTTTCATATTTATCTTTAGTGAAAATCAGGGTACTGACTAGGTAAATCCATAAATAAATAGTAAAAAATAAAACCTAAAAGGTAGCGCGATAATGAGTGAGTCCCACTATAACATCTTTACCAACTCTGTCATTTGATTCCAAAAAGGTAAAAGATAATTTGGTTCCTTCCATCTTTTAGACTTTTAAATGCTCTATCATCTATCACCATATTAAATTATAATTGAATGGTTGACATTTAAAGATATAATAATTATATAATATTATCACTTTTAGCACTCACCACATGATCTCTCCACAGCAATTTCCTTTTATCTTCAATTAATAAAATAAAAAATAAAGAAAGAATAAAGAAAAAATGCTGTTGTTTGAAGGGATAAAAGATAGGAAGAAAGATTTGTCATGGGCGGTAGGGTTGGTGACACTGCTAAGTTGTTATCCATTTTTGTTTTTATTTTTTGGTGTATAGTTTATGGTGACTAGGAAAAGATGAAGATGGAGTGGGGGCGAAGGAGAAGAGGGAATATGTCGAGAAGGAAGATTGGAAATTAAAAAAAAAAAAGAATGATTTTATAATTTTATATGCTATTTCTTTACTTTTAAATGCTATTATTTTACTTTTAAATTTTACATAATTATTATAATTTGGTCTAAACAATTAACAAATTTATTTTCAATTAATTTGCCAGATCGGTACAAAAAAAAAAAAATTTATATAGCTGAGAAACTTCTCAGCTCCCAACCTACTATGGGGGAAGGGTCACATTCGGACATGTGCATTTACGCCTTTGCAACTAGGGAGAGATGTCGAGGCTATCAATAAACGAGGAAGGTAGTGCATTTGGGCTGTTATGGGACCAGCCTATTTGGGATAAGCAGCTATGGAATTGGTGGGGGCGGTGGTTGGAGACTTGAAGGGAAAGAGAGGTTAAAAGAGAAAAACGATAAAGAAAGGAATTGGAAGATGAACTGGAAATTAAAAAAAAAAAGGTCCATCTAGTAATTTTAATGGAATTTAGTGAGCGCCACCTGAAGGTCCAAGAGATGGGAGAGATCAAATTATCCTTTACCTCTCAAAAATATTATTTTAACACCTTACAGTGGGTGTTTATTATGATGTCCATTTTATTATTTTTAAATGTGATGGTAATTCTCACTCACCATTAACATCTATCTCAAATTATAAATGAGTGTCAATAGACATTCATTTTTAGCCTGCTAGAATAACACTACATATGACTTTTCAATGTCAATTGTTATTGTCACATAATGATGTGGGACCATATATTTACAAGAAAATATTATTTATACTTATGATATATAAGGCTATCCGATTCACAACTTATCCATCATATATTGGATGTGATGAATCTTATTAAATAACCTACCCATCCAGTTGTAAATGAGATATAGTCAGGATAATATTTTATATATCATGAATACAAATAATATAACTCTTCTCACAATTAGCTTCTCTTTGTAAGTCCCAACAAAATAATGAAAGATTTTTTTTTATCCAGGCTCGGTGCCCTACTAGTCTACTAGATTTTTAATAGAAGGAGAATTCTGAATTTATAGTACAGAGAGAAAATAATAGAAAAAAATTGAAAAGAAAGAAAATAAAAACATGAGAAAATGAGGAAAGTTGAAAATGAAAATCGTAGTAAAATGACACACATATTTTAAATAAATGTGTCATTTCAATTTATATGAATATATTTGTCCTTTTATGCAGCCCATTTTCTTCATATAAGAAGGAAAACTTTCTAAGTGAGCCCATGTATTTATGATGTGTCTGGATTGGCGTTCTCACCACTGAACGCCCATATTCGTGTTTCTCTAACCCAGGCAAAATTTTGTTTGTGTAGTTTGCGTTTGCATTGCTCTAACGGAATTTTGGTTGACCCCGTTTCCACCAAAGCAAAATTTTCTTGATTTTGCATTCATTTTTTCCGTGTCGAAGCATTAAAGTAATAAATTATTTTCCATCTCCCAATTTTGACCTTCCATTGACCATTATTGAAAGCAAAGCACGGCAAATCTTAGTTGATTTGTTTTTTACGTGATTATTTTACATTTTTATTTTTTTACTGAAAATGGTTATATTTTAATGCATGTTTTATCTTATTTTTAAATTTACTATTTTTTATTTATAATTTAAACTAGCACCCAATATTATTTAAGTATCTTGAAAATAATATTAAAATTATATTTATAATAACCATAATGATATTTTAAAAAATATTTATATAATATAATGAAATAATATTTAATAATTTTAATTATAATAATATTAATATAGTCTATTCACATTTCACAAAAATAAAAATGAAATAAAAATATAATATCAAAAGTATAACATAAAACCTATATCCATTTTGGTAATTAGACATCCAAATATGATTTTGATCAACATTATCCAAACAATATTCATTCTACAATAATCATGTTTAAGATAAATTTTCCAAATATAAATCACATTGATACCAACTCAATTTTGATCAAAATCAATTTTGATAGAAAATTGTAGTAAACCATAATTTGTAAACTCTGATCCAAACACACACTTAGTTTTCTCTCTTATTTTCTTCTCTCCCAAATAATACTGTATCTCAAAAACATTTTATCTTCAACATGTTTTCTCTACTCTCACTTTAGGTAGAACCAAACAAAGGAGTAGAGTTTACCGTAGAAATTGAACCAAAAAACACTAATCTAGATGAAAAAACAAGAAAAAAATTGGTTTTTTTTAAACAAAACTAAACCGGTTCTATCTGTTGAGTTTTCAATTCCAAAATTGAAAATCAATTCTTACATGGGATGGCTAGTTTATGGCCATTAATCTCATCACACAAAAATTGATCCAATGACTAAGATTGAAAGTAAGTTATGATTTGTAAAATGATGTTTATTCTCAATATTTTTGGGTATTTAGAATATAAAAATTTAACTTAAGTCCACATCTTTCATTTTTTTGGGTTAGGTGCCATAAACATATTTAATCATTTTTATTGAAATTATTACTCCTTTTAACTAAATTTATTTAAAACTTACAAGGTTAACAGTGATGATTAAATTATTGATTAATTATCGTCTCTCTACCAAAATCCGAGGGCTAGAAGATCCAAGGCTCCCAGAACATCGTCACCAAGCTCACTTCTCTCCCTTCCAGCAGTGCCACCACACCCGACATGCTCGTCTTTGTTGGCGGCAACCTCCAGCCGCCTGAGCAACACACCCTCAAGTTTAGCCAGTATCCTATTTACAAGGTGGGATTTTTGGGACTTGATGGAAAAATTACCTGCCACTATTGTTGAGGTCGCGATGAAGAGCGGAGGCGACAACCACGATGAGGTCAAAGGTGGTGGTCATGGCGGGTGTTGGCACCAACACCATGTGATCATAGGTAGTATTGGATTGGGGAATGAAGAATGTTTAGATTAGATTTGTTGACAAACAACTCCAAAGGGTCAAGGGTGTCTATGGGTTTCTCTTAGCTTGGGGAACTCCATCTTTACATGCCTAATTTTAGTGTTAAGCACCTCCATACTAGTCCAACAACCCATGTGTGGGTAATGATGGGGTTGTGAGGGAGATTAATGAGTAATGAGAAGCTTCAATAACAATGAGGTGAAGGAGAAGTTGAACATGGACACCAAAGACAAGCACCATCAACGGTAAAGGTTGTCACGAAGAGGAAGGTTGGGGTTGTCAATGGAGGTGGAATGTGTCCACAATGGAATTTTAATTAATGTTAGATTAAAGCTATTTGTGTTGCGTAAAATATGTATTTAATTATTTATTATATTTAATCTTAAATTTATAATTTCACTCCATAACTATCTTTTATTTACAAGAACCATGTGGTCCCAACCATACCACAAACCAAACTAAGCTGACCATGTACACCTATATTCCTATTTTGCCCTTCATATTTTATAGGCTAATGTTACACACCCATGTGAGTGTAGAGGAGTGAGAGAGAATAAGTTGGAGAAAAGTAAGTGATGGGATCCATATATTTTATGAGTAGGATGTCCTGGGTGTTTGAGAATTTGGGATGTTAAATAGCAAAGTCGTAATATATATATACTATTGTGCCCTCCTTTTGATGGATAGACACTACCTGAAACCATAGCAACGCAATACTCCCTCTTTCAATAACACATCCTAGAGGCACAACACTTCCTTTGCTAGTCTTTCAAATCTCCATCTCCAGCAACATGTAACACCTCACTGTAACATCTTACTAAGCTTTAATTCTTCTACCTTAATTTTTAATATCATTATTATTTTAAACAATAGTTAGCTAACATAATATTATTAACGTGTAATCTAAAAATTTATGAGAATTTTTTTTTAACTATGATTATTTCTCATTCATAGTCCTATACCTGGAATAATATATACCAACTGTAAATCATGCATTTGGTAGATTTCCAAGAAAGAGAGGTGGGTCATAATGGACACGCTTAAATACCAAGTCTTCCTAGCCAGAACCTTTCCAAATTACACTTTCAGGAATACACTTTCTTCCAGCAACCCAAGGGTAATTTTTAAATGACAAAGAATATTTCTTTTTTAACATATTACTATTATTTGTTAATCAGAATTCCACAGTTTAGACAACCATCATCTATAGAAACATGCTTCACTACTAACATCAATACATATTATACATTCAAGATACATTAAGGAAAACTTTAATACAACAATATAACATAACCAAAACCTAGGTAATATAGTAAAGATTCTATCTAGCACACATAATAGAATCTGATTATTTAGAAATTAAGTCTAAGGTTACATCCATTTCACTACTATGATGATTCATGCTATCTAAAAACATCAAAGAAAAGGGTGAGGAAAGTCTCCCAGTTAAGGTGATGTTCCTAGAGTCCCACTTCATCCCAAAAAATACTAAGAATAACGCGGAATCAATAAGATGCAATATTTTATATTAACTTCAAATTATATTTTACTAATATCAAGCAAGATAGAAGTGCATAATATCAATCATAACAAAAGTGCATTAAAAAAGTGTAATAAATAATCATGAGTATACTCTAACTCCCTTTTAATGGTTATAGTTACAAGGTTTGTTTTATATTCAATCTGAGAGCTCTCATTACTAGGACGTTACCAGACCAGTGAATACCAAGTTCGCTGAGCATGGCTGGCCCAAGACATCACTACAACACTCACCAAGTTGTTTTCCGCTATAAGACGGAACCCGAGGTGTCACTTATTTATGTATCCATTTCCATAGTGCATACAGTATACATAAAGAATGAAAATTACATAAAGTTTCCACGATTTCTTTCATATTTACATACAAACCACAAGATTTTTCATATTTGCACATAAAACCCAAACAACGCAGGATTCCTAAAATACTTATAAAACTCATATTTCTTGTAATTATCATTGAAGCATTAAATCATACTATTTTAATAAATTCATTTCCTTTATAATAAAATATGCTTAACTTAGTTTTTAATCATATAATAATTTAATTTCAAGTAATAATATGTTACTAATTCCATAAGCCTAAATACACCCAAAATTATTTCAAATATAGCTTTAGAAAATATTTAGGTAAATTACCTTTACATGTTCACCATAAGTGAAAAAAATATTTTTATCTATATAAGGATATAATCATAGGGTAAATAAAGGAGTAATGAAATCTTTCAAGAAATATTTAAAAAGAACTAATCAAAATTATACCCAAGCTTTAGGAAATCATTTCAAGCAATAAACTAGTTAGTTTATATGTCATATTCCTAATGAGACCTTAATTTAAATCTTTATACATAATATTTCTTAATGTTAATAAATTTATGTTCATGTCAAATATTTATAGTCCAAGGTCTATAGTCCAAGATCCATATTCAAGGTCCATGGTTCGAGTCCAAATGGTATAATAATAAATTGTCTCAATCAAGTCTAAGTGAGTCTTAAAGACTCATAATAGTCCAGGTAACGTTTATAAATTAATAAGTCCATTACAAAGATCATGATTAATATATTTTAGTATCTTTTTATATCTTATTAAGTCTTAATGGTCCCAAGAGAAATATAACACATAAACCAAACTAGATATTACATGCTCAAAGATTTAAAATCCATTAATTATAATGAATTAAACAAAACACTTTTTATAAACAAAAAATGTTTTATCATCAAATATATAATTAGGTCAAAACCAAGCTATATCACCTTAAAATTTCACAATTTGTGCACTAAGCTTTATTAAATGAAAATACATGATTCAATAAATTTATACAACATTGAAATATTTGAAGAAAGCATAATCAAAATTTAAAATGATCTTTAATCATATTTTTCAACCATATAAATAGACAAATAAACAAGTATCATATACACATAGATTAAATATTTTATGTCACAATCTTTAAATCATTCAAAGATATTAAAAATCGTAAACACAAAATTTAAGTATCATAATAACATCATATATGAAAATTATACATGAAGCTTATTTGTGAAAAAAAGACCCCTACTTGTTCTTGAAGTTTTAGAAATTTAGCTACACCAAGGCTAGACTAACAACTTCTTCAACTTTTCTAAACCTTCTCAAATGGATAAAATTCATGTATAAAGGCTGGGAAGTGTTGATGTTAAATGGTGATAAGAAGATGTGATAATTTGAGATGTTTTGCTAAAAATTTATAAGTGTTTTTGTGAGAAAATGAAGAGAGAAATGGTGGCTATAATTTTTTATAGATTTTGGTCAGAAGATTGAAGTGTAGAGTTGTGTTTAGAGGGGTGCTATTTATAGAAAATGGCTAGGATTAAAATATTACCAATTTTATAATTTATTTGTCATATTTAATTAGTTTAATTAGTTAAATATTAAAAATAACACTAAATAATTTAATAAATTCTCAATTATCATTTAAAGACATACTAAAATGTTAATGACATGATTTAAATACATTTATTAAATTGTAATATATTTAAATATAATTTAATAGTTAATTATTCAAAATAAGGTAAATTTACTTTAACTAGTCAATCTTAATTAAGTTAATTAATTAGTAAATGACTTAATTTTTTACTCAAATATCATAATAAGAATATTAGAGATATAATACAAGTATTCATGAAATTTATATAATTTTCCATAATTATTTATATTTTATTTGATATTTTATATTATTGCTTGTTTTATTAAGAATTAATTAACTAATAATTTATTTAAACATTTTTAAATGATTTTTTTCTTATCCTTTGGCAGCCTAGAGGTCTGAACCTCATGTCCACTAGTGACAAGCTATTTTGAATGATTAATATATGAAAATGATAAATTTTACATATTTATCTTAAAGTTATATATACTAAATAATTTATAAAATAATCATAAAAATTAATTTTCCTTAATCTATTGTCAAGAACATGTTTTTACCTTATTTATAAGTTATCTATAATTTTCATAAATTTTTCTACAATTTTCAGTATTTTTAATATATTTTTACCTTAATTAGGTCTATTTTGAGTTAATTAAAATAATCAATTATTTATAAATAAAATATATAAACTTTTTGCAGTCTCCCATATAAATTTGAGCTGACTTAACAAGATAAGGAGACAGGCCTATCTTTGTTGAATTTTTAAGTCAAAAATGGTTGGTTTTGGATAATATGTCATATAAAATATATTTTATTTTTTAAATATATATATATATATATATATATATATATATATATATATATATATGAGACTGACTTCTAAACTATTCTAGATGTCATTTAATTGATTTAAGATTATTAGTGAGATTAATCAAAATTTAGAAAAAATATCTTAAAGCTTAAGTAGTTAATTAGGTATTTTAAGATTTATTTAAGTTAAAATTAATTAATTAAAGATCAATGTGATTTTTAACACTATCTATAGTCTAATGGAGAGGTCCATTTTGTGGTCCTCTTTGTCTAATATCATAACTTGGTTAAAAAATTTTTTTACAAGACTTAGAGCTATTTTTTAGGATTTTTTGGAGTTTATTTTTACACAACGATAGGTTATTTTTGCGTAATTATACTAATATTATATAAATTTAATAAGTATTAATATTTATTATTAAAATTATATTTTAAGTGTATTTATAATTTTTTCCCACTTTTTTAATAATTTTTTGATATTCTTCAAGCTTTTCTAAGATTTTTATTGACTTTTTTTTATCTAATTATGTTATAAACTTATTTTCTAACATTTAGTGACATATTTATAATTTTAATAAAACCTAAGGAAATGTGCTAGTTACAGATTGTATAGCTATTAAGTCCTGTAATATTTTAATTAATATTTTTTTTAATGATCATTTCTAAATATTTCTTACCTAAACAAAATCTTCATACTTTCTAAATAAAAAACTATATTAAAACAGCACTATATGAAAAAAAAAATTGGGGATATTACACTCACCACACACACAAACCCTAAACATTTCATTCACTCACCCTCTTTCACTTTCCCAGCACCACGCCATCCCCTTCCCTTAACGGGGACCATCTCAATCCCTGAACACTCATAGTGCCGCAACAAAGGAAGGATGGCCTCGCTGCCAAGAATTGCAGCACTTGATGGGTATAATGATACTCCCAGGCCCAATATGCACTTTAAGGAATCCAAGCCCATCATCTTGGTGCCCAGTGCGTTTCACACGCTAATAATTATGATCAACAATTGTAACCAAAAAAAAAATTATGATCAACAATACTGGGCAAGTTTTGGTGTAGGGAAAGGACTGGCAATTGGCAAAATAAGAGTGGCCTTTTGAAGCAGGTTGTTGAAATTTTAAATAAAATAAAAAGTTATTAAAGATGCAAGTATATTAAGTCATATACATGATGTGTCAACAAATACAAGACATAATATAAGACTTAGGATTTAGGGATTTGTTGATATAATATAAGACTTGATATACTTACAATTTTAATAACTTTTTATAAAATATAATTTTTGTTAATTCGAGTGTTGAGTTATAATTTTAAGTATATTAAAAAAAATTAGTTTTAAACCAGCACTTATGCTTGCCATTATTAAGCACAAAGGATGTTTAAGACTTTGTTTGACAAAGGAAAGAAAGTGAATGAAAGGAACTTGAAAGGAAAGAAATGGAATGGATTTTTATTTTCCACAAGTATGTTTGTTTGAAAGGAAAATCAAAGAAAAGAAAATAGAGGAATGATTATTTTTACTTGTTTGTTTAGGTTGAAAAGTGAAAGAAGAACAAAAGATAATAGTACCAAATGATAATTATTTTCCTAAACAAATTTAATTAAAAAATTCATAATTTTAACTCAAAAATTCAGAATTTTAACTCAAATGTTAACAAAATTTTATTTCCTCATGCTATTAAGCAAAATTCACTAGGTCTTTGAATTTTTTATTTTCATTAAACCAAATTCATCAACATCAACCGAGTTGTATTATAACCAATTAACTTTTTTTTTTCAAAATGATTTAGATTATTATCTTTTTGTGCAATCTCATTTTATAATTGAAAATAAAAATGTAGGTTAGTTGAATTCATTCATAGAATTGCAAAGATAATTGACGCTACTTTAACATCAAACCAAGGGCAAACATAGACTCTACTAACTTAATCTAAACTAGTTTCAAAAAATAAATTGAAAGAATAAAAATTAAGTAAAACAAAACCAAGAATAAAAACTGAAATATAATGAAGAATGAATTTGTGGTAACGCCCAGGATGGAGGTTGGTTGGAGAACGAAGCAGAGGCGGGCAAGGACGAAGGTTGATCAGTGACCAAAAATTGGGGTTATTAGGGATTGATTTTGAGATGTGTATTTTGAATGTAAAAATATTACTCATTCTTCCACCAAATTTCCATCCATATTTGGGAGGAACAAAATTTGGTGGGTTGACTTATATTTTTACACTGTTCATTCTTTCTTTCCATGTTTTCTCCTTCAACCAAACAAGAAAAATTGCTTTCTTTTCATCCTATTTCTTTCCTTTCTCTCCCCTTCCTTCGTATTTCCATCCCACCAAACACAGTGTAAAAGATAGGTACTATATTGGCTTGCAGCTTCCACTGTTCCACGCACGAGTCTGGTCGTTATCAGTTATCAACTTATCACGTATGGTTCTCAATTGTGGGCTGTGACTATCCGTAATCGATAGCCAAAAAGTCTAGAAAGCCCAAATGCCCAATAATTTTATCGCCTGAAGTTTGTTTTTAAAAGGAGTAAACATAATTTATATAATCCAAAAAAAATATAGTAAACATAATTTATCGCCCCCATGCCTTTCGAAGAACACATAAATGGTCCCAAGTGCCATCGCGTTGGATGCATGCTTCTATGCACGGGTGTTATTTTTTTAAAAATTTTTCAATCAAATAAAATATACTCCCTCTACTCCTGAATAACAGTGAAAAACTAAATAATACACATATTAAGAAAAAAATGATAAATGTAAAAAATTATTTAAGTTAACAAAACAATTATGCTATAATCATTATTATCCATATTGGTAAATATATTGATTATTTAATCAATATATTTATATTAAAGGTATAAATAAAAGAAAAAATTAATAATATCCAGATATTATAAATAAATAAATATTTCGAAACATGAAAAAATACAAAATCGATGGTTATTGTAAAATGAATAAAAAAAGGATTATGGTTAAAGGCCACGTGTCTTGCATTAGATAATCATCCAATATATACATCTTACACCTGTAACATATATCCTAAACATATCCCTGTAATCTCGCCTATACACAGTTGTCATTTCTAGCCAAGATATGGTTACAAAATATGTACAGCAAATAAGGAAATAAATCATAACAAATTGCTATCCTAAAATGGTCAATCCCGTAGATTACGTGGCTTGATATTATGCTACTGCATTAGCCCCCTCAAGTTGGTGCATGAGGATTGCGAATGCCCAGCTTGCCAAGGAAAGCTTGGAATTGTTGTCGTCCTAAGGCTTTGGTGAGAATGTCTACCAATTGTGTGTGTGTAGGGACATAGGATGGCTGAATATTCCTGTGGAGGATTTCATTTTGAAGAAAGTGACAATCCACCTCGATATGCTTGGTACGTTCATGAAAACTGGGTTTTGGCTATGTGTAGAGGCCGACTATCACAATGAAGGTGAATGGCATCCTTGTGTGAGATTCCAAGATCAGCAGCAAACTCTTAAGCCACTTAAGTTCACATGTAGTAGTGGCCATAGATCGATATTCGCTTCGCAGAGGAGCGAGAGACAGATGTTGTTTCTTGGTTTTCCAAGAGATAGGAGAGTGGCCCAAGAACACAAACCACCCTGAGGAGCATGAGTCAAAGGGGCCTGCCCAATCAGAATCACACCATCCTTGCAAATGGAAATTAGACATGCTGCTAAGAAGTATGCCTTGACGGGACTTCCTTTGAGATATTTGACAACCCGAAGTGCAGCATTCCAATGCTCCACGCGAGGTTGCTACATAAATTGTGATAGGATATGAACACAATAAGATAACTCTGGCCTGGTGAAACACAAGTAGATGAGACGGCCAACTAGGCGTCGATATTGTTCAGGTTGTTCAAGAAAGCGACCCTTAGCAAGGGCGAGCTGATGGTTTTGCTCAAAGGGCATGGATAGGGCTGAGCACCAAGTAAACCCGCTTCTTGAATTATATCCAAGGCATATTTGCATTGACACAGGAATATCCCACTTTGGTTCCTTGCAACCTCCACGCCAAGGAAATATTTTAAGGTTCCCAAATCCTTCATGTGAAAACATCTTCGAGATATGCCTTAACCTTTTGAATGGCGGAATTATTCCCACACACAATTAAATCGTCCACGTATACCAAGACTACTAGTTGCACCTCATGAACAAACAAGGTGAACATTGAGTGGTCAAGAGAAAGATTGATGGAACCCAAACTTTGTTAAGGCAGAGGATAGTTTAGCAAACCAACATCGAGGAGCTTGTTTCAACCCGCACAATGACTTCCTGTAACTTGCAAACCAATCCTGGTTGAGAAGTACGAAAGCCTGGGGGTAACTTCATATAGACATCCTCATGAAGGTCACCATGGAGGAAAGCATTGTGAACATCCATCTGATGCACCTCCCACTTCTTTGCCTCCGCAATAGCAAGGACAACACGAACTGGAACCATTTTAGCCATAGGCGCAAATGTCTCAGTGTAATCAATCCCTTCGACTTGATGGTTTCCAAGAATGACCAACCTTGCCTTATAGCGTTCAATAGTGCCATCAGAGTGATATTTGATCTTGTACACCCATTTGCAACTAAGAGATTTCTTCCCAGCAGGCAATGGTTCTAGTGTCCAGGTGCCATTACTTTCCAATGCTTGAAGTTCTTGCGCATTGCAAGTCTCCATTTTGCATCTTGTGTGGCTTCAGAAAGTGACAGGCTCGCATCCACGTTATAGCTAAGAACCCTCATGTTGCATTGAAAAATTTTCACAATTTACATAATGTGTTAGGAGTATGCTGTGAAGAAGGGGAAGAGCTAGGAGATGGGCTTAGCTTTTGTACTGTGCGAGTCACATAATCTCGTAACTTGACGGAAGGAACCTTGATGCGGTGACCTCTTCCCAACTCTTCCACATCTTCATGGACCTCTAGTTCCTGCGAGGGAGGAGAAGAGTTTGAAGGATCTATGGAGTCATCATTGTCTGAGTCGATTGTACCCCCTCACATCAGGCCGCTCATCGTCATTGGTGGTTCTTTCTTCTTCTCATTGTGCTCCCTAAACTGGTCATCCTTATCACCACCCAGGAAGGAATAATAGAGGTGTCCATGGATAAATCATTTCGTTTCTATCTATTGTGAGCAAAAGGAAATTCGTTTCAAAAAAATTAACATCTCGTGACATAAAATAACGTTGAGTATCCAAGTCGAATAATTTCCACCCTTTTTGACCACTAGGATAGCCAACAAAAACACAACGTCGACTTCGGCTAGCGAACTTATCTCCCTTTTCTCCCAAGTTATGGGCATAACATAAACTACCAAAAACCTTCAAATGATCATATGAGGGCGACTGACCATGCAACATTTCATACGGTGTTTTTCCATGTAGTACTGGAGTGGGTGTGCGATTAATCAAATATCCATGTTAAGACATTCTCCCTAAAAAGAGATCGGGAGGTTTCCTTGAAAACGTAGTGCACGAGCAACATTAAGAATGTGCCGTGCTTCCTTCTACTCTTCCATTCTGTTGCGGTGTTCCTAGACAAGAAGTTTGAAATAATATCCCATGTTCATGAAAATAATTTTTCAGGCAGGTAAATTCGTTCCATTATCACTGCGTATTGTCTTAACTCGCTTATTAAATTGTCTTTCCACCAAGGCAAAGAAATTAATCAACGTTTGGGACACTTCCTTTTTATCAATTAGTAAATAAACCCATACGGCACGAGAAAAATCATCTATTATTGTCAAGAAATATGACACTCCGCAAGAAGAAGAAGTCCTATATGGACCCCACAAATCACAGTGTATTAAGTCAAAACTACTAGCAGCATTGTGAGTACTTAAAGGAAATACATCTTTAGTTTGTTTAGCCCGCAAACACACATCACATGGTTTGTTCTTCAAGTCACTACTTTCACTTCCCTTACTGGAAACTAGTTGAGCCACCTTTAAAGATGGATGTCCCATGCGTTGGTGCCAGAGGTCAAATTGACAGATTCCACTGCTCTTGTTCGCTTTCTCACTGCGAAATCCATTGAAAAAATAAAGCCCATCTCTTCGTTCACCCGCTCCAATCAGCATCTTCGAAGTGCAGTCCTGCATAACACATAATGTTTTAGTGAAATAGACAACACAATTTGTTTCATCACTCAATTGTGAGACAGATATCAAATTGCATTTCAATCGTGGCACATAAAGCATACTCCCTATTTTCAATCCTCCATCAAGTATCACTGTCCCTACTTTGGTTGCCAGCACTTGTTTTCCATCTGGGAGACCGACTAGACAGCCTGTTATCTCTTTAATTTCGCACAAGAGATTGAGGTCTGCAGTCATGTGACTTGAAGCCCCTGAGTCAATAATCCATACACTGTATTTACCTGTCATCTTGTCATTTTCGTTCCCTTTGTGACTATTAAGAAGGTCAACGAGCATTTGCCACTGTTAATTGCTCAATCCAGTCAGTGCATTCTTGTTTGCACCAACTCCTGCATCCCTGATTTCTCCATTATTGTGCGCTGTATTGGCACGAACACCACCATTTCTCCCTCTAACAAGTGTAGTGCCGCCTCGTTGTCGGCCTCTTCCTCGCCCATTGGATTTTTCTTCACCTCGCAGCCGGTCTCCCCACTAATCAGGATAACCAATAACCTGAAAACAATTTTCAGTTTCATGTCCTGCTCGTCCACAGGTTGAACACACCATGCTTTTGTCTTTTGTCTCAGTACGTCCTCTAGTTCTTGCGCTTGCTTGCACAAAGAACCCCACCACTTCTCTTCGCTCCTCCTTTTCACGAGACATCACTCTCACTCTTTCTTCTTGTACTAGAGTGGCATACACCTTATTCAATGTCGGCAAGGCATCAGTTGCAAGCAAATTAGAGCGAACTGTCCCATACACAACATCGTCAAGTCCCATAAAAAATTGATGAACTTTTTCCTCTTCGCGTTGCTTTTCCAGCTTGCTTCCAATGCCACAAGTGCATCCTCCACAAGTACAAAGTGGAGTCTTTTGATAGTTCGCCAATTCATCCTACAAAGTTTTCAGCCTTCCAAAGTATGCCACCATGGTCATCCCTATCTGTCGACACTCTGCCAACTCTGCTTTTATCTGCTAGATCTTGGGTCCGTTCACCACTGAAAATCGTTCTTTAATGTCCTCCCATAAGTCTTTTACGTTCTCTTGATATAGATGGTTGAACGCAAACTTGGCTCTATCGTGTTGAACACCCATGATACCAGCATAGACTGGACAGTCTACCAGTCTTCTAACTCAGAAGAGCCTTTCGTTGGTTACGGGATGTTTCCTTCCACGAACCCCCATTTGCGTCGTGCACGGAAGGAGGTGCGCATCGCCCTCGACCATTCATCATAATTCTCTCCTTTTAGCTGGACCCGAGTGATCAAGTTTCCTGGGTTATCGCTTGAGTTCAAGTCATATGGTGAAGGTATCTTTCTCACCACATCACCTGATTTCTCTACGTTGGTCATTTCAAGATTCTCTGCCATGGATAGATGCCTTCGCACGTTCTCGACCAGGCTATGATATCTCTGATACCATAAAAAAAGGATTATGGTTAAAGGCCATGTGTCTTGCATTAGATAATCATCCAATATATACACCTTACACCTGTAACATATATCCTAAACATATCCCTATAATCTCACCTATACACAGCTGTCATTTCTAGCCAAGATATGGTTACAAAATATGTACAGCAAATAAGGAAATAAATCATAACAAATTGCTATCCTAAAGAATGGTCAATCCCGTAGATTACGTGGCTTGATATTATGCTACTGCATTAATGAAGAACATATTTTTAACCAATGATTTATTTAATACATTCAAGTTTTCTAGTTGACGATAGTTCACCGGAGATAAGGCGACGACAAAGACAATAGTGAGCGGCTACCACTTGGTGGCTTGGTGCTAATTAAGATCCATAACGATATACTCCTTTTACCATTTCTTATTACAAGTAATAGATATGGTGGGAAATCAAGCCAATTTGGTCAATATATCTTACTATAATTTAATTCGTTTAAAAAACGAGCCAATTTGGTCAATATTCCTGTGTACAATTTTATTTGTTTGGCAGTATATAATCTCAACCCCGGAAGGCGAAAGGGTGGTCCAGAAAAATGCCCACGGGATGTTTGGCCATATTGGACTAGAAACCCCTCGAAATCACGTGCCACACACCATATAAGGTGGCTATTATCTGAAATAGATCAGATAGTCGATCGTTGATCCTTAACAAAAAAGAGACATTGTCCTACAGCCACAATGACGATGATTCATATCATGCATATGTGGATTACATGTCAGGCTATACAATATATATATGTTTTCCTTACATCAATAACGATATTCATTAGTCCTTTTGAAATTATAACTATTACTATCAACTTTAAAAAACAGATACTATTTCCTTTTTTGGTAAGTAACAAATACATTTTCTAAGCTTAGAGTTTCGGAAATCGGTCGTCCTCGTCATCAATCAAATTCTCTGCTCGTTCAATTCGTCATAAAGTTTGTGGGGCATCAAGTTTTTGGCCGGGGCTGCTGGTTTATAACTCCGTATCCATGGTTTTCTTTTCTTTTTCTTTATTTTTTAATACTAGTACATTATATCCATAGTTTTCTACGGCTATAACTTGAGCAAGCACTTCAAACGCCACCACAAGTTGCATAAAATGCATGGTCATGGAGATTCAGATCAGGGCCCCTTCATTAAAATATAATTTGTTATAGATGAAGCATCAAGTCTGGCCGGCCGGTGGCCCCACAGCAAGCAAACTTGAACAACTTTCTGATCGGTAATGATGTGAGTCGAGAAGGAGAAGGAAACGAAGACAAACAAGAACAGCAAAAAAAAAAAGTTATATTATTTGGACTTATAAGGATGGGTCACTCTCATCTCATTTATCATTAGATGAGATATTACTTGAATGAGTTCATATCCCATCTAACAGGAGATGATGTAATTGACAGGATCTATATTTTGTGAATACAAATAATATTTTTCAATAAAATATATCATACGGTAATTACTAATTAATCAACTGCCAAGTGGGTTTAGTGTGGCTAGCGATCGAGGGTCCACTGCTAAATCAACCAGTTTTCAAAAATATATCTCTTTCAATTCAAATTAAAAAGCCCACAACTTGCTGGTGGCTGTTCTTTCTGAATTTCCAATTTCATTTTACGCTACAATTAATACACAATGAAAGTCTCTTTTCAAACCCGCTAAATAGCTTTTTTTTTCTTTCTATTTTATAGTATATAGACTATAACAGTTCATGTGCAAGCTGCATTCAGCTTAGAGTCAACTCTTATAAGGGCAGTGTTATAAGTACGCAAGAACCCGACAAATTTGCTTGACACACATGCGTTCCACCGTTGAAATATATTGATAATTTCTTTAAAAACTTTGGTACAAAACATCTTACCATCAAATGATGGGTCCGTGATTTAACTTACAATTAACTTTTCTCACAAGAGAATGCTCTATTAGATACAAAATTATTTAAGTGCCACTACCATCCAATACTCATTAACTTAAATTTTTTAGAATAGATGAATTATGATATGCCACAAAGCCTACATCACCAATTGGTCATGATACTTAATTATTATACGAAGAATAGCAAAGAGTTCAAATTACAAGAACAAACACAGGAAATCAGCAAAGCCAAGAACCTTCTTGCGTTCTTGTGCTCCCAAACCCGTCTTTAGATACCAGAACCTACCAAAACTTGGAAACTAGGCAACATCTGTGAAAATTCTTTGGTTCCACCAATTCGTCTACTGCACCCAATCTTCTATAATACTAGTTCTTAATGCTGATTCTACATAGAATAACCCAATTGCATATGATTAATTATTGGCGAGATTGATTAACAATAGTATTTTATATCAATTAAAGTCAAAATACATGCCACATATCTTGGCGAAGAGTTACAAAAATAATTAGATATATAATTCAAGAGCAAAATTTTACAATCAAAAAGTCTGTTCAAATCATGGCCATATTTGTTGATAGTTGATAAACTTGATCGCTCAGGAGCAACGCAACACTTTCTTTCTTTCTTTTCTTTCATTCATTAATTTTTTTATTTAATTAATCAGTCAATTTCTAAAATTTCATCGAATTTTCAATTGGTCCTATATTTTAAAAATTTTCAATCAAATCCCTAAAAATAATAATAATTACAAAAAAAGCAAAATATTTCAAGAATATTCCATCTCCATCCATCTTCATCTCTTTCTGTACCATCCATCTTCCCTTTTCCACCACCCACCACCATAGTAACTCACCCACATAATCAAACAACCATCCATCTTCCTTCACTCATCACTCACCATCCAAATCACCACAGCCAACTTATTCAAATCATCAACCAAATAGAAAAAAAAAAACATTGTAAAGTAACCAAGGAAGACACCGCACAAAAGCCCTGGAGAGCTAAGAGCATCCCTCTGCCATCCTCGCCACTAGAACCGCAGTTGTTAGGAAGGAAGGTAGGAGAGTTGTATTCTACCTTGGTCACCGTGAGCCACCTTCATTGTAGAACCGCTACCATCATGTCCTTCCCCCTTCACCGCACCACCATGAGCCTAAAGCCACCACGCCTGAGCCTCCCAAATGTAATACCCTAGGTACATGTGTCAGGAGAAGGTTCTGCAGCCTTGGAGTCCTCTGGGACCCACCCTTGTAGCCAAGAAGACCCTGGATATTGGGCTTGCGGTTTTAGAGAATTATGCAGAACAACAAACCTTTCTATCCCAGTTTGGCCATCCAGGCTTGCTATAGCAAGATACGCTCGACAAGGGTGTGTTTTAGCAAGCTCGCTGAGCGAGTATCCCGTGTCACATAGGATCAAAAAACGACGCCATTTCCCTTATGGCCCTATTTTGAAAACCCCACGGGCTCCTTCTCCCTACAAGCAGAAGAGGCACACACCCCCCAAAACGCCATTTCTCTCTTTTTCTTCAATCTCATTTCAATCCAGTTCCCCTAAATCATCAAGGTATGTATATGCTGTTAGATTATGTCTCCTTTCTTTCCATTCTTTCATAATCTTAGGTTGGGCTTTGCTATTTCTCTCATTACTGTTAAGTGGGGGTGCTCCCCCAATGTTTTTAGAGTTGATCTAGAACTAACTAGAGAGTAATAGAGATTAATCTAGAGTTTGGGTGGTTGTTGTTACAGACATTGGTCTCTCCCTCTCGGAGCTTAGTTGGTGTTGGCACCATCTCTTCCTCCCCTCCAGGTGAGTGGGTTCGAATCCTGAGCCTCTAGATTGATCATTGTAGCCATTTTCATTAGATTGTGGTATTATTGCATAATTTTAGAAACAATCCTAAAGAGGTTATGAATTATTGTTGGGTTATTAAGCTTACGGAATTATGATTTTCCAAAGAGCATAGATGATATGATTTATGAGACTTATGGGATGTTACACCAAACCTATTGCTGAGTTGCCAATCTATTGTCGCCGCTTAGCCTATGCTCTTTTCCTTTTTTGGGTGTTGTTGGAGTGACCAAAACTGAAAACCAAAACCCAAACACCTTTGATTAGAGCAAATCAATTTAAAAAAGGCACATGTGAAACAAATCCAGGCATGATGCATATGAGTTCTGTGTAAACAATGAGTGCAAGGAAATAAGTAGCCACCACGAACAACCACTAGCTCCGTGACTCCCCCTGTCACAACCCAAGCACCGCAAGCTCCACCACGGCTTACTCCACAACCATTGCGTCTCGTCCCCGAAGCATAGAAGCCATCACCATCCGCCGCGACCAACACCCTCACATAGAGGCATCTCCAACCGCACCTCTACCCAGCCAGGAGCTCCACCGCGAAGCTCAACCCGGGAAAAGAGAGGGGACGGGGTTTGATGATGATGATGATGCTCGCTTGTTTGTTTGTTTTGGAGTTTTGGTTTGGTTTGAGATTGAGGGCTGGGTCATGGTTGAGGGTAGAGAAGAAGGGAGGGGGTTGAAGGTAGTAGTGAAGAGAGAGAGAGGGTGAGAGAAAGAAAATGAGAGTTCCTACTATGTTTTGATAGAATTGAGTGCATGGTTATACTGTGAAATCTCATCTTTTAGATTACATGGTATATGAATTCTATATATATTTAATGGTGTAGATAATAAGTTTTATAATATATCTGACTTCATTAAGTGCACCATAGCATTGCTAGATATATTTTTGTAATGGTGGTTAATGGCAAGGACTTAATTGAAAAATTTTATAAAATATAGGAACTCAATTGAAAACTTTTAAAATGTTGAAATTGAAAATTCGATAAAATTATAATCTTACAAATTAATTAAACATTTTTTTTAATCCGCAAGCTACGCAGCACTTTCAAGATAGTACGAATACATGTGCACCTTTTCGTCGAATTATCAATTAAATATTTAAATTTTTGTTTGCAATTCTAAAAGTGAGACTTCACAAAAAGTTACAAGAAAAACTTGGATCCAAATTATAATTGAGAGCCTTGAAAACCAAAAACATGCTATAACTTGTACTAGTCATGCATCCAGATCGGAACTGGGAAGTCTCTCAAAATTAAGTTCGAAACAGTTGAAATAAAAAAGTATAAACAGAGCCTAAAGGCATTTTGCAATCCAGAACCGTTTGCACATAGACTGGGAAATGACATTTGAGTGAAACATTGACTCACAATTAAGAAACCAGCTTAGCTTTAATTAATCAGTAATGAGTTTAATTAATTTCCATGATATGTCAACAATGATATTTTCGCCATATGAAAGAGGACGGAGGCAATGCCCCCAAATCACAGTCACATACATATATCAATTCATGAATCACGGCCTTAATACTAGCTATATTAGTGATGGACTATTCAATTCCACGGAGACAAACCATTCCATTCCAGTCCAGTTAATTATTCTGCAATGAATATGATGATGAAAATAGTGATTTCATCAGATGCATGCATGCTTCTACATAAATCTGAAAGCCAATAAATTGGGCCTGCAATGACTAACACGGGATGCATTGATACATACTGAGATGACTCTTTTTAACATCCATCGATTTATTGTCGAGAGCAGGAATGTCAAATGTGGTAATGGAACCACTAGTACTAGGCGCATTTCCATAATATTGTTCACATTACAGAAGAAATGCAAACAAATGAGAGAGGATCAGTTTTGCAGTGCCTAAATATGGCCATGGCCTAAACAAACACACAAGAAAAGGAAAAATCAACGAGGCCAGACCTAACAATAAATAGGCCCCCAAAAAACACAATGTGGTAGAGATATTAGAGAAAAAGGATAAAAAAGAAAAATCCACGCATGGACCAAAAATAAATAAATCCACGCATGTTTCTTGGGAAAAAAAATACACTAACAAGGTAGAGTTTCAAGACCAAAAATAATAATAATAATAATAAAAGGCAGAGTTGTTAGGCTGGAATACACTTTTAATTTGCATACCCAAAAACAAATATTCGCTTTATGAGTAAATATTAGCTTTATGAGTTATGACAACCGAGCAAAAGTTGTCAGTTATTTTGTTGCTTTTGGCATTGTGATAGATAAAATGAGAACTTGATGAATGGTTAAAAACATGTATGCATTCATAAATTGTTTTAGAATTTTCATTTAGTTTTAAAAATATTTTTTTCCAATTTTTCTCTTGTAAAAACTGAAATTGAATAAGAAATTATTTTACATGATTATAGACAATAACTTTTTTTTTTCCGTCAAAATAGACAATAACCTTTTGTTTTGGTCAAGACATAGACAATAACTTTAACCCCTGTTTTTTTTTGTGATCTGGGACAATAACCTGTGCAGCTGTGCTGTATGTTTTGGTCATGTTCTACATGATAGGAGAAGCTTTCTTCTTGTTAGTGATGGGTATGGGCCCATAGGCCAGTGTTACGAAGTCTGTGTTGTTGAACGACGCACATATTAGTGGAGGTTTTAAGCAAGCCCAAGTAATTGGACCCGAAGGCCTAAAAAGCGTACTAGTAGTAGGGTTTTTGTTTGTTGTGGATAGAGGGAGGGTAGAGGAAGCGAAAGAGAGTGAGAAACCTAGCAATAGCAGGCAGCGGCAGCAGAGTCAGGCGATTTGCATTCGCAGCATCGTATTTGGTTTGTTGTGTTGAGAGAGAGAGAGAGAGAGAGAGAGAGAGAGAAGTCAGGGCAGGCAGTAAGAAGAGGAAGCATGGCAGCGACGACAACGACGACCACCGCGGCTCCGGCGCGGCAGCTGTCTCAGAAGGAGGCTGATATCCAGATGATGCTTGCCGCGGAGGTCCATCTCGGCACCAAGAACTGCGATTTCCAGATGGAGCGCTACATCTTCAAGCGTCGCAACGACGGTCGGTGTGTCTGTGTCTGTCTCCTATTTTTCGTTCATGTGTCTTATTGAATCGAATGTGTTGGTGTGAAATTAGGGTTTTGAATAATTGAGAGAGTGATTGATTGGTTCAGGAATATACGTGATAAATGTGGGGAAGACGTGGGAGAAGCTGCAGCTGGCGGCTCGGATGATAGTGGCGATAGAGAACCCGCAGGACATAATAGTGCAGTCGGCAAGGCCATACGGGCAGAGGGCGGTTCTGAAGTTCGCGCAGTACACTGGGGCCCACGCCATCGCAGGGAGACACACGCCGGGGACGTTCACGAACCAGCTGCAGACCTCCTTCAGCGAGCCCCGCCTGCTGATCCTGACCGACCCCAGGACCGACCACCAGCCCATCAAGGAGGCCGCCCTCGGCAACATCCCCACCATCGCCTTCTGCGACACCGACTCCCCCATGCGCTACGTCGACATCGCCATCCCCGCCAACAACAAGGGCAAGCACAGCATCGGCTGCCTCTTCTGGCTCCTTGCCCGCATGGTCTTGCAGATGCGCGGCACCATTCGCCCTGGCCTGCAATGGGATGTCATGGTAACTAACTAGTATTGTTATTTCCTATATGGCTATCACCGAACTCAAAAAATTACAGGCGCACACACACAGATATATATAATTTTTTTTTATTTATTTTGTTGGATGATTCTTTTATTTGGTTTTTTTTGGGTCATGTTTATATAATTTTTTTTATCTAATTAATTTTTGTCTTTATTTTTTAGTAATCAACTAAAGAATTTTTAAAATGAAATGACCCTAAACCCAACAGTACAGGTCCAACTAATCAACTAAAATTGATTTTGGGGTCATGTTCGGAATAAAAATTTAAAAAAATAAAGAAACTAACTCAGCCGTGCCCAAGCTTAGAAAAATTATTTTTTTAATTGGACATTCGACGTGTGTCGTGTGGGTGTTCACAAACATAGTGCTTTATTATTCATTTCCACTCCCTCTCTGCAGGTGGATCTGTTCTTCTACAGGGAACCCGAGGAGACAAAGCAGCTGGAGGAGGATGAAGCCCCAGCAGTCCAAGACTACGCAATTGCAGATTTCAATGCAACTCCTATTGGCGCCATTCCTGCCGATGGTCAGTGGCCTAGTGCAATCGACCAGTCATGGCCCGACACTGTCCCACAACCCATTCCCGCCGTTCCTGCTGTTGGTGTCAACTGGGCTGCCCCAGAAGCTGGTAATCCACTTCACTTTTGTATTCTTATTCCTTCATGATATCTATAACGCCTGATTTAGACAAATTACCTTTTGTTGGACTTTATTCATCCTCCATTTTATGTTACATTGATGCATGCCCGGTAGGTAGTAAGTATATGATTTCTAACCAAGACATGACAGACATAAATGGTGATTCTGTCTGTGAGCCTTGCCTTCTCTTTGCCTTGGATTTAACTTTGACTGCAATCGGAACTAACTGCGAATGTATTCACCGTTCATGTTTTGCAGGAGACTGGGGACGCTGTTCCACCTCCACAGCAAATCCCTGCTCCCGGACTTGAATCTGTCCAAGCTACTGGCTGGGAATGATTTACTCGTGTCTCGAGTTTTTTGATCCTGTGATGGTGCTCCCCACCTAGTGTACTTCAACTTTCCCTCCCGACAAGTTAAAACGGAAGTGTGTTCTTTTTGGTAGTAAGGGAACTTCTTAGTCTACTTTTTAGTTGGGTAATGAGTGGCAGTAATATTGTTAACGACATGATATGTTTATTCCTAAAGTTTTGAAATTTTCTTGATGCAGTTGAATGTGTTTGATATAACTTGTCACCCTTTTACTAATTCCCGATACTAAACTGTTGTACGTGGTATGCTGGCTACTCATATGGTGCTTGGTTTCGAAACCCTAACTATTTTGACAAAACCTAAATATTTAACATCGAAGCTCTGGTCTAAAAAACATAGGTTTGACGCGTTGACGAAGGTGGTGGGCTTTTGTTATGGAGGTTATGGTTCCACATGGGAATGGAAGCGAGTCTGCGATTTGAGAACCCTGATGATGAGTGGAATTTTGGATGGTATAGGGGCGTGTTAGGGTCTTTATTTGGGGTAATTTGGAAATTTTAAAAATTATTTTAATAAATATTATTATTATTTATTTAAGGGTGTTAGATGTTTAAAAGGTAAGAGGGGGCGAATGTAGCGTCAATTTACCTAGAGAGACTGTAGTAATTTGCCTTTGAATAAATAATGCTACAAGAAATAATTGAATGAGAAGACGTTATATTTACTGTGCATTATTAAGGTATGGACTGCAAGTATGGTTCATGGTTGATCTAGGTCTAATTTTAGTGGGTTTGCCCCCCTAGACACAACTCCTCACTTTCGGTATCGGCATTATTAAATTGAGTGTATGATCTTTGAACACATAATTGGCCTCCACTAACCTGTGTTTTAAAAACATTTTCTGTGAACTTAGCGCTTAATATGGGCAGCGGTGTGGTGTACATTGAATTGGTTTTGGGTTTACTCAATAACATGCTAAACAAGACAATATTCCATTCCCAATGGCCAATGGCCAGTGCAACTGAGATTATCCCACAGTTGATTAGAAAAAGAAAACTACAAACACCAAACAACGGACTTACATTGGCTTTCCAAAGTAAAATAAAGGCAGGCAGTGACCCTAGTTAAATAACCACCCAAGAGTTTGACCCAAGAATTCTTCGTTCATTCGAGTAACGTGGGTGAAAACTTTGTTTTTCTCAAGAAAAACTATGTACAGGGTTAAACTGTTAAAGGTTTGCTCAGCCAACTTTAATGTATCAGCGCCCTTGGGGAGTTGAAAAATGAATTGCCTATCGAAATATACCTACCATTACCTCCCAAATGCTACCACGGACTATTGGTGAAGTTACAGTTACGGGGTGAAAATATTATTTGCAAATCTTTTATGTGGCCCTCGCTACAAAACTCAGCTCCTCAGCTGCTGTCTGCCACTGCTATGTGCTTTTGGATATCTCACCATTTATTTCTTTTCTGTACCGGAAGGAACCCACATCCTTCGGATGAGTGAGAATGAGATGAGACATCAATAATCGTTAGAAAGAAAACATCTCCCCATGGGTTACCCACCGCTCAAAGCTTTCGGCAAATTCACCATCTTTGTTGAGCTCTGCTCCATTCTCCCCCTTCCCTGAAAGAGGATGAAAAAAAACAAAAACGAAGAAACTGTCATTGCCAATTTGTTGCTTCCTTGTTAGAAGCAGAGTATTGAAGACAAACACGGTGTTAGTTTACAAAGAAACCCAGCAAGGACAAGATCTTAATGTTCCTCAGATTAGCCATAACTCCTTGATCTTACCTCAATGAAACTAAAGTTTGTCATTCTGTAATGATTCTGGCACTAAACATAACATATACTGACCTTCATGCTGGATCCAGATTCACTCGCAGATGTACTTGTCTCAGTCCTTACTTCATTCACAATATTTTCAGCTGAGATGCTGGTTGACCTGTATAGACATAAAAACAAGTGGTCAACCATCATACATTCATATATCCACAATATTGGCATCAATCAATGCCTACAGCATGATTATAGTAAACAGATCCCCAACTCAAGAATTTTGACAACACTATAATCCTTCAGTTTGTTGGATCAACCACAAAAAAAAAAAAAATCAATGCACTCCACAATAATTCATGCTCTCCTACATTTCACTTGAGGGTTCCCTCCAGCATAAAACACAAGAATAACATTACAACAACGATTAAAACTAATAGGATCTACAAATTGAATAATTCCCAAAACAGATAAAATCTTTTCACTTAATTGATAACTGAAGGAGCTAGAGCGAATTGTTTTCAGACATCCTGCATGTCAAACAACTTAACCCTTGCTAGCCTCTGGTTAATTAATTGCCTGAGATCCTAGTGTTGCATAAAAGAGAAGCTGTCACAGTTTCAGCCCCTGCTCCTCACCAATATTTAATTCATAGATGAACCTCCCACAATAATTGAAATATATTCAAGGTAGGACACCAGAATCCTTGTCCTTCTGCTTGTCACCAAAAATTCAACATGTTTATCTACCTTTGATCAAGATTTTAGGCAGGTATAAATCAAATGGAGGAAGACTGAACTTCCAAATAATTAGTTAAGTGACAAAAAGGAAGTACATAGCATAGGCATAGTAATCAAAGTCTTGGAAATACCTTTCAAGTGCTTCCTCTTCACAAGAATTTGCAGAAGAAGAGAGCCAGTCCACATCAAGGATATTGGAGCAGTCACATGAATCCCCATGTTCATCATAACAGATGTGATCAATTTCAAATTGGTCCTTGACCATTCCACTATATATCTGCCTGTATGATATTGACAAAGCATGACTGTAAAATTTTGATGGTTTGCATAATAAAGCTTATCAGGTCAAACAAAAGATCACATTACATATCAAGTTTGGCATCAGTTACCATGTCTGACCAATTCTTATTCTCTGCTTTCGATGGCAAATTAAATTAGCAAGAAAGAAAAACAAGGAAATGAATCAGATAATGGATCTTAACAAATTCATCATAGGCATTCATTATAAAGTTTACAGTTATATCACATTGCTATCTTTCAGAAGAGACTTTCTGTTTTTAGTTATATTCAGTAGACGAAGTAAACGTCAGTGTATTCCAGTGCATAAAATTAACTTCTCTGCAGACTTTCACATGCACAAGGCCAATTAAGCATACCTGCAATGACAAATATCACTTCCACAAGTAAAGATATCTGGAGTAGACTCTGAAAGACGGTGATTATCAGTTTTTCCAGAGGAGTGCTGACAATTTCTAACTTCCATGTTCCTAATTGCAGTGTCATTTTCACAGTGAATATTGCCATCTGATAGCGATCTTTTAATAGTTGACCTAACAAAAATAAAGGAACAGCATTGTCAATCTTTCAACAAAGGAAGCCACTCTTTAGAGAATATCAATTGATGAGAATATCAACTGATAAGATCATATGAAACATACAACTTGTAACTAGTTGCTCTTCATCCACACAAATTAAGGACAAGATTGAGAGTAACACAGCCTATATGGTCCATACACAGTTTGCAAGTCAAAGCAAGCACATCTTAGTTTCAGTGAAATGGCCATCTAAAGAAGTAGCAAGCTTTTAAAGTGATCATTCTATATTGCTAGCAGCAACCTGAGAGGGGAAAAACCAATTACAGTACACTTTAGTAGAGACTGATTGATTGACTGAAGGGGAAAAAATTAAAGAAATGCATTTAGACCTACCAACACTACCTCAAACTACGGAAGATACTTGACAGTCTCCATGTGTGAAGGAACACAACAACAAAGGAATTATGCATTCCTTACATCACAAAATCATCAAGTTCTATCCATCTGCTTAACTGCTATTTCCAATTTGAGAACTATGATCTGAACTTAAGGCAGATTTTAATAGGAAGGTATAAATGAAGCTAGGCACAAAATACCTAATTCACTGACAAAATTTTGGTTGATATATATTAGTTAATTTATAGAAATTTAAATGTTTATTGGTCATTTACAAGTATAGGCTTCCTCTTGAATGCTTCATTAATGGAAATGACAGAATTTGTGCAGCCAAATACATCATCATACCTAATATTGCCATCAGCTAAAGATGGGCTGCGTTTCCCAACAGTGCAATGCTGATCTGAATCTAACTCCCACAGTGCTGGTTTTCCCTGTTGTGGCTGAAAATGACCCAAGAACCTGACCAAATATAACATCAAGCAGCACAGCTAAAACTTTCATTATAAAGCAACAAGGATAATTATATAACTATATATTACTTCTTAAGGAAACAATTATCTTAATTTAATTGAAAAAAGAAAGAGTTTATTTCCTTACAAGTTAATTGCTTTTTGTTTATTGCCATCCAAGTATGTGTTGTTGTAATAACGCTGAAGGGTTCGAATAAATTCCTGTGACTGTGTTGCAGCCTTCCATTGACCTCTTCTCTCAGAAAATATCTGTATAGCAGGACCAAGTACAGAATCATCAGACAAATGAAGCACCAAACTCAGAATAAACCTACGTGCAAGGAAAACAGAGAAGTAAACAAGAAAATTAAGGGTCTATTTGGTTTGAGTTTCCAGTTTTTAGTTTTCATTTTCAGTTTTCCAATTTTCCAAATTTTGTGAAAGAAAGACTGAAAATTCTGAAAACTACAAATTTCAGTTTTTAGTTTTCATTTCCAGTTTTTAGTATTTTCTTCACAAAATCCTAAAAACTGAAAAATGAAAATGAAAATTGAAAACTGGAAACTAAAACAGGACCTAAGATTTTCACTTCAAAAGTCTGCATGAATTCTCATGGTTTTTAAAGTCCCAAGTTAATGATATGCCGACTACTCATCTTACTAATATAAATCTTTCACTTCAGACACAATCATTGCACCAAAAGGTCAAGCTCATGTCATCATAGTAAATATTTCTAATTGTTTTAGAAGAACCGAGTGGCTTCACAATGTACAATGAAATTTCGATAAATTTGGTGCATCTACAGGGCTGCAGCACAGACTTTCAAGCCAAAAAATAAATAGAGATACCAAGTAATTGTATCGCAGCTCTAGAAGGCCTTGTCACCCAAGTTAACGAGGATGGATGGTAAGAACCATCTCCCACTCTCCCAACACTCATGCATGCATGTAGGAGGAGGGGAGATGGGTGTCAGGTGCCAGATGATGTACTGATGCCTAGCTGTAATACCAATTATTAAAGCCTAAAAGCTAGAAACATTACCTTATTGTGTGCTGCAGAACCCCCATATTGTAAAGCTAATGTGTCACCCATGGACTCATAAACTGCCATGATCTCCTTTGCTATAGGGTTATCAAGATCAATATCTGGGGATTCAATTAACCCTAAGGCTTGTAGCTGACTTCCAAGTGCAGCTAGTCCATAAACATATTGAGCAACATTGGTACGATCTAAGCAGTCTATGCAATTGGTCCTCAGGATCCCAGATTGAAGCGTCCGGGGTTTGACATTGTAATCTCTGTTCACATCACCACTATGTAAACAATCTTTAACTTCTCCATCGTTATCAATGTTATCTTTGTTTGTATCAGCTTGTTCTGTGGCAGAGTGATCATTGATACAATTCCTGCATTATGTTAAAAAAATTATCAATATAATTACCTGCAAGAATTTCGAGGCAAAAGAAACTGGCAAACTTCTAACCATTGTAATGAACATGAAGAAAATTTGTCGCATATTCCTTTAAGCTAAATTCATCACGCTAGATACACCATGTAAATAATCTAAATATGTGTGTGCATATTAGAAGCAACAATCATTGGGTAAATAAATCAATAGTTATAAAGTCATAAAGAGCAAATTGTCACTTGCTTATTTAATACAACATCAGTTCAGGAAACTATATTTCCCAAACTATCAAATACATATTGCCAGATATCAATTTAAATTTAATATTTTCTGTTCCTTAAACTTAATTCCACACGTAGTGGTTTAAGTGTCGGTTATTGGTGGTGTTTTTTCTTAATCTTGTTTACAAACCTGCTACTTTTGAATGGTCTTTTCAATAATATGGATTGTAATTGTAATTGTAATTATGTATAAAAGTAACACCACAGTTCAGTTATTATTCTAACATCCGCTATGCAAGACGGTGACAAAAAAAGGCCAAAAAGTGCGGTTTTAGTACTTACTCAGAGTAGGAATATTCAATCAATCCCCCTAGCCTTGGTGTCACTTGACTGTAGAAGATGCCAGTTAATTTCAGCGCATATGCAGCTACGTTTCCCAGTTGTGTCAGTACATTAGTAGCTTTGCTGCTAAAGGTGATTGTTCTGATGATGTCAAAATACACCCAAGAAAAAACTGCTGTGGTTGGATAGAGAGGGGAAAAGCAAATTACCATCTTGAGTGTCGATGCAGATCCCAATGAAGGAGCCTCAGGTGACTTTCCCCTCTCAAGATTTTATTGATATACCTAACAGCATTTGAAAACTCAGCTCGAAGAATAGTTTCTCGAGGCTTCTTCTCACGTGTCTTAAACACAAGATGAAATAAGACAGAAAGTCAGAACATGTTAAAATGGACCACAAGAGACAATGCGGTCGACCATGCCATATGATTCCTTACATAAGTGGAAAATGCCTACCTTAATTAAGTTCAATATAATAATAGGATTTCCATATCTCTTAACAAGATTTTCAAAATGAAGCCGTGTCGCTTCAAAGTTATGGTCCTTCTTTGATACTAGGGAGAGAGAAAGAACAACAGTCAGTGTAAACAACAGAAAAGCGAGTAACATAAAGGAAGCCATGACCATATCATACATATAATGTCAGGTTTTATATTCAATCGAGAGGCTTCTTGAGACCAGAAAAGAGGGATTGAACCCCGGATCTGCACCACAGAACTTATTTGCATTGGGCATCCATCATGAGCATCCGCAGAGACTATCTGCTCTGTCTCAACATCATTAGCTACTCTACCCTTTTCATTCACTCCTCGTTTCAAATATCTGCAAAAGATACAGATTAGAGAAACAAAGGACATCTTGTCCAGAAAAAAGAAATGACAATGACAAGTAATTATGAGCAAATGAAAAAAAAGAAACTGTCCTGGTAATCCAGTAGTCTACCATGGGACTTTAATGAATTATAGTGCGCGAGAAACCAGTACAAATTAACAACCATGTCAAACAGAACTCAAAAGAAATCGGTACTAGCTATTAAAGGTGCAAACATAAATAAAAGTATGTATTCTAGATGATTGAAAGTGCAAAGTCAAATACAATGTAGCTTTAATTGTATCATCAACTCAGACAGTGGTCCAACACATTACAAACCTGGTCCCAGCATAATGCCGTGAGCGTCTAGCGATTATAGTCAAACTGAGCTCCCTGTCAGATATAGAAAGTTTGACCTGGATAACAAGCCATAACATAAAATCCTTTCAGACAATACATAAGACTAGCATGCATGCAATTTCTGGTGCTATCAAAGTAAACATATACACTAGTGCCATATATTAACAAATTAGAGCTACACAACAATAAAATGTTAGGAATACTTCCCACACCAAGAGTTAATCAAACCTTCTATGTGGTCTTGAGGAATGGATATCCCAAAATAAGACAACTGAAACACTAATAACTTAAGGTTTAATGACTGCACCATTAAATGCTAACCACTATTAAATTAAAATACTGACAATATTAATTACATATCTATAAAGAGAAACAGGTAAATTAAATATGATTGTTGATAAAGAACAACTTATCAAATGTAAGTAGTAGAAAATTCGTACAACTCACTACTATATTACTATTAGCTCCATTGGTTGCCTCCCTTCACAAATCTATCAAAAAACATACCTATTTAACCAATGAAATAAACTTCGCAGTCACACCTACCTGTTTAAAAAACCCATATACTAGGGCAACTGTCCAGGAAGCATTCTGGAGAGTATTCCTGATTCCACGAGTTAAGAACTCATTCCAGACAAACATTGTCTCATATAGCAACTGTCCCGTTCTATTATTATCAGATAAGTTCTTTTGAAGACTAAGCATGACATGGTATGAGTAGCTGAAAAAGAAGTCCTTTGTAAGATCCACACTGCATAGAAGCTTCTTGTATCTAAGCCACAAGAGAAGAAAATGCAAAAGCTCGTTAATAACATGGTTTATTAAATGAAGGAACAAGCAGAACAAAAATGCCAATAAAAACAACTTCTGAAGTTATTAAATCTAACCAAAAGTGAAAAGAAAAGGGGAAAGGGGGCAGGGAGAAGACAATGATCTCCCCAGTGGAACCCTGATGATACCTTGGCTTATTCAAAAGGTTACATTTACATCACAACAGCAATGAACATAGGCCCTGTACGTTTACAAGAAATAAACCAACAATAGAATGTAGAAAATGAACACAACACAATGAACGAGGTATCCATTATACATAGAACATGACTCAAAAATATGAAAGAAGCAATATTGATTCTATTTCAAAAGAGACAATTAGGAAGTACCACAGAAAGATCGGAAGGTTGAGCTCAAGAAGCCGACATTGTCTATATACACTGAAGAGATCAATAAACATACATGGTACAAAGATAAACCCTAGAATGTAGAATTTAAATCCACGTAAAACACGATGCTCAATCACAATCTTTTCTTTACAGAATGTAATAATGAACTCAAATGAACAACTGTAACTTTTAACACAATCCTCATCTAAGTACAATGGACACAGGACAATTCTCAAAGCTACTCTGATATGTCTCTTTATATGTACTCTAGACGTATTACAATTACATGCAGAATTGACTAAAGACCTGTTCTCATCATTAGAATATGCCATTTTGGATCGCACAGTAGCATGTGGAACTGGAATCATTTCACTCTTTGTGATAGCATATATAGTATGCCCACAAATTGTGCCGATCTTCCTTCGTTTTGTTATCAGCAGCATGTAGTATGGCTCAAGAAATTTGATAAATCCTAAATCAAAAGAAAATTCCATAAGATTAGGGGAAACAACAGCAGCAAGGGTGTGTTTGGTTGGAGGTAAAAATAGGGGGAATGGAGCTCATCCATGAAAAATTTCCCCCATTTTTTACCCCCTAACCAAACACACCCTAACAGCAATAAAAATTTTGCTCATATATAGTAGATAGAACATACCTATGATTCCATAACAAGTCGTGACAAATTTAAGTCCCCCAGTTGACTTATTTCCTTCATGTATTCGCCTCAAAAGGTCACAACACTCAATTTCTGAGAATATGGCAGAATCTTCAGTGATATTTAGTTCAGACGGCTCCAATCTGTCAATCTTTAAGACCCTCCAATATGTTCTGCTTTTGTCTCTTCCAATCATATAAAATTTCTGTGGATAGAAAGTAATAAGAAGACTGCATCAGTGTTTATCGTCATGTTATATGTATAAACAAATGTGAAAAGGATAACATTCATTGAAGGAAAGTTCCTACAGGCAATTAATGCAATTAAAAAGAAATAAGACAACAATTCTGCTATCAATATCAATTGAATATTAATGCAGCATTTCAGATTACATGTCTGTCATAGTTTGAGGGAAGAGTTTAGGGAGTAGAAATTAAGATTCAGAGATTATCCAAAATATCAATGAGTGTGGCAAACAGTAAATTGGCACCATTGTGCATTGTGTAAGGCAATATTGAAGCACAGGCACATATAGTTAATAATAACAAATTTATGCAAATAAAGAAACTCTAAAATCGAAATGTGTCAAGCATAAAAGATGACATCAAACACTTGAATCATCAATAAATTGTCAACAATAAAATGTCAATAACTCATACTTAAACACTTACTTACACCCTAAGGCACGATTTCAGAAACAGACAATGAGATAGATATCCAAAGACAGACTGCCACGTAGTGAGCGAGTCTTCTGTTTAATTTCAGAACTTACATAAACTCCTCTTTAACTCTCATGAGTTAAGTTTGGGTGTGTGATCTAATGAGACACATTACAGCAGATGTCTAAGGCAAAAGCAAAAGCAATATTATAGTGAAAGACAAAAGAAAAATGTGAGATAGTATAAGGCCATTGGAAATGCTATCGCTTTTTCAAGAGCCAAGTGATATTGGGTTGGCCCAAGGGTCATGTGCAACATAGTTTCATTTTGCCTAGGTTTTGAGGATGGGTTTTAAGTACTCTGTCATTTTCAATATCACCCATGTTGTATGTGCAAGGCAACATACAATTGCACATGTTTCACACACAATGCCTATGCAATATGGAAAAGGTGAGAGAAGGGGTTTTCATTGCACTAACCCTCATTCCACTAGGCAATGGATGATTTCAGGCAATTAACAACTAGGCCTACCAAAAGGACCAACAGCTCCAGCAAGTCGCATTCTATCATTGATTACTATATTTTGTGTCCACAATTATAGCTGACATTTATTATTATTATTATTAAGAAAATAAAAAAGGACAGTCAAATGCATGAGGTTCCACCATTATTTGGTTCGGAGAGGGTCAGATGTACAGCCTTGCCCCATGAACAGGGAGAGGTTGTTTCCACAAATAAATCATGCAGGCATTTCTATCACTGCACAAGTCTCACCCTCATTAATACTTAACAATGCATTAATTCCATCATATTAATGTCAAGTAAAATTTGAAAATAAGAAGTTATGATGAGGCAAATTTATAGAAACACTCAATCAGCAGAAATCATAGGCAAATTTCACATTAAATCCCAATGAACAACATAGTGTCAATAAAAAAGGTGTGAAGTGGGCAGCAAAGCAATGATTAAATTATGAGATCCATTACACGGAGGGAAAGCTAAATGTTTTGAGGGAAAAGAGAACATAAAATACAATCTGAAAAGAGTTAAGTGTATGAATCAACACGCCGTTTGCTCTACAAAATCCATTTGACAAGGTTATTTAGCATCACATGAATTAGGAAGAGTACCAACGTATGACAAGCAGAAACAAATGATGAAGATCCAAGTCAAGCAGTAGTAGGAAATCTGTTTAAAATTTCAAGATAGATAGTCTTGCACAATCCATGACAATCCAGATACACAAATTGGTAGTGGCAAGTGTGTAAACAAGTACAAAGAATGGGAATGCAATCATTCCACTTGAATTGGACCTTAGGCTGAGCAAAAGCATCATGAATTGAAGATGGATGGGTTGATCATACGTATATGCACATGAATTTGAAATGCACAAGGGATTCACTCATACATGTCTGATGCGAGGGGATGGGTGTAGAATGAGAAGAATAATTAAAGATGGTATGAATTGTATACCGAGCGGGTTTCGTAGAGCCTGAACTTCTGCATATAGCAGCATGACCAATTGAACTCAACTTCTTCAACCCTCAGCTTCTGCTTCTGCTTCGCCACTTCCATTCCCGCAAGCAATTCAGATCCAAAAGCTCGCCTTTTTTACAGTAAGATCACCACCCCCACCCACAACTAACTTCAAACATGAATAAGAATTCAAATTCAAACAACAAAACAAACCACCACAAGCACAAGCTCGTGAACCTCTTCCAATACACTAACTAAACTACAATACTTAGAATTAAGAAAAAACAAACAAAAAGAAAGAAGCTCAAAATTTTACATCAACGGAATCCATAAAAATCAAAATATGTTATACATACACAACACAACACGACACAAGAAAAGCATACCCAACAGAGAAAATGAATAAAAATGGGAGCTGAGGAAGAACAGAAGAAGAAGCTATTGTTGAGGTTTGAAGGAAGGAAGGAAGGAAGGAAGTGCGTGAATGTTATGAATGTGGGGAGAAGCTGAGCGACCACACAACAACAACGAAGCCACACAGCTACGGACAGCTTAGGCCTCGGCGACTGCGTCCACAAAAAATTAAAAATAATAAATAGAAAGCGATTTTTTGCACGGCATTATAAAATCTTGGATTGATTTCTAGGAAGATAAAAGAAAAAAACAAAACAAAACAAAAGAAGTGAAATTTTCTCTCTCCACTGTTCTGGTTTTATGACCAGCTGCCCAGCGCTCACGGTTTTCTTCTCTTTTTCTTTTTTCTTTTTCTTTTTCTTTTACCAATAAATACTACAGATTTTGAATTGGTATAGCTGAAGATCAACTGCGAGGAGTCCAATCATTAATGCATATTTGATTTTAATAAAAAAAAATTAATGCATATTTGATTTGATTTGTTAATTAGTAATTTCCAGCCCACGACGAAAACGCGGTGCCTAATCTGGTCAGGTCAACCTTTAGTTTAGCACATGACATTTATCTTCACAAATCAATGATTTCTCTATAGGTAAACTCCAAAGAATTTCTCTATACAGATACAGCCATGCTTTCAATATATGTCAATGATTTTTTTTTCATACAAGGATAGTAGAGTATAATTTTGAGGCATTGAATCATTAACAGAATAAAATATTTTTATATATTGATACTATTTTTTAATTAAATTTTTTTATTTGTATAACTATTTAAGTAGTGGATATGAGAATCAATTATATTGACTAACATAACACAATATTTGATTAGATAATAATATAATACTTCAATAAATAAAATTAAATCTATGATATATAGTATTGATATTTGAACTTATAATTTTATGTTAGTATAAATATTTAAAATTTATTTTTTTCATATTGTAATTGCAATAGTATTATCTTCCTAACTAAAAATTGATGTATGCCTGAATAAAGATTAACGTGACTACATCATTGTTGAGTTGTTATTAAATTTTGGTAGAATAACATTAATTTTCTGTTTTATTCGTATCAAAATACACTGTACAATATCACATTTATTTGATTATCACATTAACAATAATTTTGAATGGTTCCATGAAAATTTCATATTCAAAATTACCTCTACGATTGTTGGGTTAACTATTGATCTTTATCATGTACTTTAGTGCAAGATTAAGTAATTCAATTTTGTAATATCAATTTTGATATTGACTTATGAAAGTAAATAAAAATATTATTGATAAGAAAATAATTTGAAACAAAGGTAAACATCCTGTACTAACATAGTTTGATTTAAATAAAAATTAAAAAAATTATACATTCTCGGCTTTCATTATTGAATGTTAATTTTATAACTTAATATAAGCCATTTTTAATTGTCTTTCCTCTGCTTGCACTTTGGCGAACTTAAATTTATACTTTAATGACATTTTCCGTACACTATAATTATTCTAAATAAACAAGTCGTTTTTTCACTTTTTATAGTGGCGAAGAGTATTAAATTGGGGAGAAAAGAAAAATATGAGGAATAATAATAGAGTTGATTCCACGCGGTGAGAGAATATCCGAAGGTGTCTTGGGATGGCTTGACCCACAATCCCTTGCGCACGCACTTTACCACATCTTTAAACATTCACGCCATATTTCCGATTTCCAGCTCAAAATGTTATTTTAATTTAAAAAATATGTGTTTATTGGAATATTTATTTTTTAATTATTAAATGTAATGAATAGATAAAAAAAGTGATAATATCATCATATTTAATGACTAAAAAGAAGTAAAGACCTGTTTAGTTTTAGTTTTTAGTTTTTTTAAAATTTTTGAATTTTGTGAAGAAAATATTGAAAATTAGAAATAAAAACTGAAAATTAAATTTTATAATTTTTATAATTTTCACTATTTTCTTTATAAACCCTAAAAAAAAAAATTAAAAATTAAAACTAAAAATTAAAACCAAACAAATCCTAAATATCTCAATTTATATCTATTTTTTAAGTGTTAAAATAATATCAGTTTTCGGCTCCCCCTTTCCTATCTTCAGTTTGGTGTCATCAATTAAACCCTCTTCTTTTTTTGGTTACAGAAACCCTATTCTGTAATGGTTCCTACTTGCAAGTTGCAATCTATTGCCCTTAAATTATTGCTGCGAAGTCAGTTTATCAAAATATTGAACGTACGTAGTCATAGATAAAAACAGACCAATAAAAATTTAATACATTATAGCATGTTTTGGTGCTATTCATTCAATGAAAGTATCAAAATAAGCACATTATTACTATTCATGAAAGGATAAGGTGTTATTACTGATAATAATAATAATAATAATAATAATAATAATAATAATAATAATAATAATAACTGTTGATACTTTTATTTTATAGATGGATGATGGTTGCCTATAAGAGCGGGGAAACACTAAGTGCATTGCGTTCAAGTAATATAATAGAAAGTGAAAGATATTTATCCACGATTGAATAGAGTATGCTAGCAATCAACTAAAGTACCGTGTTCAAGGCTTAAACAAAAATTATTTAATGAGAGTTAAGAGAAAATACTAGAAGAACAAGTAAATAGAAAACAGTCACGCAAATAAAAATTGAGAGACAACCAAAATAAAGGCCTAGGGGACCTTTTTTACCATCTACTTCACTTGGATAAGCAAATTACTCAATTAAACATCAACAAGTTGTTTTGTTAGCATGCCAATTATAGCTAAAAGCCTATGTCTAGGTCAATCAATTATGTCTCCTTCACCTAAAGCACTAAGTGTCCATGTGAATTAATATGAAATCAATCTATTGAGAACTAACATCAAGCATCTACTATGCAAGGCCAATGGGTATGTTTCCATCACATTGACTAATCTTCACACCTAAGCCAATTAAGTGTAAAAGAACAAGCATTACCCATAACCAAGGTCCAACATCCCTATTCCTATGTCTAGTTCAAGAGAATACCCAAATCAACTTAAATGGCGGCCAAACATATAAGAGCATTAAGACAAAAAATGGGTAACCAAAACCAACATCATTAACATTTAAACAAGTAAATTTACAAACATCCAAGATTCATAGAGGGGTCCAAAGGATCCCAGCTACCAGTTTAGCTATCCATAATAGTAAACAAACTAACTACTAGTTCAAGAAACATAGTGAACATTAAAGACACAAAAAGAAGGAAAGGAAGAGAAGAACAAATGGTGGTCCAATCCTCCTCCAAGCTTTTGGTCTTCAATCTCCAAGATCAATCTCTCTAGTGTTAGCCTCTGTTAATACCCAAGTCTTCTTCTCTAAAATGTCCTCAAAGAGGCAAAAAAACGACTGCCATTGCCGCTCTAAAGACGGTTTAAAACTTTACTAAAAATGGGCTTGGGCCGCGTTGGGTTGTAACCCAACAGAAACATTAGGTCGCGACCCGACTTGAAAAATGATCAAATGCTGTATGCGTCCAGGTTGCCACCCAGGAGATTTTAGGTCGCGACTCAGGATCAAAACTTCATTTTCTTTATTCTTTGCTTCCTTCCTCTTGGCTTCCAATTGGATTATCTTCAAACTCCAAAAGCTACAATTTCGACTGTCAAAAATCATCAAATGAGAATTTAATTTGGCATTTGCAATTCATCTCAATAATCATGATTTATGACATTGAATTTCCAACAAAAGTTCCAAGATAAAGTAAGTCAATTCTTCTTATTTTAAAGTGTTTTACTTAGAAAAACTAAGGACAAAACATGCAATTTAAGCTAGATTATAAGCTAAATAATTCCATAAACTGGAGTTATCAATGGAACATTTACGTGGGCCTAATTTTTACATGTTATTCTTATGAGCAATGTGTCGTATACTGATATGGTGAGATAGTTGATTTATTAAAACCAATCCCTTTTTTTTCAGGAAAGAGAATTAGGTGGAGGGTAGGGTGTACATATCATGAGTTGGGCCGAATTATATAAAACTCAAATCTGGCTGATTTTTTTACCAAATCATTTTTTAAACCTAAATTTGACTTAATATTTCACTCAAAGTATGGCCCAAAAAGTGCACCGTATCAAATTTCAAAACCCAAAACTGATCATCAAACTTCGGGCCAAATTAGGTTGTCAGGTTGGGTTGGGTTATGAACAACGTCTAGTTGAGGGAAAAGTTTGCCTCAATGTAGGATGAGGGCAATGCCTTCAGACTCATTAGGCGTTTACACGGTACTTATAGATGACTAATTAATTAGAAAAATCTAAAAATTAAACCCAAGTTATGACGATGTATAAGAAAGACCGATAAGGTAATTAAGCCAACCCCCTATTGGCAAATGAAACCAATTATTATTGGGGAATGTTATATGTTTCAAAATTATTTTCTACGTATAGTGCCAATACCTTAGTAGTTGTTTTGGCTTGGTTACTATATTCCATAGATCACAGTATTGATAAAACAATAATAGGGCGTTTGGAAATCTTTAATGGGATGAAATTGAATTGAATTCTTATATCCTAATGAGTGAGTAAATTAAATAATTGAATTACATTCCTTGATTTGGAATGGATCTAAAAATGAATTAATTTAATTATTTTTACTATTTTATCCTTCATTAATAGGTTAAGAACAAAACATTATATTCGAGTAAAGTTATTTTGATATTTTCATTTGTTGAAATTTAATTCTCATACCAAATCACACTCATTTGAGTCTAATTTTAATTCCTTGGTCTTGTTGGATTTTAATTCCCATGAGATTTCAATTTATTTACTTAAGTTGCTTTCAAAGCATGAAATTTAATTCAATTCTTTGATAGAATTAAATTTAGAGTTTTCAAACGCCCTAAAGAAGCTTTTATTGGAGACAAATCATTCTCACACATATTCGCAACCATCACTTCATACTATATATCATTTTTCATTAATATGGGTTCGATTTTGGGTTTATAATATTTTTAACCCTATCACCCTTGATCAATTATCTTTTTATTTTATTTCTACACTTTCAAAGGTTTGTACTTAAGTTTTTAATAATAAAATTACTTTTTATCTTTTTTATTTGTATTTGCTTAAATAATTTACCTATTGTTAAGTATCTCGTAGCTAAACATTACAGTATTGTTAGTTGTTATATCAAATCCACCTAAACATATTAAAAAGCATGTGTTTGTTTAGCACTGAAATTCTCAGGAATATATATATTCCAAACAAACCACTGTCAACTGATATTTTCAACTCAAACACATTGAACGCATATTAAGACATAATAGTATGACATCAAATAAGTCCATAAATAACATTAAAGTACGACATTACTAATTAACTTTTTTCAAGGTGAAAAATAGATCAAATAGAAGCAAACCAATTGAATGAATTCACAAAAATAATTAAAACATCTTTCACATTAGAGACCAGAAAAAAAAAAGTTTTGCAATTTGAAGAATGTGCCATTTTTTTTCATAATAGATATGAAAATATCTATATTTATAGGACCATTAAAATATAAATACCATAAGGAAGAAATCAAAACACCCATAGATGAAACAACCAAAAGAAAAAAAAGATAGCGGGGTTGCCACCAAAATAGAAAGATAATTAACATCCCCTGTCGTCAACAACATTCACATAGTAGAAGATTAGAGAAAAAATGGGAAAAAAAAAATTGAGGTCAACTAAAATTTGACCCGGGTATCTGTTAATTTTATAATCTGCTAGAACATGGCTTGATTAATATTTAGGTCGGGGTTGGACTGGTTTAAGATTTTTCCAAAAAAAAATTATGCTTAAATAAACAACTAAATGATATTTTATTATAATGTGGTTTTCTGAATAAGTTAATTACATTAATATACAATTATCATGCATTATATATGAAACATCAATTTGATTTAATAAGTGTAATTATTGACCTTTGGAAAAACAATGATAATGAGTTTTGTAATATAATTGACATCATATACATTTCATATAAACTCAATTTGGAAGTGTGTTAACCTTAGTTTTCAAAACCTGCAATGAATTAGTAGCTTTAGGTCAAATTATCAAGTCAGATCTTGAGCCTCCTAACATGTCATTGCTAATTTGCTGTACAATTAAAATCTCGTACGTTTTCATTTCTCGTTTTGCATTGATAGGTGTAAAAGAGTTAATGTTAGTTGGATTGCAAGTTTATTTATTATCATTAAATAACATTATTTTACATAGTTTCTTTTAATTTATTGTTATTATTAAATATCAAGACGCTGACATATATTCCATGATCTTGAGATAAAATATTAATGAATTTGGTCAGTAAATTTTCAAATTAAAAAATATAAAAAATTCTTATATTACATAATAATTATGAGTCCGTTTAGAGGTTTTTTACCAAACATTTTTTAAATTAAAATATATAAAAATGAAAAAATAGATAATTTTAAAAACTAAAAATTGATTTTTAATAAATTTAAAAACTACCTTCTTAAAAGCTATAACATATATATGTATATCATAAAAATAAAACCCCACCAAACGAATCACACACACACAAAGATAGATAAAACCCCACCAAACGAATCACACACACACACGCAGATAGATAGAGAGAGAGTGTATATGGTTCAGTTTGATTCAAGTTGGTTATATTTGAGAAATTGAACCAATTTAAATCACTTTTAATTTGTTTGGTTTTTGGTTTTTATTAAAAGTATTACAAAATATAAAAAAGTAATTATTAATATCATCAATTAGTCATTATGATAAAATTATATAATTATAAAATCTAAATTAATTTTTAAAAGTTATGTTAATGTGTAATACACTACTAACTAATATGTTAAGTAAATAATAATAAAAGATTTGAACAAAAGTCATGTTGATTAAATTAAAATAATTAATATAGGATTGAGAATAAAAAATATTGAGTTAAAATATGATACAAATATTTAAATAATTTAGTAAATACAGATATGAATTAGAAATTTAATTTGGTTTGATTCGATCAATTCAATTTTGAAAATAAGAATTGAAAATTGAACTGAATTGATCAGTTTTCATGAAATGAGAACTAATTCAAATCGATTTATTTCAATTTTTTATTGATTTTTTAAATCAATTTTTGGTTTTAATTTAGTTTGGATTGATTTTGAACACCCATATTAAAAAATATCCCATCAATCGAAATGGATATATTTTTAATGGTATATTTTTTTTATGAGCACTGCTAAGAAGATCGAAATGGGCTTCTTGATTTAAGTTACTAGACCTACATGTTGCGTAATTATTGGAACAGGAAAAAGATAAACATACATGCATAGATAAAAATAAACAGATAACTAATTCGACACAGCATTCAATCTGTTCTAATTATCGGGCTATGCAGCATTTTCCATTTTTTTATACATACAAATTTTAAGATCACATTCCAAACCACATATTGAAGAGACTTAATTAAATCCCTTAAACCAACATACAAAAGATAGAATATGCTTTTAACACGACTAAAAACTACGAAGACTTTCTGTCTTTTTAACAAGACATACTTTATTTGTGTAATTTTGTAAAGGCAGGTCGTTGTTGATTGCCACTTGGCCAATGAACCAATGACAAATTCATACTGCGCAGGATCAAATGGGGTTCATATTAAAAACACAAGGTCTATATTACCCGTTGACGAGTTGACCTAAATGAGATAATGGCTACGTTTCTTAGAAAATTAATTAGTGTGCATTATTTAAGATCATGCTTTGATTTATTCATCGTAATCAAGTATCAACATGGTCGTGAAGGAGTAAACAATTTCTGGTATCAAGTTAATTTATGACAATGTATCGTGATACATATACGATTACCATCAAAGGCAACGAAGTTCCAAGGTGGCAACTTGGAAAGGCCTTTTGAACGGGTCATATATTGGAGGAACTAACGTTGATTAACTGAAATTTTACGAAACCAAGCACGAGTGTAAATTTCAAAACGTTCTTTAATAATTAATAATTATGTTAAATAATTCATTCAATTTATTTTTTTAATGTATAACTTCATAATAAAATAAATTAGCTTGTAATTTATTTTCAAAAAGTAATTATTCAGAAGTAAATTTAGGGTTTTATCTGATACCCTAATTTTTTTCAAGAATATCAATATCTTACCAGAATTAATTGTTTTAATTAAGTCACATGTATAATTTTATAAAAAATGAAAGTACATTTAAAAATAAGAATAAAATGTATTTACCTCCCTTGAGTTATCAAGAAATAAAACTCCATCCCATTTGTTTAAAAAATCTACGCTCCACCCTATTTCACTAAAAGTGTGTTTGGTGTTTTTTCTTTTATAATTTATTTTTTATAAATTATATATTAAATAATTATAAAAATAAGTAATGAATTTAATTTCTATACACTGATAATATAAAATATTGACAAATAAATTTTTATCAAATTTAACACTTTTTAAATTTTTATAGGTTCACGGTTAAAATTATTTTATATTATAGGTTTATAGAAACTAAATTCATAAATAAAATTAAGAATTATATTAAAAGTTAAAATTAAGTTTATGAATTTAGAATTATATTTATGAGTAAAAGTTATGAATTTAGTCAGAATTATATTTATGAATTTTGTTTCTATAAATACAAAAGTTTTAATTTTAACTTTTAATATAATTCTTAATTTTATTTATGAATTTAGTTTCTATAAACCTACAATATAAAATAATTTTAACCGTGAATTGATAAAAATTAAAAAAAGTGTCAAATTTGATAAAAATTTATTTGTTAATATTTTATTTTATACTATCAGTGTATAGAAATTAAATTTATTACTTATTTTATAATTATTTTTATTATTTAATATATAATTTATAAAAAAAATAAATTATAAAAAAGAAAACACCAAACACACCCTTAGTGAAATGAGGTGAAGTATAAATTTTTTAAACAAATGGGGTGTAATGTCATTTCTTGATATCTAAAGGGAGGTAAATATATTTTACCCTAAAAATAATCTATTAGGATTGATTTGGTAGTGAGAGATTTGGATAGTATGCATAAGATTTAGGTTCAAATCTCAATACGATTAATATAATTTTTAAAATATATATAAAAGTAAAAATTTAAAAATAATGAGGTTAATGGATCCATGATAACTATTTATTCACAACGTGCATCAGTAGACTTAAAATTATCACAATTACCAGAAGAATCTCCTTAAATTTAACATATTTCATCACCAAAATATTAGTTTGAGTGGAAGAGACTTTGATATTGTCTTTAATAAGCAATTCCTTTGTTCATATTAAAATATTCAGTTTAGAAGGAAAAGAATGTAATATTATAATTAAATTTTAATGTATTATCAATAAGAAAAAAATGTATATAAATATTCAATTATATATTGTCATATGTATGCGAAGTGTTTGACTCAATCACACATTATATTAAATATCTTACAAATAAAAATATGCGATTAGATTATAGTTTAAAGTTCTTTTACCCTAATAGTTTATCAAAATTATTTTGCCCATAATGAGATTAATTTTGATACAGTGTTTATATTAAAAAATTAGTTTATTATCATTTGATCACATCCTTCTAATCATAAGAGTTTTAATACAATGAGTGATTGACTGAAATATTGAGATATATAGTACTAGTAAGGTATGATTGAATATGTTTGTAAGTCTTTTTTTTATATCAATGGGAATTTAATTTTTATGTAGAGACTATGTAAAACTTTATATTGTCAACTAATAGAATTTTATGAAAGTGTCCTATTATAGAATCTTTATACAATTTTGATACCTATCAATATAAAACAATTAGTTTACTATCATCCAATCACATTCTTCTATTCATAAGACTTTAAAACAATGAGCAATTGAGTCAACCATTTTGAAATAATAATTACATGTTTGAATATTTGGATGTTTGTGTAAATCATTTTGATGTTAATGATAATTTATCTTTAATGCAATGATGATCATATAAAATAATTTTACGTCAATCAATAGAAATTTACCAAAGTCATGATATATATATATATAACACTATCCACTTTCACAATCACCAACTCTATTTTACAATATTAGTGTATAAAAATTAAACAAAATCCATAGTACATTCAAAAGATATATATTTATACAATAATATAAAGAATGAGGGACAATCACTGCTTGGTGCACAATTTTTTATCCAATTTTAAACCTCTAGTAATATACTTCTCTGTTTCTCTCACCCATTCATTCTCAACCACCATCATCTCTTAAAAATTCCCATTTTAGTTAGCCAAATATAACTTACATGATCTAATTAAAATAAAAAAATCCGACTAGTAATATAATTTTGATTCACTGTAATTGTAAAACTTTTTCATATTATCATATAATCATATTTTGACACATAAGTAAATATGATTAATTATCTTATTTTATTATTTTAAAAATCATGTGAATTATGGAATTTTATTTAATAATAGTATAAAAAAATTTGCATTATTATTGCATACAAATTAAATCTTATGTGTTATATATATATATATATATATATATATATATATATCAACAACATTATCTACACTCATTCATCTCAAACACTCAAACACTCTACTCACAAAACACAAGAGCCCACTACTTATTTTTTTCTCTCAAATTCTTCTCTCTCTCTCTCTATCACTCCTTTCACAATGTGATTGATATCTAAATCCATTTGGGTGTTAAAGTAACATTTCCCCTTTATATATATATATATATATATATATATTTTATATAAGAGTGAAATAATTAAATCTTGGCCATATAACCATATATGGTTAATTAAGATTAAAAGTTATTAAAAGGTCACATGATCACTTAAATAATCACATGACTTTATGTTTTAATTCTAACTATTAATACAAGATTTGATGACTTAGATTTGTTCTTATCACTCTCATATAAAATCACTGTTCTCACTTCTCTTATATATATATATATAGGTTTTTGTTTTGGTACCTTAGGGTATGATATTTTTAAATTTAAGGGTTATGATTTAATCTGAATGTTTAAAATATTAATAAATTTAGTCAGTGAACATGTAGCAAATTTTAAGATAAATTATAAATATATCAGTCCATAAATTTTATAGGTCCTGAAGAAATTTATATATATATATATATGGCATATCACATGAAAGAGATGATTTCTTATAAGAGTAAAATGAGTAAATTTGGTCATATAACCATATATGGATAGTTATGATTGAAAGTTGATAATGGTAATTAATGTGCACATACTCATTTAAAAATATCACGTAACTTTATATTTTAATCTTATTTATAAAATTCAACAGTCAATATTCACTTATCTCACTCTCACAATAATATATATATATATATATATATATATATATATATATGTTCTGTGAAACAAGTGGGGAGATGATGGCGCGGATTATGTGGACTTCTCATCTGGTCTCATGTATCACGTGGACCACGTGATGTGTGCGGTTGTTCCTTGAGTCGACGTTAACGCCACGTTTCGTCCCTTTCATTCAGCGGTGATAAGCAATAAGCATGAATATGACATGTGATGATATACTTAAAGGAACGAGCATCCCGCAAACCAGGAGCGATTGGCGTTAACAGCCCTCCCTCTTTCTATCAGCCTACAATGCCAATTTGCCCTCTCGAAGCTTCCAAATGTGTTCTTCCACAATTATTGAGTGTTATATTCTCAAAAACTGTTTATATTAGCCTGCTCTCTCTCTCTCTCTCTGTTTTTTTGGTTGCACTCTCTCTCTCTGTTAGGTAAGAAACTCGCACTTGTTTTTTAAATTAACATTCTTCGTTAAAGAATTGTAGACTCTAAATACTTTTACGTTTTACATGTAATTTTGGTTGCCCTATCTGCTGATAGCAGTGATTAATTTTCTTGCACTTCAACATTCACCAAAGTGAATAGACTACTGGACTCTAAATAATACTTTTACAATTTAAAATGGTTCCAACAAATTATTAAATTCGTTATACCATTCTATAAAAAGATCTAGGCGGTGACACAACTTGTCATATATGAAATTATATATATATAAATTTAAATATCATCATATAATTGATAAATACTTTTACCCCTAATTATTTTTCTTCAAGTTTCGGCGCGGGATATGCCAATGAAACTAAGCAACAGATTAATGTTATTAGTGTTGTCCTTGTGAGATATTTATTATTTAAAACGTGAGGTCTATTAAAGTACGCCCAAAAAAAAAGTGAGGTCGATTATATATATTTAGGGTTTTCATTATGGTACCCAAAGGATATTGATACTTTTTTGAATTCAAGGTTTGTGATTTAATAATGAATTTTATAAGATTTGAGAAATCTCTTTGTTTAAGAATTAGAATACTAAATTTTTTTTTTCAATAATACTTTTCAACTATTTAATATCCACATTTTCACACATCAAAGGTAATCAATAATGCAAAAAATAATTAATAAGACTAAGTAATAAATATAAAATAACACTTCATTCAACTTTACGTTGACTCACAATTACTCATAGTTATGTGCTGTGTATTGAGTAATCTATCTATAACACTAATATTCCAGACTATGAGGAAAATTTTCTAGGTGTTATTCCTAGATAATTTAGGGCTCACAATTTCATAACTTTAATCTATAATTATTTTTTAAAAAAATCACAATCATAATTATTATATATTATTAAAATATAATTAAAGATTATTAACATTTAATGAAATATCTCTTTTATCATTTGAATAATACATATGATGATCTATCTATTTTGAATGTCACCAAACCCTTTATTTTTTATTATTTTTTATAATCTTTTTTTATTAAAGATAGATGTTTGAACAAATATTATCATATTTTGTTTGCATATTCTTAACTGCATTTTATCAACTTAATATACTATATCTTGAATTGATTTATTATGTATATAAGATTATTAAAAAATAAATAAAAAATAAAGGAGACAATAGCACGTCCAGCATGAAAAGTAAAAAACAAACAAAATATTAAGATACAAATATAGAAGAGAGAAAAACTAAAAGCTGAAAAATAATCTTAATTATTAATTATTTTTTAAAAAAATCACTTTCATATCTCTTTATCATCAATGCAACCTAAATACCCTATATGAAATATTATGACATTTATTGTATGCGACAATTGAAATAAGGCTAAACAAAATATTATAATTGAAAAAATTAAATTTTAAAATGATAAAAAAAAATAAAGGAAATGGAAGTCAAATATATTATTATAGTATTAAAATACTATAATTATAATATTAATAATTAATAATAACAAATAATTAGATAAATGAAATAACTATTATAAAAAATTTATTATAATAGATTTTTTGAAATTGTTTCACTATGTGTCATTTTCTCATAATTTATATTGTTTAGAAAATTATTTTTACTTCTTAAATAAAGGGTACTCTTTTATGCAAAATAAAAGGTATATTTAACATTTCATATAATATGAATACAATTAATTACAAAAATTTGAATTTCGAATTGAAAATCATATTCAATTGATACATATATTTTCACATGTACAATAAATATCAATTAAAAAATTCACAATCATATTTAAATAAGGAAATATTTCTAAAACTTATAAAAAAATCAAATCTAAAATAAATATCGAACCTATTGAATATGAGAGAACTATTATGCTATGATTTACCTGTATTTTTACATTCCTATTAAATTTTTTTAAAATTCAAATCTATATTCTATAAAATTTATTCTTCCACATTTACATACCATGTGTCATTTTTTCATAATTTTTTTTAAAGTTTATTTACTTTAAAAATAGAAAGCATATTTCAAAATTCATATAATTAATCAATTAAAAAAATACAAATTTAAATTTCAAATTCAATATCAACTTTAAATCAATGTATAATATTTTTATATCTACAATAATAGTTTCAAATTTTTCAATATAAATTTTTATCAAGGTCATTTTTTGCTGTAATAAACGTTTCTCAATATTGTTTTAATTTGTTTGGTTATTTTATTTTTTGTCTTGATACACCAATTTCTGAAATTTTCTATATGAACAACTTTATGATTATTTGCTTTTCATTACCCTAAATTGTTGTCTTAATTTATTTTTATATTATTTTACTATTAATGAGTAATATTGTTGATTTCATTTTGTGATTTACTTATCATTATTTTACAACTCTTGCATTTCTTCTTATAAGATATCTTTCATTATCTCTTTCTCACTTCTCTTCTCTCACTAACGGCCATTGTGAAATTTTTGTAGTTGTTGATGCAGCTTCAATTCCATCAAACATTACCTCAAGTTCAAAGACTAGTGTATTCATTTCTTTTTTTTTTTTCAAATTAGATGAGTTTCCTTCCTTTCTCCAAATTTGCTTTTCTTTCTTACTCTTTCACTATTCTAATTTGTTCATTCTCCCATAATTTTCATTGTAAATTTTTGTTCTTTTATTTTATTATACATTGTTATATCAATTATGGAAAACAAATAATATTGTTTGAATTTTTAATATTCATATGTTTTAAAAATATTTTATATTTTTCAACCTTCTATATGCATAGACAGTACAGTTAAGTTGTTATATTCCTTTTTATTTACTTTACTCTTCTATTTTTTGCTTTTAATTTATTCTCTCTTCTATGATTTACAATGTTTTATCTATTGAATATATTTCCTATCACATATATTTTCAAACAACTCCATCAATGTTAGTGTTTTGGCATATGTGTCTTATGATGTGTAATATAGCAAAATATTTTTCTTTCAACTTTTTAATATATAATATATGTTTTTATCAATTTGCATTGGATTGGATATGGATGTGTTTTAATTATTTTGTTTGGATTTGTTGAATGTATTTTGATTGATTTGTTTGGATTTGTTGTTATGATGTTCTTTAGGATGTGTTATTAAAATTAAATTTTAAAATATCACTAATTTAAAATTTTAATTGATTGTAATTAAAATTTAAATATTTGTCCAAATGATGCATCGTATAATTTCATAAGCAAATCGTCACTTGAAATATTTTTAAAAAAAATGTTAAACCTAGCTATATATATATATATATATATATATATATATATATATATATATATATATAGTAATATCATTTATTATTTTTTGGTAATTTTAAATTTTTTAGTAAAAAATTTCTCTTGCCAAAAGTATAAATACATTTAACGACACATATTGTGATGTAAAATTTAAATCTTCTTTAAATTAATGCATATTATTTTACAATGTATCTATAATTGTAATAATAACAATATCATAATAATTTATATTTCCTATAATCACTAAGTCTATTACAATACTTATCTTTCTATGGCTCATCAATAATACAAACTTAAATAATAATTCTTTTTTTTTGTATTTGCAACTAATAGAATGATCCTCTATTTATTATATACAATAATATAATTAGTATTAATCTATATAGTAATATAATATTAATTAATCTATTAATATGGTTTCCATATCAGTTCTAACAATGAGTCATACTAATTTCATATTAGAATTCTTCACTTATGAAATATCCTAAGTTATGAAAATTTAAAATTCTATATCTATCGAGAGAAATGGAAAAAAGACAATTTTCATCAAAATTGATATCAATAAGTAGTAAACCTTATTTAAATTTACAATAATTTTTACCACTATCAGTTCTATATATTTTTTCTCTTTATTATTACGTTTATATTTTTCATCTTTTGTTATATATTTAATATTTTTATTTATTTTAGTTGTTTATTTTTTTTAAGTTCATTATCACACTTGAATTGTCTTCACCTATTATTTTGGAAGCTTTGAAAATAGTTCAAGATTAGAGAGACAAGTTATATGATCAAGAAACATCCTTCAATAAATACATTGAATTGTACAAGTTGTTTCAAGAATAATATTATAATTAAGAAGGACATCAATTTGGCTATAAGTGATATGACTAATTCCATATGGTAATGAAGTTTAGAAGCATAGGATTATAATCTTTTTTGGATTAATGCTAAAACAATATAAATGACGTAGCTACTAGATATGTTGATGGTTAGTATAGGTAGTTTTAATGATATAGATTTCTAAAATATTGGAGATTATATATGTATATATATACTAATGATTTTATTGGAATGTAATGGTCTTGGTAAGAACTTATTGATATATTTCAATAATAAAAATCCAATTTACAAAATACTTATGATTATGTTTTCAATTATGGGTTGCTAATTCAAAATTTGAATCAAGATTGTAAAGCTCAATTTCATTTTTTACCTTTATATACTATTATTGTATTAAATTTTTTTAATCTTGGATTTAATTAATTTGAATTTAGTTACACAATTTTATTGTCTCAATTTTGAATAGGATTTTATAGATGAATTTTTTGCTCTAATTGAATACAATTGTCCAAATGATATTAAATTTTATGATGCTCTTTTTATATTTTATTTATTATTTAATTATTTAACTAACTTATTTTTAAAATTAATTTATATATTCAATTTACGATAAGGTATATTTAATTAAATTGTTATTTATTTTTAGTAATGGCCAATACATTATTTTTCAATATCATCTTGTGTATATTAAAAACTAGTGATGTATATGTCAAATACCCTTTCGTTTTAAATATAATGAAATAAGTAATTTTGGCTACTTTTAAAAGTTTCAAAACAAGAGTTACATTCAATTTTTCACTTCATTTAACACATAAAAAGATTGATAAGATGATTTGTAAGATATATCGCGGATTTGATAGTGTACTTCAAAGACACATGAATAGCTACGTTTATACAGCTTTTTAGAATTCACTTTATTTCTTAATAAAAGTTAATTAAAATCTCCGACTTTTATTTAAACCCAGCCTTTTACTTTATAAGAATCAAATCTAAATCCATTACCTCGCCCAAAAAAAAAAAAAAACAAACGAATAAATGAATAATCAATGCCAATCTTTCATTTTTTGACCTTTAGTTTTAATCAGCGCACCTACATTTTTATTTTTTATTGACGATTGTATACAGAAAGGTAAAGGAAAATTTCTTCTCACCATAGATCAGATTGCGGTGCGTTCGTTCAATATTGGGCATGTGTAGACTTGAGGTGACATTGCCCTATTATTCGACGGGTTTGTATCCTCTAATGCATCTTCAACATGATCTTGTGATGTTAAATTTTCACCATTGATTAAACACTCTTTTAACATAATTAATTTTCTTTCTACTTTAAGCAAGAGTGAGAATAAAAAAATGACCAGATCATGTCAATTATTGACATGAGAGGATCCTGCTCTATTATTTGACGAGACCCTAGAACGACAGGGAGAGGGGCCAATAATTGAGTACGTGGGAATTTCGCAAAGGGAAGACGTAAGAAAGATGTCAAAAAAGATGCTTTCTAATGATTATCTGATTCATGCACATCATACATACTTCATTCGCTTGATAATGGGAGGTGATACAGTTGAAATAAGGCGGGGACAACACAACTTTAATTACCATCCACAACACACCCTCAGCGCCCGCCACTTTCTTTCACTTTATTCACCTGCAATGCCATACAAGTCCACGAATCATCATTTCAACTACCGGAAAGTGAAATCCAAGTCTTTATTACTATATATGTGGCTACAAAGCCGCCCTCTTTCCCCTTCTTTGGATCCTTCTTGTCATTTTTTTTCTGTCCCATTTCCTATTCCCACATATATAGTGATAATATTATCTATAATCTTTTATTTAACCAATATTTTTAACTATTCATAATTTGAATACATGATAAAATTTAATTAGTGAAATAAAAAATGAGACAGAAACGGAGAAAGAAAAATTGGATCCCTTGTCCCAACCATATTACTATTTATATGCATATGGAAAATAATAATAAAAATAGTAATTATTATTCTTTGATGGAGATTGGCCAACAATAATTGCCGCAAGTGCGACGAAGGCCCTTAGTCATTCCTTCTTATCATTCTTCCTCAACGCCCAGTTCCTCATAGTTACGATACTCGTACTAGGTATAGGTATGGATTATAAAAATTTTCTAAAAACTACGGCAAGGGTATAAGAATATATATCATATAAAAATATAAAATTATAATTAATAAAATAATTATATCATAAAATAAATAATTTTTTATGATATTTAAATAAAAATATTTAAAGAAATACAAGATTTCAAAGGATAAGATAATACTTTTTATTCATTTAATTGTCAAATTTAATCTTTTATAAGAATTAATTTATATTTAAATACTATTTACTTATTGTAGCTTTTGTTGATTAACAAATACTTAAAATACCCAACAAATACCGGTATCAGATGAATACCAACTATGGGTACGTTAACCATTTTAGAGTACATATGCTTAAGAGTGTTTTGCTTTCTTTGACTAGTCTATGATGTATGGTTATTTAATAAAGACTTCAATCCTTTGAATTATCACTCGCATTTTTATAATAGAGTGAGATATGCGATGAAAATTATAGAAAAATTTGTTTTCATTTCTATAATAATATAAACATGCGTAGTTTCATATTATCTTAATTTATGATAATAAAAAGATGGTCAATAATGTGCTGTCATACATTTACGTGAAAATTTTTTTTCGTACATTATAAGAGGAAAGAAATTATTATAAAAGATGCAGCCTGGCATTGCGATTTTATTTGGCTGATTCTATATTTATAAGTCGCAAACTGATTTGATTGTGACCAGGAAAAGTTACCTGTATTGTGAAATTCAGTTGAACAATCCAACCAAGCCAACTAAAGCAGTTAGATTGGTGTACTTTCTTAATCTTTTTGCTTTTTGGTGCAGTGTGTACTAGGTGCACTTTTTGTTGCATCAATCATATTCCATATTGGGTAAATTAAGAGATTAACTAATTGTTAGATGAACGTTAATTACGTCATAAAAAAAGATGAATGTTAATCCTCTATTAACATATTTAGTGAATATGTACCATATTTAGATTAGTAAGTGATTTGTATCGAATTTATTTGTATCCTATGATCTGTAGCTGATTTGTTTGTTTAAGTTTATAACTAGGCAGGTTCGGCAAAAGGGTGGACTCATTGGGGTTGAGGACAAAATTTGGGAGATGTGGACAATGGTGTGGGACAAAATAGTCATTTTGTACATTCTTTGTTTAGTTGTAGAATTCAAAATTTAGGAGTAAGGGAGGTTTTTGTAATGTTTTTAAATAAAATGAAGGAGTTGGGTGTCAACTTAAAATTAGAATAGTATAAATATAATGTTAAAATATCCCAATGGGATAAATGTATTTTTTAAAAAAATAAAACACAGTTCACGAAAAAATTTATCCCATCATATGATATTGTACTAAGATATCTATTCAAAATAAACCTGATATTGTTGTATTAATGTAAACGTCACAAGGTGGGTGTAAGTCTACCACATTTTAAGGTTTTCGAGCCATAAAGTAGAAAATAATAAACTAGAAAGGGGCTTGAAAGAGATCCATGAAAGTGTAAGGGCTTGCAATGGGGGAGTTGGTTGCATAACCCCACATCCTAGTAGCCAATTGTTTGTAAGCAGTTTGTGTAAGATGGTAGGAGTCCCAAAACAAATATTCATCGGGTTTGTCGCATAATTGGAATTGTTTCTCCCTCTTTTTCCTCCGCAGCTGTACTCTCCTCTATGCGGCCCCCTTCCACAGCATGCTGTTATCCCATTCTTCAAACCTGCATCAAATAAACAATCACAATTTTTCATCAATCAACACCATTTTCTGCGTTCATTCCTTTGTTTTCTTTTTTTGGGTCTGCCCTGAATTTAAACTTAATAATGGGCCTTTTATTCCAACTGGCCCAGTTACAAGAAAAATTCAACAGCCTATCTTAGTCTTTTGAAGGATTTATGGAATGAAGCCTAATATATTCCGTCTGTAAAACTCGAGCCCATCGTTAATAACACAATCACCACCATTGACTGCGAATGGAGTCTGACCAAAAATATGATTGCCAATGGAGTTATGGCAACAGAAGATGATGGAGTTATGGAGTATTCTATTTTGACTGAAAAAATGTGGAGCATTCTAAATTTATAATTTCATTATTTGGAGTTAGTGAAACATTTCCATGATACTAACCAAAGATACATATTACGAATTATTTTTAAGTGAAGTTTAGATATTTTATGTCATTAGCCATTTTTTTACATGCACCGTTGGTTATCAATTGGATGAAATTTTGTTTATGATCAGTGCCAAAAGATGATTTGAAAATTAGGGGAAGAATTTGAAGGAGAGAGGGAAGAATAGATCATTTTCTATTATGATTTGAGACGAGTGTGGATAAAAAGAAAAAGAGAGAATAAAATAACATACGTTAAAATGTCTTGAACTTATCATATATGAGTGGACTTTTTTCTCTTTCATGTGATAAGACATATTAAATCCGTAATAGTATATATACATAAATATATATAAAGAAAATATTTTTTCTTCGGAGGCAGCTCCCCCCGTCTATGCCATCTTTCGCTACTGTTTATGATTAAAAAACACATTACATATATTGAAACAAATTAAAAATATTCAAAGAATATAATTTAAGAAAAACTAGACGGAGGGAGTACTGGATCGGTAAAATAAAACTATAATTTAAGCTTTTCCATACTCGAAGAGACTAATACCATATTTTGAGGGATTGTTGATCCTACGTGTGAGATCAGTATTGAAATCATAGAGAGAATATTTAAAGCCCTTTAGCTGCTTCTCCAATTCCGAGAGAAGCACAGATAGAGCCTGATTATGTGAACTTGCAAGGGACGAAAGCTCTTCTAAGCAGCCACCATTCCCTTGTAACCTAAACTGAAGTATTCTGGTGCCTGGAAGACAACCCAAGGGTGGCACGTTCATGAACCCAAATTTTCTAGCCCCTCTCTTGTATATTTCCTGAAATTATCAATATAATCAAAATTGTACGTGAAATACACATATCCTCATCAAGCATGGACAGTAAATAGAAAATGAACAATAAAAAGATAATAGTCATTCTCAATCTGGTAGGAGAGTATTGGTAAGTTTATTTGATCCATAAGTTGGCTATATCAATAGTGAGATTGATTTATATACTCTAACTGTAAAATATTTTATATTGTCAATCAATTATGTGTATTCATATATATGATTGTTTTATATAATTAATGTAAGAGTCAAAAACCCTTTGTTTTAGTTAGAATTTTAGGCTGAAGGGCTTCGGCCCTCTAGAGTAGCAATAAAAAGAAGTTGAAATGAAAGTGTATCTCAATTTAGATTATGAGCAGATCTTTGAGCTTATTAAGAACTTATGGAAATATTAATAGATCATTCAATAGGAAAAATTAGGAATTGAACTTAAGTCACATGTTAATTCACGGGTTGAAGGTCGAATAGATGAATTAACTCTTGTTGACCAATCATTTTTTATAACATTGTAAAATATGGTTCAATTATATGTCTAAAAAAATTGTACAATGACATGGTTCAACAAAATTAAATTGATTGATAACTAAGTCATGATGAGGTGATAACAAATTATTAAAGAATTTAATTTTTATGTATTAACAATGTAAAAGTTTTACATCATTATTCCATTGTATATAACATATTAATTAACAAATATGATTAACTCTCATCTTTATTATTTGAAAAAGATATTTAAATTGAGAGGTTTGATTGGATAATAATGTAAAATTCGTGTATCAAAATTAAATTACATGTAATCTTTTTCTCCAACTATAATGCACTCAAGTTATATTCATATTTCACTTGCTATCACTTAAATTTGCCTGTCACTTATAGCACATTTCCCTTTCAAAATGATTTACCGTGGATCTTGCATAATGCACTCTTACCAACTCAATATAATAAAATAAAAAGGGGAAATTTTTTACATTCTAAATCTTTTTCAACAAGCAGCACGCAGCCTTCTCTAATTTATTCAAAATCTATGCATTAACCTTTAAATAGAGACATGAACAATGAAGATTTGTACCTTGATAATGGAAGTCAAGTTACCAGTAACCATGCTAACGTATTGTGGAGAGCGAGAGTTAACAAGAACATCAGAATCCGTCAAGAAAGGGCTAAGGTAATCGTTAGATCCGACGCTAAACAAGTAAACAGCTTCTGATAACAATGTTTTAGCGTCAGAGCTGCCTAACTTGTGCCTCAACCATGTTGCTACTTTCTTGAAGTTTCTTGCTTGTGTTTTGAGTGGTATTACCTGAAAATATATATATATATATATATATATATGGGATCACAGAGCTAGTCATCATTGTTAAGGCATCCGCTGTTAATTAGTTCTTACTTGCCTCATGACTTCAGATATAAAACCTTCAAGTTAACAAAATGCATCTATGTAATGAAAAACGAAGAGAAAACAGCAAATCGGTACAATTAAGATCCGATCCAATAAACATCTCTATGGTTAATTATGTTATGCCTTCCAAATATAGTAAATTTACATGCATGTCACGCTAGTGTTTTTAAATCACACTGTTAATTAATGGATGCTTGACACTACATGCACCTCCAGTCCAGACACTTGGGGAGATACATAAATTGTGCATCTCCCATCCCATCCCATTCTGCACTAAAACAAACAGTGCCCTCCCTCCCAATCGGCACGTGGACACCGATCCAGATATGCTAGCTAACCAGCTAGCTTATGCAGTCTATGCTTTGGGAAAAGATATATGGATTAATAATTATTATATACTTATGTATTGATATTTTAAAATCATCAAAAAAATCTCCTTAACCAAACCAATTAATTAGAGCAAAATATGCGAAGGAATTAGACTTACCGATCCTTGAAAGGTTTCAACAAGAGCACCCGCTCCACCAGACGCAAAATTCGCGCCACTGTAATAGTTGGTATTATGCGGTTGAAGAAACGGTGGAACCAATGGCAGATTTGCATATTCAGCTTGAGAAATAGATCGAGCATACACAAACATATACATGAACAAAATCAAGATGCATGCTACATATATATTTATCGCGGATGACAGGATATCATATATTCATATAGATATAAATCAAATTGGATTTGTACAAATGAGAAGACATATATATAAATATATATAAGATCTGCAAACTAAACCTTACCGATAAAATCCGAAATCAAGCGGCCATCGGAGAATCTCCCGGTTGGGAACTTGAAGTAGGTTTCTCCATAAGGCCAGAAATTTGCTTGGTCAAGCGCCGTCGTGTTTATATAGTTGTTGTTGCCTGCATCTAGGAAAGAATCGCCAAAGATGAACAACGCAACGTGCTTTCTGCCTCTATAATTGGACTTGCTTCCATGTGCCTCAGGTATAATTAGAGCTATGAATAACACAAGCCAGAGACAGCCTCCTAGATTTTCCATGATGAACTTCATATCATCACACACTCCACAATTCTATCTCATTATTCATGTAATAAGTACTACCCAACTCATGTATTATATAACTAAACTACTAACGACTTGGTTTCTATGCTCGAGGAAAATAACATGCTCTTTTTTGTATTAGTCAACGTAATTTCTCTTGTGGAAATGATAACATGATTCGATATATTTTGATTTTTGTGTGAATGTTATCAGAAGCTAAAAACATTAAAATGAAGTACCCAAAAAAAAAAAATGAAAATGAATTCCCACAGCTGATGGCCATTTTAACTTTTTAGTTAAAATTGACAACTTCCATTAGCTGATAATATATAAGATATTTGATTATCAAAATATATATATAAGATATTTTCCCATTATTAGTGCCATGACATTTGATTAGACTGAAGTCAGATATATATTTTGTTGAATTTGTTGAATGTAATGCCTTACAATGGCCGACTCCTTACTCTTAAGTGCTTGCCGGGTACTTACAAAGCTCTGAAAGCACAATAGGAGAAAAAAAAAAGTTGGGGGCAATTGATGAGATTTCAGCCGAAAACGAGGCAAGTTCAGAATACGTTGATGAATTTTAGTCCCAACCACCATTTGCAGTGATTGATGTTTGAATATTTTTAGTGAGAAAGAGACGGAGACTCCGAAATATTTGGTGTGTTGTTCTTGTCATCTCTCGCGTGCAGACCAATTTATTACTTTCTTTCTTTCTTTCTTTGATGCGAGCCCATCTTGTCATGTCACTTCCTTGATTCTGACACACATTTTGGTTATTATTCCTTGTCGGACTTCCGTTCTTTGCGCTGTTCAAAAGTCCTTTTAGAAAAGAGAATCATTATCGTGTAACTATCCACCAAGGTAATGGTATTTAGAACCTCTACATAATATCATTAAATTTATGTATAGTTTAATGTAATGAAATTGTTTCTGTTTAGCTCGATCGATTGAGCTCATGTTATCGAAAAGGAGAGGAAAGAAAAGCACAGAAGAAAAATGGGATGAAGGTGAGTTTTCTCTTGGCTTGGTTCAACAGAAAAGTAGGGAGAAAAATTAATCGGATCACATGGAGCCATATAAATATCTAATACTCATCTTTCTTAAATACATAAATATCTTACTCATAAAATATAAGTCTTATCACTTATTTTTTTCTTAACTTTTTCTCTTTTCATTACTTTTTTACATTCATATAAGACCTATATAGATATTTAAACCATATAGGTGTTAAAATAGAATTTTTCATATAAATATTTTTCTCCAAATTTGTGAAGAAAATGACAGGAAAAGAGAAAATTTGATACCCTTAAAAAAGAGGGAAGAAGAAATAAATATAAAACATAATTAGTAGTGTTGAAAAAAGAAAAAGAAAGAGAATATCGTGAGATTATTTTTTTTATGCAACAATCATTTTCTTTTACTTATTTTTTATTCATTCAAGCACATTGAAAAAACATCATTTTCTCTCTGTTTTCTCTTTCTCTCATTTTTATCCACACAAACCATATAAGACAATGGCCTTTGTGTGAAGATTTATTTGTGTTTCTTCCCTTTGGTGCAGGCATCCTTTCCATCATGTCAGCATACCACTTTCTTTGGCTCAAAAGTGCATATATAGCCCTCTATGTGTCGCTGTGGCCCCGAGACTAGAAGAGAGGTGCAAGAGCCTATGGCATCGCACAGGCACAAACAAATAAAGTAAGAATGAATTATAGGACTCAGCTTTTCGACTAACACAACGGAAGCATTTACCCAATGCAGATTATCTTTAGTCTAAAAGCCTCGATTTTCGATTAAAGCAGATTTGGCAGTCAAAAGAAATGGGCCAGGAATCACTCTGCATCTTACTGTTTAGATTTGAAAGTTCTTTTACCAGAAGATTCAACGCTAGTAACCCCTTTTTGGCATCCTCAAATTACATACAATGCGATTAATTAATTATAAGGTCCCAAGTTTCAACACAAATATAATGGGCCTCACATCACATGAAGCGCCAAAAACTAGAAAGCCAGAAAGCCAAAAGCACAGGCAAGCTAGGGGAGTTGCTTAACTTTACAGATTGAGAGTTGGGTTGGTACTTTTGACACAGTTCCTGGGACCTCTCTTGCAGTTTTAAGTGGCTTTGCCATCTGTGAGTATTACATTATATGTACAAAGATGAAGCACATTTCATAGAGATGGCTTTGGATTTGCCGAGAACAGAAACCTGAAAAGGATATCCATAGTTATGGGCCGTTTCAAATTTCAATCATACATTTATTAAGCCTACTACAAACGAAATAAATAACTGATCGATCAAGCTTAGCAAATTATACATACCAAGTCACTTTTAATGAGTTTGGAACTGTAAACTTCAGTACTTGTGGACGCAACCTCCCTTAAATTAATACTCATATAACAATCCAGTGCAATCTGCAAAAATAAAATTACCAATCTATTTAATTAAGCAGAACAAATAAGATTTCGTCCCACCTGCATGTAGCTCCAAATTAAGTTGATATTGGTAGATATTTGAATGATAATGACACTAGGTCATTACAGAAAAAGAAAGGACCAAATCCTTGGTGTAATTCTTTTCATTTCAAAATTTCAAGCTTCAACTATGGTTCCACACTATCAATGACAGACCTCTAGAAGGCCGATGATAAAACTATTCTTTTCTAAAATTTTCAATTTTTTTTTTCGGTCATTGAAATTTTCAAATTCAGATTTGATTCAAATGGATACGTACGGTATATTTCTTTGGTGGATTGTAACCCAAAAGCAATTGGGGTCCAAAAAATAGTTTTTTTTTCAAAAAAAATGGAAACGCACCACTAACCTTTATCTCAAGTAGTTTTACATGAAGTATCCACACGTGCGCTCTAGCATCCCCTGTGATTTTCACCTGTGGCATGTTTTGCTTGGAGTGTTCTCGTAACGATGCCTTGTCAATGATTTTACTGAGATTGACACATTGCAATAAGACACGAGATGGCACCCTAACATCATCACTGTGAGGAGGTTGAAAAAACCAAGGAATACGAATAGTTCCTATGGGCAAACCTTCATGATAAACAAGAAACCTTGATGGGCTATAGCCTATGCCAAACTTATTATGATTTTCGGCGTTGAAGGTTAAGGAGATTACAGATGAAACCAACAGGGTTGTATTAGAACGATTATCAGTCTCGTAAAAGTTTATTTTAACCTCTCCAATGGAGAAAACAGGTTTGTGGGGTTTCACGATTAGGATTACAAAGCAAGTGGCTAGTCCAACCACCACTAATGTGATCAAGAGGAAGATGAGCAGAAAGAAACAGCATTTCTTGAAAGAAAACGCGGGATAAAGTTCTTTCCAACAGAAGCAATTCCAATTCTGTGTGGACTCATCCATTGCAGATCGATTATATATCATTCTTGAGTTTAGAGGCCAATTAAAACCATTTTCAATAAATAAATGCACCTCTTCTGATTCTTTTAGATTTATTGTTAATTACTTACGCAGCTAGTGCTAGCTACTTCAATGTGAAGGAGGAATGGGATGTCTTTCTTTGACGGTAGCCATCAATTATTCCTTTATAATTCAAATTTTGATACCAAAACCTACTGAGCAGAGATCCTGCGCAGAAAGCAACCATTTTGTTGAAACTGTTCGTTTGACATAAAAACAGGACAAAGTAGGATGGATATTCAAGAGTAGAGACATACAATGATTGTTTCCCACCAATTATACCCATAAATTAACCTCAACTAGCAAAAGGAGTGCTAGTATGTACTACTTTAATTTCTTGCCAAGAAAAGGAGTGCTATCATTTTAACTTTAGTATCTCGTTACTCCATAGCCGCCGTAACAGAGAATTACTAACACTAAATTACCTCACTCAACTTCTATTATTGGATTCCCTATCCAATATCCATAGGTAGCACCAAAACCACGTATGTTATGTTAAATGAGGGGGCCGGGGGAAGAAAGAAGTTGTTCTCCTTGCAAACAGTGGGACCAATCATCAATCCATCAATAATCAATGATCAATAATTGGGTTAGAAATTCACTAGCAGTACTGCTCTGTCTGATGACCTGACACGTATAACAATCAATCGCGAGGGCACCTCCTGTTGTTAATTTTATTCAATGCTGTCATCTCAGCCGTCATCACATCCCAAACTCTCTCGCCGCCCAACCTACAGTTGAGCTCGTCAGTGGGGTCTGGTCACTTTCCGTTCTTGACTGTCACACCTTGGACTCGACCAGTTGCACTGGCAGCCATATGATACCACTGCCCATGTCGGCACGTCCCGTCTCACAACAAACATGCACCAGCAGCCCACGCAGTCGCTTGTGTTATCCCTCCGACATGATACGATATTTTTTTTTTTTCTTTTTTCAATACAGGTGTCAACATCATAAATAGTAACTAATTTTCTTAAAATACAGAGCTCACGTATTATATATCTTCCATGATCAAATCCCTAACTAATATTTAAGATTTAAGAAGCTCAATTAACATATATCATATCAAACTCTATATTGATTTTCATTTCATCTATTATTGGATCAAATCGGACATGTAGCAAGATCTCTATTTCATTAACACTGAATGGAGTGTGAATCCACGTAATATTCAATGTAAGTTATGCAGAGATAACATTACTCAAGAGAATGAAGCCGGGTGGGTTTTACTTTTTACCGTAAGGTTCATTTCTATGCCGTCCCTCCCTTTCTCTTGTATATTCTTGAGGAAATTTTCTTGCATCCTCCTGGAGAAAGAGATATGACTCTTCTTCCATGTGAAACTAACATCATGAAAAAAGTTTCAAAAGATGTGAAAGTAGTGGGACGACCACAGTACATATAAGTGTTCCTTTTTTAAGTACTCCTCCACACTTGAGCGAATTCAACGTTCAGAATCTCTCAATCCTACTAACATAGCACAGCATCAGCAGGTAGCAGCAGCTCCTAACGAAATCAGCGTATGCCCATATTATCTATTCTCTCCCTTGCTGGAGAATTTATTATTATTATTATTATTGGCAGAAAAAGAAAAGGATAATCAATATCTCCCCAAATCCTCTCGAACTTGAATGACTCAACTGGCCCAGAGAATAATGTTATAATGCAGGTTTCCAATCCATACAATGTTACAAGGCAAGTTACCAATCCATACAGCCAAGAATACCAAACAGCACAAATTCGAAATCACCCTAACAGGGGGAAACTGATGGCTTCATGATCGAAAGACCATATTGAAAGAACTAAGTTAACAATTATCAACCCAAGATTGTATGTATCACAGATCATACATAACCACCCTTATGAACATCAAATTGAAAATCCCCAAAAGTAAGGTCTCAAAAGGCAAAGGACGATGCCTAAGTAACTATATCGTCCCACACTTGTTTAGCTACAAGAGAATGAACTTCATACATGCTTAAAGCTCAGCATTAGTTTCTTTAACTCCAATCTCCAACACAGATGACAATCATTCCTGAAAGCAACACACAATGAATATAACATTCTATTTCTTTTAGACACATGCGTCCTGTAAGAGAGCAACAAATGCGGAAAAAAGAAGAAGAAAGTAACAAACCCAGAAGGAGAATGAAAATTACTAACTTGTAGCTTTATTTACATAAACACAGACCAAAAGCCGCTCAGAAGACTCCACCAGCCATGGAAGGAATGTCATCAAAGGTCCAAAGGTTCATCAGGTTTCCACCATCCTGGGTAGTGTCTCCAGCTAGCAAGGATTCAAATGAAGTATCATCATCCCAATTCCCTTCAAGAAAAGGCATCTGAAAGAATTTCAAATCGGACTCAATATCAACAAGCTCTTCTGACAGTGTCTTTGCAGTATTATCTTGCATAGGTACCACATTCTGAGAGTTTGACTGCAGGTTTTTCTGTTGATTGGCATCTTTCACAAAATGAGATTCACCTTCCAAAGGAGCAGAAAGCATGGATGAGATCTCAGGAGTCTTCGGGGCCTGTTCACCCCACCCAAGATCTGAATAATCAAATGAATTGCTCCCCTGATCCGAACTAAAGTAAAGGGTCACATCATCAGGTGAGGTAAGGGATGTGAGTCCATTTCCAATGTCAGGGAAGGCGTCCATGTTAATGTTAGGATACTGGTTAACCAGTACTGGTTTCTGTTCAACCACATCCAGAGGGTTCTCCTCCTGATTGTTACAAACTCTGAACTTGTGGCTCAGATTGGGCTGAACAGTGTTGTTCAGAATTGCTTTGGAACGTTTTGGGGAAGCACCTGAAGCCTCCTCAGGGAAATTCACCTTGGCTTTCTTGCCACGGATCCTCCGTGCTTCAGCATCGTAAGCTCTTGCAGCTTCTTCAGCAGTGCTGAAGGTTCCAAGCCAGACACGAACCCCTTTTCTTGGATCACGGATCTCAGCTGCCCATTTACCCCAAGGACGCTGACGGATTCCCCTGTACTGATTCTTCCTCTTTCTTTTTGCACTCTTCTCAGCTTGCCCTTTGAATGCCACAGGTTTTACAGCTGCAGATCCATCGGTACAATTGGAAAATGATCATAAAAAATGAAAGAATGACATCATATCATAAGCCAACACACATGAAAATAACCATTTTCCCAGCTGTCCCAAGAACCATTGGAGGACATTAAACTCCCCCACAAGGTGGTTATTGAGAAATTAACATGAAAAGCTAGTAATGACAATACAACAGCAGATGAAATCAAACATCAATCATATACCTAAATCCTAAACATTAATCATTCCAATGGGATCCCCACAAAGTCACTCCTATACTCAAATCAGTCGAAAAGTTAATTGTTGTACGAATGGTGCATAAACACCCAGAGGAAAGCAGCAGAAAGAATGGAGTCCTAGCTCAATTTTTAACAACCGAGACGAGAGAACAAATTATTCCAGAGAACAACACAAGATCTGTTAAAAAGCAAAAACCTTTATTGCAGATCTAGGACTAAAATTCAGAGCGGCGCTAGCTAATTATCAAGTCCAGAAACAAAAAACACAAATTAGATTAACTTTTTATTTATTCAAAGGGCCCAGACAAGACAACTATATGGCAGAGATAAATAGAAACGACTTCAATGGCATAAATAAATTGAAGAAAATAAAAATCAGTCAAAGCAATTGAAGATTGACAATCAATCGTCATCCGAAGATTAAAGAGAGAACAAAATGAAAGCTAAGTGAATGGATGAACTATGAAGAGAAGAGAGATCCAGTACAGAGGGAGGGAGAGAATGGATTAGTTACCACGTCCTCGGGACTTGGAAGAGGACTTGGCGGCGGTGAAAGCAAAGGGCTTGACATCGACGAGCACCACGTCGTCGTCGTCGTCGTCGCAGTCTATGTCAGAATCGTCCTTGAATTGCCTGAAGTCAGCCTCGAAATCGTCGTCGAGGTCGATCACCTCACTCTTCCCTGAACTGCTTTTCTTCAAGTCCGGCCACAGGTAATCCGCCGTCAGCCGGCGAGATCTCGCCCTCACCGCCGCCGCTGCCGGAATGAAGTCCGAGATAATAGCACCTCCACACATCTCTCCGCCAACTGATCAGATCTTTGCTTTTATTTGTTTTTTGGGACAGAAAAAGGCTGAAGCTTTGTTACTACGCAACAGAGATTAGATCTCACAACTCAACTATGGCTTCTTGTTTTTGTTGAATGAATGACTGGATATGAAGACGAAGGCTTTTCTTTTTCTTTTTCCTCGCTCAGGGATTTTATATATCTATCCATGTATCCAATTAATTAATTATTAATTAATCATGACTTACGAGTTTGGTGAGGAAGCGTGAGGTTAATTTATATATTCTTTTTCGGAAATGGGAGTCGGTAAATGGAGAAGACAAGATTGTGAGTATTTTGTTGTGTTACTATTATGCCCCTGGTTCACCTGCAGATTTACCACCACGCTGGAGCTGGAGTGGTTCTATTCGTTATTCAATATTAATTTAGACGTGTTGACTGATCGAATCTGGAAGCAACCGGAATCATTTTTATTGACTTGCTGCTATTGTGCGTCCTTTAATTCGGATTATTGGATCAAACCGTAACAATTGATTTGTTCACGGGTTGAATTGCACCCGACATGTCACCCCTTTTGAAAATTTTTACCCAACCATTCAATTATATATATATATATATATATATATATATATATATATATCACATTAATAAATATTATTAATTTTTATTTTTATAATTTGAAAAGTTATAAAATTGAGAGATTTGATTAAATACAATGTAAAATTCTTACTATTAATATGGCTTTGATAACTTTAAAAATACTTTATGTAGAAATTAGTCTTTATATTTTATGAATAATAATAATTTTTTTTAAAGAAGTTTCATGGCTTCTTGGGAAAAAAATTATATATTTAGAGTTAATGATTCATGTATTTCTTAAAAAGAAAATATGAAGAGAATCAGAGGCGGAGGATCTTAAAGGCATATAGGCAGCACTAACCCCTCCCCCATCCCAAAAGTTTTTTTTTGTCTTATGTATAAATATACATGTGTTGTCCCTAAAATATTATATAATTGCATATGATTATTAAAGAGTTAATATATCTTAGAGTAAATCTACTATTTAGTTCTTTAACGGCTTTTGTTTAAACACCTTAATTTTTAAAATATTAAACACATATACTTTAATTCTCATAAGATTTCATATTGTATAACATATTGATCTCTCTAAATAAGGAAACATATAAATATTGGTTCTTAAAAGATTAATTACGTATATTTTCATTCTCAAAAGATTTCATGTTATAACATTAATTTCTTAACAGAATAATAATATAAACATCAATACATAAAAAATTAACATATTAAAAGCTGATTTTTTTAGGGACCAAAGATAAATATGTTACAAGTTGAATCTTTCAAGGACTGACATGTTTAAATCAATATTTCAGGAACTAATTTGTATATTATTCCAATACAGGATGGAGTATACCTTGTGAGGAGCACAAATGTACTGCGATCTTCTCCTCCATGCTCCAGTGTACGGACGATGGTTTTTTTGGCGTTTTTCCTCCTCACTATGGTGGTTGGAGCACCAAGGGTGAGACTGCAAGGGACTTTGACGCCCAAGTAAGTTTCAGGGAATGAGAGATATGCGTAACATCAAAATGAATAGCATACCTTGAAGGGATCTCTTTTCCTTTTATTTATATTCCTTAAGCTTGCCCCTAGGGTTAGCTGGCATGCCCTTTGGTACGTGCACTTATTCTAAGCTGTAACGGGTTGTGTTGACCTTATCCTGGATATCTATTTTGGGCATCGCTATGCGCTCCTCCCGACCTTGTGTATGGTTGTTTTGATTTCCTCCGAAGAGAATCTCTTCTAGGTTCAAGCTTGATGCTACTCCTGGACCTCGGTGGATCAGGGGTGGTCCTCCCTTGGTGGTCCTTGCCCTTGGCGGACCTCGAGTGGTTCTCCCTTGGTGGTCCTTGTCCTTGGTAGACTAGATGGATCTCAAAGGGATTCCCTAGTTTTTCTAGTACTTCAAGAGGGAGGTGATCTTATCCTCTATTTGAGGTTATCTAGGTCCTATCATAACATATATAATTTTTTTATTATAAGAATTAATATATTTGACATAAAAATGTTTTAAGATTAAAGTGTATGGATTGAGTTTTTTAATGACTAAAGTATTAAAAAAAGATTTTAGGGACCAAGGTGTAGATATATACTTTATAACTTATATGAGAAAAAAATTCACTAAAATATAAGTCCAAGAATATTTTAAATCATTTCACCCACTTTTTTCTTTAATCTAGACCTATCTCAAAAGTCAAAATAGAGAAATATCCTAATTTTTTCCTTGATTTAAATTTTATCTTATTCACACCTTTAATTTTTAAGTCATCTTCGGCCATTGAAGAGTACAAAAATGACAAATTGTTTATCAAAAGTGTTATGTATTTTTACATATTAATTTAATAATATCCAATTCAATGATTCAACCTTGACCCACCAATTGAACTAGTAACCCAGTGACCTGATATTTTGATCAAGTTGATTACCGAGCTAATTCTTAAAATATGCATTTTACGCTTCCTAACCCAACAATAACCTCAACTCAATGTGGATTTATAAAAAAGAATAAAATAAAATAAACTCAACGTGGAATAAATTCCACTTACTACCTTTACATATAAAATATTGTGAACTCGTGTTTGCCATATTTTTCATTTTCTTTCAACTTTTAAAGTACTTTTTATGGTATTTTTTTTTGTAAACTATTGAAATAAGATGTTTGTGATAAAGGTGGTTTGATTTTTCAAACCTATACCATATACTCTTACCTACCTTCTACCAACATATCCAAAAGTCTAATATGCTTTCAGGACAACACATGGAAGTGGCCAATTTTCTAATTATAGGTGAAGTTAGGTAATGTAATATTGAAAATAATTTGTCTAGAGCCTATAAACAGAACTTCACCTTGCACTTCATAAGACTCCCAAACACATTTAGTGTCTTAGCATTTGGGTAATCAGAGAAGATTTTGGCTTTTTTTTTATCTTCTCTTTTCTACCACCACCACCATGGGTGATCATTCCAAACTAAGGTTACTCATATTGTAGTAGAAAAATTTGGTTTGATTATGTAGTTACTTGTCTTTATGTGTTGAGTGCATACATCGGTGAGAAAAATATCGTTACTTATTTTGGATATATTTGGGGCTTAGTTTTAAGTGGAATCTTACCACTTTTGTATCCTTATTATTTGGGATTTGATTTGAGTGGAGTGTGTTAACTTTTGTATCTTCATCATATTTCCATAGTGAAATATTTGGTTGTCGTCTTTGCTTGTGAATATAAGCTTTAACTTAACCACGTTAATCCTTTTGTGTCATCTTTGCTTTACGCTTCTGATATTTATTTTGTGCTACTCTGTTCGTGCCTTTGGGCTCGCCATTTCTCAACAAATTGGTATCAGAGCACATGTAGATTTCTGGAAATTTGGAACGTGGAAGGTGGGACACATTTGGTCAGGTGGCAAAGTGTTATGTTGAAAGTGGAGTTTTGAGAGGCAATGATACCTTTGTTGTGTAAGCATGACTTGCTTAGTTAATTTTGTGATGTCTGACATTTGCTTCAAGTTTATGGGAAGCAAACCATTGTCAGTTTAGTACTACCATTTACAAGACTAAGGGTGTTGATTATGACTTATGGAACCTAGTCCTATTTCGTCAAGGTAGTTTGGCTATTTTAGTATGCCTATTGGCATCCTGGAGAATACGACTTTGATAATTTGAAGAATAATGAAAATCAAATCAAGGTGGAGATGTGATAAAGGTGGTTTGATTTTTCAAACCTATACCATACTCTTACCTACCTCTAGCAACATATCCAAAAGTCCAATGTGCTTTGAGTGTAGTGTAATATCCTCTACTACTTTATGAAATGAGACTGACCACAAACCAACACGGGTTTTGCATGTGCTTGTCCTCAGTCACACTTCCTGGAACATTTCCCAAGAGGTCCAAAAGAAGATACATATTTGTTAGCATAGATAGTACCAATCAATTCATATAAGTAATCTCAATTGTATAGTCTCATACCTATACAACCTTAGGATCCCTCAAATTTGGTGTGTAATTGGTTCATTCATGTATCCCTCCACTTAGAAGCTTGACAGGAGCCGTTCATTGTCCGTGCTTTTCAGCGATCTCTACAACCCCCTCATCACCAGGCGTTACATGCCCACTAGTTTCCAATTGGTCGTCGAACCACACTATATGGGAGGCATTGGCTGAATTCCATTTGTAATATCTCCAACTTATGGATTAATGACTATCCCCACAAAACAACATTTTTTAGTGTGTTTTGTCCTCACTCATACGCTTATAGGAAAACTTTCCAGAGGCCACTCATCCTAAAATTACTCAAAGTCAAGCACATTTAACTATGGGGTTCTTCATGATAGGCTACAAAAAAGAATATGTATCTTTGTTGGCATATGTAGTACCAATCAATTCATATAAGTCATTATCAACTGGATAGTCTCATACCTATCCAAGCCTTTGATCTTTCTCATTCTGTGTGTAATCAGTTCATTCATGTACCCCTCTACTTAAAGCCTAACAAGGGCTCATTGTTCGTGCCTTCTTGTGCGTCACTTCCGCCTTATCACTGGCATTACATGATTTTCGGATGGGTATCTTCTGGAAGTTTTCCCAAGAAGCGTGTAATATGAGCAAACCACGTGAAAAGACCCATGTTGGTTTGCGGGTGTCATCAATCCATAAAGTCACAGGGATGTTACATGCAACACATGGAAGTGGCTTAAGTTTCTAGTTGTAGGTGAAGTTAGGTAATATAATGTTGAAAATAATTTGTCTTAAAGCTCTATAAATAGAACTTCACCTTCACACTTCATAAGACTCCTAGACACATTTAGTGTATTAGCATTTGGGTAGTCGGAGATTTTAGCTTCCTTTATTTATCTTCTCTTTCTATACCACCACCACCATGAGTGGTTATTCCAAGCTAAGGTCATTCATATTGTAGTAGAGAAGTTTGGTTTATTATATAATTTCTTTTGTCTTTATGTGCATATACCAATGAGAAAATGTTAGATATTTTGGGTGTATTTGAGACTTGGTTTTGAGTGGGATCTTACCAATTTTGTATCCCTATTATTTGGGATTTGGGTTAAGTAGAGTGTGCCAATTTTTGCATCTCCATCATATTTCCATAGTGAAATATTTGGTTGTTGCTTTTGCCCATGGATGTAGACTTTAAGTCGAACCACGTTAATAACTTTTGTGTCAATTCTTGCTTCAGCTTTCATAGATTTATTTTATACTACTTCTTGCGCCTTTGGGCTAATTTTTCTTCAACAATGTTCAACATACTAAAATATTCTTCTAATAACTTACCACAAATAGTAAATATGATAGACAAATTCAAAGCCAATATACAAATGGAAGTGTGTGGTTCAAATAACTACTCCTAGGCTTTTCTTCTTACATATGCGTGGGTCATCTTTAAAAAAGAAAACATATTTTCTTGTAAATAGTAATAATCGTGACAAGAGAGGCTAAAATGGAGGGATTGCACATTATAAATGTAACCCTAAATTGAACTGATCAATCATATTTTCTTCTATGAGTTAATTTAAGAATTCTTTGACCTAAAATTTATCACAATGGCATGAGTTGTAATTTATACAACATCTAAGAATTATATTATGCATGAAGAAGATTTTGAGTAATGAAATCTTTAAGCAAACTAGTTAGAAAAATTTATTGTTTCTCCCTAAAAATACTTTCTCTCCATTCTTTATTATTAGTCATGGTAAGAAGGATTATCTTGGTACATTGAAATACTAATATATTTGACTACAAATTATGACCAAATACATTGGTATTTCAATGTTCTAAAATGACATAATTTCCAACACACGACTAATAATAAGAAATGAAGGAGCATATTATTGCAAAAAGGGGTCCACAACATATGTCAACAAAATTGGGTGACATTAATTTTTAGGCATGTTAATATATTAGTACCATATAAGACAAGAGAATGATAATGTAAAATTTCTGTCCAATGTTAACCCTCTCTACGCTAATTATTTGTTACGAATCTAATGAATAATGAGGAAGAAAATTAGAAAGAAATAAAAAAGATAAAAATGTGGGGAAATGAATTTCAATATGAATGTAGAAAAGGCTTAATATCAGAATATGTCATTTCTAGAGTAAAGGATGGGATGGGACGTGGAACGTAATCGCTAGAAGGGGATTATGCCAAAATCACTAGAAAAATAAACCTAAGGTACACAATCTGCCAATGGGTCCACTCCTAACACAAGCTGCATGCGACCTCAGGGAAGCCGCAATATGCCTGAAATGCTGCAACCTGACTAACGTGAGTTGTTTATATAGAAAGAATGAATGATTAAAATATAATTATGTTACTTCTTACGGGTTCGTGTAGTGCCTCATGGTAAACTGGTTCATAATCCGCTTGAAGTGTATTTGTAACCAACAAATATATAAAATTATCTTTTTTTCAATTTTCATCTTTTATCATTCACTAGTATTGGATTTTTTGTTTAAAAAATTTGGCACATAATTTACTAGCTAATTATGTTTGTAAGTTTTCTCTTTTTTGGTTTTTTCTACATATAATTTGTACCTAGCAAATTGTGTACCAGCCACCAAAATCATTTGCACACATGTTCAATATCATTGTAATTATGTGAGCAAACTTCATATGAAAAAAATTGAGCCTAAAAATGTGTTTTCTCCCTTTTGGCTAAAGAGAAATTTAAAGAAGAAAAAAATTTACATAAGATATATATATATACACATTTATGACCTAAGCCTCATAGTAGCGAGCTTGTTAGATTTATAGATGGTCCTATACACTCATTAAAAATTAATTTTCAAAATCTTTCTAATTTAAACTTATTAAAATTATTTAATATTTTTATTTATCATTCATCAAAAAAATATTTATATATTTTATTTATAGTGTATTCAATTAATTGATAAATTATATATATACTTTTAACATTTGAGTAAAAATGGATACAAATAGTCTCTATGAAAAGTGGTTATTTTTAGTTGAAAAATCACTTAATTGAATGTTTCAATTTTAATTTGCACCAACCAAACCATACTAAGATTTTTTTTTCAATTTAATTTATATATAGTGTCAATATTAAAAATTTATATAAATATTTAACCATGTCTTGAAACTAGAAAAATGTAAAAAATGAGAGACTTAAGCTTTTATTACTAAAGCACAATAGTATTTATACAAAAAGAAACTCGAAGAGTAAACTAAACTAGTTACAAACAACATAGGGGATAAAAGATAAGCTTTGCAACTAACTATGACATTATAAATAATATAAAATGCAACTAATTAAGTTACAAAGTGTAAAATTCCCCTTCAAGGTGGGAAGTATGTTAAAATATCAAATTAAGGTCGAAATATTAACAGTAGTGAACAAAACTTTTCACATGAACGTTCATATAGAAGAGAAAACACTCTCAATGAAATCATATTTCATGAGGTTGATATCACCTTGTGTCATTTAGATAACATAAACGCTTAAAACAAGAATGAATAACAGGAAATGTACATCTTGTAGTGAATTCCCATAGAGAGTAGTTGTTAGGCTCATGAATACGTAGCCGCAAATTGTAGGACCTCCAGCTTGTCCACACGAACACAGGGTATGCCAAGGAAATCCTTCTTGTCCAAGTCCTCTTCTTATTGCCCTTGGGAACCTAGATTATTATGGAGTGAGTGGTGGACTTTTGTTTTTTTTTTTTTTTTAGAATAGAAGAAGAGACTAGCATAAAAGGTTTCTCCCACTTTTTAAAACCATGAGCCACACTATTTCTCTCTTTAATGCATTAGATTATTTTCTTTTAAGAGGTTAGAGATATTTTATTTTATTATTGGACATGTGTAAATATTGGGATGACATTTATGTCACATATCAATTCTCAATTGATTCCTAATTAAAAACTTATTTAAAATTTGAATTTATTTATTTTCAAATAATTCTTATTTAAATAGGCTTATGTAATTTTGGTGTTTACCAAAATAACATCACATATAAGTTATTTGATGCCTTATATTAACTCAAATTTGAAAAAACCAAAATGCCTAACAGTTTTCTTAAATATGAAGCTCCAAATAAAACCTTTTAGAATTTACCAATGTTGAATTTGACTCTGAATATGTATCACAACCTAATCCAATTGCAAGTCTAATTCAGTAATTAATTTATAATTAACTACATTAATTAAATTAATTCATTCTTGGCATATACATATTCTATTGTGTATGACTAACTAGGTTCATCACTAATTGGTAATGAAATCCAGAAATCAAACTTTGGATCTTATTGGAAACTCATTTGGAACTTAAAGTACAATTCTCAAAATACCCTTTGTTCTTATAAGTTATGTGTAACACCTAGCACAACATGCCATAACCACCCAATAATGATAAATGTATCAATTAGAACATTCTAGTGAATCAATAATCATATTTCTCATGCATAAAATCCTTTCATTAAAGGATCTCAATCAGCAAGGTCATAGATAACGTCAAACCCTATAGCTTAGATCATATGGATTCTCTAAGTTTTTCATTCTTTGATCAATATGACATGAACTAGAAATTCTTTTCTATTTAAGTCCAGCCTGACAAGGATTTCATGATCAAGAACAACGCCTTATCCATAGGACCTATCCTCATTTACATGAGGTAATGAATCCCATTTGACTTGGTCACCTATCTCCATACATAACCAACTATGGCAGATTGTTTAATACTAATGCATAGTATGAGTATTCTAGGAAGTGCAAATTATAGTTACTTATATGTAAGATAACCATGCCATTTCAGGTCTAAGGATTATATGCATTGATATGATCCATATAATATTTCATTGATATTAGTAAAATTACCATGTGAACTTTATCTATTTGTCACGTACAACCCATTATCCTATAAGTGTCCACATATTGTTTTGATATCTAATGTTATATAGTATGAGTTCATATTTCATCTTCATTAGTTTTCATACCAATCAAAATGGAAAGAGTGACGATTTTCTAAAAATAATGTCCAATTAGAATTCCTATAATCGTGAACTATTTAAAGGTATTATACCTAACTATTCCGTCACTCATATTCTCAACTCTTAGAAATGAAGTATTAACAAATATTTTATGGACTTATTCTTATAAACATAAAATATGGGATAAAATAATAAACTACCATTAAAAGGAATTATTGATACATATATTTATTAACTCTAGGGCACACAACTAACAAAGTAGATATCCAAAATTCACAAGCTTGGACATGATCATGTGAAATTGTGGTCATTGTAATGGTTTGGTCATCAAGTTCTCCAATTAATGTTGATTTTTAACATGGATAAGTTTGAGCAATCCATATTGAACACTTTCTTATCAAGTGACGGTCAATATCAATGTGTTTGGAACACTCATGAAATGTTGGGTTAGAGGCAATGTTATGGCAGCCATGTTGTCACAAAGTAATTTCCAAAAGTAAGGTTAACACCAAAATAGATAACAATTGTACCAACCAAACCATTTCATTAGTAACATTAACCATAGCTCGATTTCTGCCTTCTACTGAAGGTCATGCAACAAAGACCTGCTTCTTGGACTTCCAACACAAGAGCATTACCCAAAAAGATACAATAGCCGGATATGGATTTGTGGGTGTCAAACACAATTGCCTTAATTTGCATCTGCATATGCTATGAGTTGCAAGTTGAAGGAAGATGGAAAGAAGAGGCCCTAGCCTAAGCTTGTTTGAGATAACACAACGAATGATGAACAACATCTAAGTGAAAAGTGCGAAGGCAGGCTAAACCAAACTAACTTAACTTGTTTGGTGTGAATGCAATGTAAGCCTAGAGCAAGGTCAAATGGAAGCTGGAAGTGACATGTAATATGTGGAGAAACAGGGAGCAGTTCACAGATTTCCTTGCTCAAATAAATATTTGATTCCTTTAGAAGGTTTGCTAGTTAGAAGCTAAGGAACCTATATTGAAGGAGAGAAAAGGGTGTATTTCCTTTGGAGTAGGGAAATGCCCTTTGAAGTCCTTGCTATTTCCTAACAAAGGAAGTACTTTAAGTTGCCCAAATCCTTTAGCTTGAAAAGGGATTGGAAAAGGTACTTAATATGGTTAATAGAGTCCAAGGATGCTATCCAAGATTATCCATCGATGTACACTAAAAGAACAACTAGATAAGCCCTATCACCTTTAATAAATAGGCTATAATAAGCTTTGATTGCCTAAAACCATGTTTCCAAGTATAGTCAAATTGAACTTTGCAAACAATTGAGAGCTTGTTTAAGTTCAATAGATTGATTTGTTCAAATGACAAACTGAAAGGTTCCCCTTTATTGCTAACGTTTTGGGGATTAAAAATGTCAGAACTGAATTTAAAAAAGTGACCAACCAGGTGGAACTAGGTTCAAGCGTAAGCATTATGGGTACAGTGATTCTAAATGCATAAATTAACATGATTTTTATTCTTTAAACATAATTAAATCTAACTTACCATCAAATTTCTATTAAAACATAATACTCAAATTAAAACTGAAATATTTTAACACATATAGCTCTAAAACATCTTAATCAAATCTACCATTTGTGAAAACTTAACGTTTCAATTCATAATCTTACTTGTAATCTAAAAATTGGTTAAATATTTGAAAACTTAATCGTGAATACATATCTAACTTGCTACATAAATTTTAATTACAATCTATATTTCAAATCCATGCTTGAATTCTAAAACATAAAGGTATATATATAATTTGTAGAAATAAGTACATAATCTTAAAATAGGATACATGGTTTCGTTTCTCTTGTAAACTACTAGAGCACTCTAACCTAATATAAACCTAAACTAAGCCTTCCTCCAACGCAAACCACACTAGAAACTTCGCTACTAAAATAATTTATATATATTTTATTTAAGGTGTATTATATTAACCTGTAGCAATTAGTAAAGAAACATAATATATTATGTCATCTAGCTGGATCATATTCAATCCTTTGCGAACTCAATATCTCTGGCATAGTATCTATCCCTCGCGAATCATGTCCCATGTGGAAAACTATGTAACATGAAATAGGTCCCTCAACACATCTAATATCTGAATAATCAAGAGACAACCACTTCCATGGGCAACATGGTATGCCAAAGTTAATCATTTTTCCATGTCATTAACTCACAGTTCTATTTCTGTCACTAATTACTTATTCTAAAAGTTGTCATGAAAGCTTAATTAAGAAATCTAAAGTTTATAAAACTCATAAAAACTTTAGTATTTTGTCTATCAATATAAGACTGGCATCAGACAACAATATCCCAAGATATAATTTCATAAACATAACTATTTGGAATTGTAATTTCTTAGTCACGATAACTTTAAAACCATAATAACATATTGCTTATGAAAATAGGTCATATTGCTCAACTTCCAATTCAACTTAACTTGATATCTCTAAAAGCTTAAATTTGAAATCCTAAGTCTTAAAAACATAGTGATATCATAAATCCACAAAGCTTGTGATAACTCCAATTTATGGAGTTATTTAGCTTCTAATCTAGCTTAAATCGCATGCTTTGTCCTTAGTTTTTCAAGTGAAACACTTTAAAATAAGAAGAATTGCCTTGCTTTTGTCTTGGAACTTTTGTTGAAAATTCAATGTCATAAATCATGATTATTGAGGTGAATTGCAAATTTCAAATTAAATTCTCATTTAATGATTTTTGACAGTGGAAATTGTAGCTTTTTGGAGCTTGAAAAGAATCCAATTGGAAGCCAAGATGAAGGAAGCAAGGAATGAAGGAAGAAGTTTCTCCTAGTCGCGACCTGAAATCTCCTGGGTTGCAACCTCCTGGGCGCGCAACATTTGATCATTTTTCGGTCGGGTCGCGACCTAATGTTTCCGGTTGCAACCCGACGGCCCAAGCCCATTTTTTAGTAATGATTTAAACCGGTCTAGGAGGGTGAAGGACGTTTTCTGCCTCTTGGAGGACATTTTTCAGGGAAAATCTGGGTTTTGAGGGAAGCTCACACTAGAGAGAGACCCATCTTGGAGATTGAAGACCAAAGGCTTGGAGGAGGATTGAAGCTTCATTTTGTTCATCTCTTCCTTTCTCTTTTTGTCTTTGATGTTCATTATGCTTCTTGAACTAGTGATTGCTTTGTTTATTGTTATGGATAGCTAAACTTGTAGCTGGGATCCTTTGGACCCTCTATGGATCTTGGATGTTTGTAGATTTACTTGTTTAAATGTTAATGATGTTGGTTTTGGTTACCCATTTCTTGTCTTAATGCTTTTATATGTTTGGCCACCATTTAAGATGATTTGGGGTATTCCCTTGAACTAGACATAGGAATAGGGATGTTGGACCTTAGTTATGGGTAATGCTTGTTCTTTTACACTTAATTGGCTTAGGTGTGAGGATTAGTCAATGGGATGGAAACATACCCATTGGCCTTGCATAGTAGATGCTTGATGTTAGTTCTCAATGGGTTGATCTCACACTAATTCACAAGGACACTTAGTGTTTTAGGTGAAGGAGACACGGTTGATTGACCTAGACATAGGCTTTTAACTATAATTGGCATGCTAACAAAACCAACTTGTTGATGTTTAATTGAGTAATTTGCTTATCCAAGTGAATAGAGGGTGAAAAGGTCCCTAGGCCTTTAATCTTGGTTGTCTCTCATTTTAGTTGTGTTAGTATTTTCTAGTTACTTGCTCTTCTAGCATTTTCACTTAATTCCCATTAAATTGATATTGCTTAGGCCTGAACACGGTAGTTTAATTGATCGCTAGCATACCTCTATCCAATCCCTATGGATACGACACACTTTCACTCACTATTTTATTACTTGAACGACCGTGCACTTGCGGTGTTTTACCGGCTCTTGTAGGTGGACATCAAGTTTTGGCGCCTTTGCTGGGGATTGGCTATAGTTGTGTGCTACTTTTGATTTAAATTACTAGTTCTTGACTTGAGCCTTCATTTTCTTTTATTTTCAGGTACCTCTATATTTGCATGCGACACTCTAAAAGCTTTGAAGATAGTCCTGTTCGTGTGGATTTAGAAAGAGTTTTTCAATTTCCACGCCAACCTCGTTCTCATCGTACTAGACGTGACATGGCAGATCATGAGGACCCAAATCGCTCCGTGCGGATTATGCTTCTCCACAACTCCAGGATGTCCACTCTAGCATTTGCAGGCCTCCATCCAAGCTCATAACTTTGAGCTTAAGCCTCACTGATTCAATGGTCAGAACAGTTCAGTTTAGTGGGTTGCCTAGTGAAGATCCTGGTGCTCATCTCTCTAACTTCCTGGAAGTGTGTGATACCTTCCGACACAATGGCATTTCGGAGGAAGGTATTCGTTTGCGCCTATTCCCATTCTCTCTAAGAGATAAGGCTAAGGCATGGCTTCCTCACTTCCTCCAACTCTATCACTACATGGGAGGACCTTGCCAAAAATTTCTTGCCAAGTTCTTCCCACCAATCAAGACAGGCTAGGCTCTTGACATCACCTCTTTCAAGCAAATAGATGGTGAAACTCTATGAGGCATGGGAAAGGTTCAAGGAGATGCTTAGGAAGTGTCCGCACCATGGCATTCCTAAGTGGCTCCAAGTTCAGACTGTGTACATGGGGTTGCTCCCTCAAGAGAGAGCTACTATTGATGCTCCTAGGTGGTGCTTTGATGGCTAGGCAATGGATGCTGCTCTTGACCTCTTGGAAGAAATGGCAGCCAACAATTATCAATGGCCAACTGAACGGATGAATACAAAGAAGGTAGCTGGTATGTATGAGGTGGATGCCCTCACTTCTCTCTCAGCTCAAGTAGCGGCTATTGCTAAGAGGTTGGATAATATGAATGTGAATTCGGTTGAAAGCTCTTCTAGTGCTTGTGACTTGTGTGGAGACCCACACTCTAGTGATCAATGTCCCCACATTATGGAGAGTGTACAATTTTTGGCTCAACATCGCCAATCGGGACCTAAGACCATTCAACAATAACTACAACCAAGGAGGGCGAAGCCAAGGCAACTATGCTTGTGGGAATAATAAACAAGCATCTTCTTCTCGCTCAACCCAAGTCAGCTCCAAATTTTCTACCTGGCTTCCAACCACAACCTACCCCACCTAAGGAGCATTTTCATGATCGAACTTCAACACTTGAGAGCATGTTCATGACCTTCATTAATAAGACCGATGCTTATATGGCCAAGACGGATGCTCACTTAGCTGGCCAAGACGCTCTTTTGCAAAGTCAAGCCGCTTCATTGAGGAACTTGGAGACTCAAATTGGTCAAATTGCTCAAACAATGAGTAATCGCCCTTTGGGAACCTTTCCTAGTGACACAATCAATAATCCCAAGGGTGGCAACAATGAGCAATGTAAGGCCATAACTCTTAAGAGTGGGAAGGAAATTGAAGGAAATCCAAAGACTAAATTTTTACATCAAGAGTTGGAGCATAAAAAAATGATGTTGAAGAAGTGATGGTGGACAAGAAAAAGGAAGTGGCCAATGAAGAGGATAATAAGAAGAAGAATGAGAAGCCCCCTACCCCTCCTCTCCCATTTCCAATCGCTTTGCTAAACAAAAGCTTGATACACAATTTCAAAAGTTTTTGGAAGTCTTCAAAAAACTTCACATAAACATTCCCTTTGAAGCCTTGGAACAAATGCCAAGTTATGTGAAGTTCATGAAGGACATTCTTTCAAAGAAGCGCAAATTGGGAAACTTTGAGACTGTTGCTTTGACTGAGGAGTGTAGTGCCATTTTGCAAAATAAGCTACCTCCCAAATTGAAGGATCCTGGAAGCTTCACTATCCCTTGCCATATTGGAACTCAATTCTGGGAGAGCTTTGTGTGACTTAGGGGGCATAAATCTCATGCCCTTATCAATATTCCAAAAGTTGGGTTTGGGGGAATGCAAGCCAACCAATGTCACTCTCCAACTTTCAGATCGTTCTTTCACTTATCCTAGAGGAATTGTTGAAGATGTCTTAGTCAAAGTGGATAAGTTCATATTCCCCGGATTTCATCATCTTGGACATGGAGGAAGACCGCAATGTGCCATTGATTCTTGGTCGTCCTTTTCTAGCCACGGGTAGGACTCTCATTGATGTTCAAAAGGGTGAGTTGACTATGCGTGTGCAAGACCAGGAGGTAACATTTAATATTTTTAAGGCCATTAATTACCCACATGAGCATGAGGAGTGTTCTTATATAGGTATTGTGGACAATGGCAATTCTGAGTCTTTTCATGAGGAACACCCTCAAGACCTCCTTGCATTGTCATTAACTCCTGCATGTGAGCATATTCATAGCACTGATGATGATGTTTATAATCTTGATAAATTGCTTGACGTGTTTCCTAAGTTTTCAGGTCACCTCAATTTGAGCCCTTGGAGTTTTCTTCATCTAAAGCTTCTATTAAGCCTTTAGTTAGAGAGCTTCGAAGTAGATTTCAGCAGGCAAGCCCTTTGCATTGTGCCCATCTTGGAGCTACTGCCTTTCCATTGATACTTTCATCAATTCCAACTGAGGCACAATTAGACAAGCTACTCTATGTGCTTAAAGATAAAAAACGGGGTGTGGATTGGATCAAAGAAGACATTTGTTGTGTTAACCCAGCAATCAATATGAAAAAGATCTTGTTAGAGGGTGACCACAAAGCCTCTATTGAGCACCAATGGTGTCTAAGCCCCATCCTGAGTGAGTGTGTGCCTAAAATGGAAGGAATGACCATTGTGTCTAGTGAAAATAGTGAATTTATCCTCATATGCAATACTAGACTCAAACACCCCTAATGAGGCCCAAATTTGGGTGCTCAAGTCCAATTATGGTGAAGAAAGTGTTCTCCCATGGAGCTTGTGACTAATGGTGGTCCGATTCAAAAGTCAACTCATAAAGTCAACAGTCATTGGGTTAAGTTAAACTTAGGTGAAAAGGGTATGACTGGTTGAATGAAAACTATGAGCCAATCCTTATTTTCAATCTAGGCACAAACTCGTCTCAATGAAGCTCAAACTTCAATGGTCAAGTCCAATTTTTGTGGTAAAAGAGTCTTCTCAAGGAGTTGTGAGTATTAAAGGTTTGGATTTAAAGTCAACTTACAAAGTCAACATTGAATGGTTAAAAATGCACTTTGGAGGAAAGGAGTATTGTGCAAAAACTTCTTCGCATTGGTTCCAACAACTTGACTTTTTGACAAAGTCTAGCCAAGACTATAACTAAGGCACTTCTTGGGAGACAACCCAAGTTCTTAATCCTTTCCTTTTAATTTACGTTTTTCTAGTTCTTTTTGCTTGGTAGTATTGTGTTTAGTTGCTTGGTTCATAGGCATCATTATTGTTAGAATTTTGCAGCAAGGTGTGTTTTAGTCATGTTTTATGCTTTCTTGTGTCTTTTGTATTGGTGTTTTTGATCTAGTATCTTGTTCATGTTGTTTTTGTTGTTTTCATGCATAATTTGGTTGCCTATCTTGTGTTTTTCTGTTTAAAGTGAGCACACACTTTGTTTACTTGAACTCATATTCTTATGCCTTATGTCATGCTTAAATCTTGGGTTTGTTCTTTGCATATAGGTCATAGTGTTCTAAGCATGTTAGTGTTTTGAGTTGTTTTGTTGTGTGGTGCTTGTGTTTAATTTTATTGTCATAGTGTTTATTCAATTCACTTGCCTTATACTCCTTGTCATGGTTCATTTTGTGGTTTGATGATTTCATATGAATCTTAGTGTTAATTGTGGTGAATGAGTGTTTTTGATGTGTTGGATGTTGTTTTGTTGAGAAGAAAGGAGTTTGGAAGTGCTGAATTTTGCTTATAATTTTGCAGGTGGGTAACTCCTAAACTGGGTTGAACTCACTGTTCAAGGATTTAGTATGTTGCACCACATATGCAAGTCCTGGTCGCGACCATAAATTCTAGGTTGCGAACCACTCTCTTGGTTTTAGTATGCTGCACCACATATGCGAATGCTGGTCGCGACCAGTCATAATTTCTAGTTGCAACCACTCAGGCAAATTATGCAGCAAGAATTTTAGTCCTTCCAAGTGCTTTTTGGAATGAATGCTTTTTGGCAACTTAAGTTTGGCATGTGAGTTGTTGAAATTGAATATCCAATGATTGCATGGATTATGGTTTGACCTCACTTTGGGAATACACATGAGTTCTCTTGATGATGTTTAGCTTTGTGCTTCAATTGTGTATGAATCTAGTTCCCATTTGTATGTGTGTGAGACCTTGAAATTTGAGTAGATTGACATCTTTGGAGAAAGTGTATGAATGGCATGTGTGTTGATTTGTATTGTTGTAAGTGTTGTTGTAATCTCTCTTGAGGCAAAATCCTAGGCAATGCATGATTAAGAAAATGATTAAGGCATTCTTTGGACCGTTTGAGCCTTTGAAGCTAACTTGATATGTAATTATCCCTAGGTCCCCTTTGAAGCCTTGAATATTGTTTGGCCTTTATTTTCTTCTTTTAACCCCACTTTTCCTCCCATTAACCTCTCATAAAAATAAATAAAGAAAAAAATCACTTACCCTTGTTGAGTGTATGGCATGTAAAATTCTTTTGATTGGAGCCAATTGTTAGTCTTTTTGTGCATTTTGTGAGTTAAAACAATAATGGAGAATTGTCAATCGTAAACCCCAAAAAAAAAAAAAAAAAAAAGCAAAAAAACAAAAATTATTGAAAAAAAAGGGGGAAAAGAAAAGAAACATATGGATCATCAAGTGCATGGTTCCTTTGCATGGAATGTCACAAATTGCAACTTTGAATTTTGTCTTGGATTGGCTCAAATCTTAGGATTTTCATGTTTATGCATTTTAACTTTTGATTTATAACCTTCCCCTTTCTTAACCACTCACCCTTGGCTTCACATTACAAGCTTTGAAAGACCCTTTTGATTCTTGATTGTGTATTTGTCTACATTAGTGGAGAGAGAGATGAAAACAACTCTTTTGATGTAATGAGATGTGCGTGTGCTTTCTCATGGACCTATCCAAGCTTGTCTTCGAAATTAGGAAGAGATCTTGCATGCATGCTTGTTGGAAATTCATTTGTGCATGAAGGTTGCATATGAGTGACAACATAGTCTTGGAAGTGCATGTGTGGTACTTTTCTGAGGTTGTGAAATAGTTCTTGAGGATATATATGATGTTTTAACCCTGACAATGCTTGAATTTGAGTTGCCTTCATATTTGGACTGCTTGTTCGGTTGAAAGTCCCTAAGTGTTTTGCTTTGTTTTGGATTATTTTGCTCGAGGACTAGCAAAAGCTTAAGTTTGGGGGTGTGATAACTCCAGTTTATGGAGTTATTTAGCTTCTAATCTAGCTTAAATCGCATGCTTTGTCCTTAGTTTTTCAAGTGAAACACTTTAAAATAAGAAGAATTGCCTTGCTTTTGTCTTGGAACTTTTGTTGAAAATTCAATGTCATAAATCATGATTATTGAGGTGAATTGCAAATTTCAAATTAAATTCTCATTTAATAATTTTTGACAGTGGAAATTGTAGCTTTTTGGAGCTTGAAAAGAATCCAATTGGAAGCCAAGATGAAGGAAGCAAGGAATGAAGGAAGAAGTTTCTGCTCCTGGTCGCGACCTGAAATCTTGGGTTGCAACCTGGCGCGCAACATTTGATCATTTTCGCGTTGGGTCGCGACCTAATGTTTCCGGGTTGCAACACACGCCAAGCCCATTTTTTAGTAATGATTTAAACCGGTCTAGGGAGGTGAAGCAGGACGTTCTGCCTCTTGGAGGACATTTTTCAGGAGAAAATTCTGGGTTTTGAGGGAAGCTCACACTAGAGAGAGACCCATCTTGGAGATTGAAGACCAAAGGCTTGGAGGAGGATTGAAGCTTCATTTTGTTCATCTCTTCCTTTCTCTTTTTGTCTTTGATGTTCATTATGCTTCTTGAACTAGTGATTGCTTTGTTTATTGTTATGGATAGCTAAACTTGTAGCTAGGGATCCTTTGGACCCCTCTGGATCTTGGATGTTTGTAGATTTACTTGTTTAAATGTTAATGATGTTGGTTTTGGTTACCCATTTCTTGTCTTAATGCTTTTATATGTTTGGCCACCATTTAAGATGATTTGGGGTATTCCCTTGAACTAGACATAGGAATAGGGATGTTGGACCTTAGTTATGGGTAATGCTTGTTCTTTTACACTTAATTGGCTTAGGTGTGAGGATTAGTCAATGGGATGGAAACATACCCATTGGCCTTGCATAGTAGATGCTTGATGTTAGTTCTCAATGGGTTGATCTCACACTAATTCACAAGGACACTTAGTGTTTTAGGTGAAGGAGACACGGTTGATTGACCTAGACATAGGCTTTTAACTATAATTGGCATGCTAACAAAACCAACTTGTTGATGTTTAATTGAGTAATTTGCTTATCCAAGTGAAATAGAGGGTGAAAAAGGTCCCCTAGGCCTTTAATCTTGGTTGTCTCTCATTTTAGTTGTGTTAGTATTTTCTAGTTACTTGCTCTTCTAGCATTTTCACTTAATTCCCATTAAATTGATATTGCTTAGGCTGAACACGGTAGTTTAATTGATCGCTAGCATACCTCTATCCAATCCCTGGATCCGACACACTTTCACTCACTATTTTATTACTTGAGACCCGTGCACTTGCGGTGTTTTACCGCTCTTGTAGGTGGACATCAGTTGTCTGACAACTTTAATAGGCTTGCTAAATAATGTAATTTGCAATAAATCCTTTCATTAGCTTATAAATATTTCATGGCATACAGCAGTAATGGTCCCATGATTTTCTTAAATCTTATTTTCATGCTATAATCAAAATCATAATTTTTACTAGCTTGACATAAAGTATAAAATCATATTTATACATATTTTTACCTATATTATCACATTTAGAAATCATCACGATATAAAAACATATTCATAATGATGAAAATAAAGTCATGGGTTCAACCACTCCCTTGAAAGGCTTGGTGAGAGGTATCACCACCAACTTGACCTTGAAAACTATGGCATTGACAACTGCCATAAAAAAAAGCAATATAAACACATAAATAACCATAACTTCATTAGAACCACTCTATGAACATTAGGGAGTCCCAAACTTAACAACAACTAAAAAATAACAACGCACATAGCATAGAAGAAGAAAGGGAGATTCTAACATAAACCATAGCTAAACCACATTGGAGCTTGAGAAGAGGTATGATTGAGTGGGTAAGAGTGGGAAGGGAGGAAGAGAGATTAGGGCAATGGTTTTCATTTTCTAAGAGAAAACACGTGGAAGGAGGTATTTATAGGGTTGGGGTATTAGAATTTGTATTCTTGAGTCCTTTCTCCTAGCTCAAGACATTGCCTGGTGAGCTCATTAAGCTCCACACATATAGGGGAAAAAGGCTTTGCCGCGAGCTCACTAAACTCAAAACCCTTGGAAGGAAAGGCTTTGTCAAGCTGTTCGCCTCGCCTGATGAAGTTATTGTAAAAACACAGCTCAACTCATATTTATTGTCCTTTTGTATTGGGCCTTCTTGGCAACAGAGGTGAGGTCAGAGAAGGACCCTGAGGACTCTAAGGCCGTAGTAGACTTGTCTAGCGATACATGGATCTAAGGTATTACAAAAACTAAGTGGCAAGTTCATATATACCTATTCAAATAGATCGCCTTTTTTAAAAAGGAATTATTTATATCGAGCTAGACCAAGTTTCAACCCAATTAGCAATGGCAAGCAGAAGACGGACCAGTACATGAGTTTGGCAAGAACTGGAAAAAGGTTCAACATAAACTGTTCAAGCTTATTAGGTGAAGCCTTATGCAAAAAATTGCCCTTTGTGCCATATTGAAGCTGAGAAAGATGTAAAAATGAGACCTAAGCTTTTATTACATGAAGCACAATAGTATTTATACAAAAAGAAACTTGAGAGTAAAACTAAACTAGTTACAAACAACAGGGGATTAAAGCTAAGCTACTTACAACTATAATTGTCAATAATATAAAAATGCAACTAATTAAGTTTAAATGCGGTAAAACCAGTATTACCATGTTCAATAAAATAATTAGATTTAACTACTTATTAACTATCTTTAAAGTCTTATAAATATGAAGCATATAAACATTTTATCCAACATCCTAAAAATGCAACAAGAACTTTTTTCATTCACATAAATTTGTGTTTGTGGATTAAAAAGACATAATTTATTTTATATGCACCATTATAAGAAAAATTAGACATACATCTAATCATACATAATTATATTAACATTTACAAATAAAAAATAAAAAAGAAAATATAATTAAATGATAATTTAAAATTTGTTTACATTAGTAAGATATCAATGTTATTCTTTTCAAAATAACAAAATCTACTTTGAATGTTCATAAACATCTAGTCATTTTAGGATAATATATCATTAAATTCATTTTTTATTGAAATGTCATTGGAATTATTTGATTCTTATTATAATTATCTTAAGCATATATGAAAAAATATAATGTAATTAACTGATGCTATAAATTAGTATATGAAAATCAATATCAAAATAAAAATATATCTCTGTACCAAAAAAAAGTTATCTAAATAAATATTTAAGGCTTTTGGGTGTACAAATGGATAGTTGTAAATTTTTAAAATTTAAATTTGATTGTCTTTTGATTTATGATAGTATATTCAATTAATAAATTATTACAAATATAGAAGAAAGAAAAAGTAGAGTGATTTTTTAAAAGAAAAAAATTCTAGAATTTTCGTATATGGTGAGTAGCTGCAGATTTTCTAAATTTAAATTTAATTATAGATAAAGAAAAAGAGGAAGTAGAGTGATTTAGAAAGTTGAATGATTTTAGGTTTCATTTAATAATTTTTTGTAATATTCATTATATATAGATATATGATTTGTATTTATATTATCATTTTATGACTTACGCTTATAAATAAGTGAATTACCCTCATTATAAATTAGTTGGTTGAATAACTAATAGAGAGTTAATATCATTTTTAAACTCTCTTACATTAGAAGTTAATTAGAGTTAAAGGTTATCTTAAAAACCAAAATACACACAATACTTAGACCAAAAATGCACTAATTAATAATCAATAAACTATTATGTGTATATAATAAAATATGAAATGTTAACAATTTTTATTATTTTTTATTTTTAACTAATATATTACTATATTATTAAAAAAATTACATTTAAAAAATTGATAAATTGATTTTGAAATTTAAATTTGTTTAATCATATTGAATAATTTAATTGTAAATATTTCAATAAAAATATGACAAAGTTAAATATTTCAAACAAATTAGATTAATTTGTAAAAGTTTAATTTCTGCAATTAAATCATGTGAAACATTTTTACGTACGTCAATCAAATTCAAGAAAGCATCAAATCATGGAGTAATTATTATAGCTAGCTATTTGGTATGATTTTGCACTTGCTTAAATGTTTATTGGTTAAGTGTAAATTATTCTTTTATATTGTTAGTACATTGAAAATAACTGAATTATTAATTAAACTTATAAAATAAGTTTTAAAAATGATTACTAATAATGAAATTTTATATTATTTTCATTACTAAATAATGAGAAAAATAAATTAGTTAAATGGAACAAAAATAATTTAAAAATAAAATGAACAATAGATAAGAGTGACGAATCTGATGTGCACCAAAATTTAACTACTCGCTAGCGGTAAAGCCCGCACATAAAATACAAAATTATTAATTATATTCACATTTAGTCCTTGTGTTGATATAAAATTGGACATCAAGTGGACAAGTGGGTAGGAAGTAGTTCTCTTGTTCACGCTAATCCCTAACCGTTGACCAAACACTGACTAAAGGGAGACTGTAGAGCAATTGTAAACAACATTAATATGTTGCCAATGTTGACGTCGTAAACCGGGTTCGGATTTGTATATATCATTTTTCAAAAAGTATTTATATCGCATAACTAGAGAAATAAATATAGGTATTTTAAATTAATTGAAGTTGGCTTATCTATCTGGTCCGCATTTTGATCATGCATCTGCATAACATATCTCTACATGCACTCTATTTTGAATTAAGACGTGTCTTCCTAACAGTTTAAAATATTTAAACCAAAAGCAAATATAGTTTTAATCTTTAATTTTAGAACACAATTTAAATACTAAATTATATTTTGATTAATTTTAATATAATGTGTGTGCATTTTATACTGACAACTAATCATATTTTATATTTTATATGATTTTTAAAATAATTATCATAAAAGTTAAATACTTTTGATTATATGAACTAAATGATCGTATTAAAAAATTTTAAATTCATTTATTTTATATTGGCTCCTCATTATCTCATAGATAAGAGTAATGAAAATCTGCCATGTAAATGAAACCTAGCTTATCCCACATTAGAATTTAGAAGAGACTTCAATGGTTATAATTGTCTTATAGTTTTGCCAAGTCCCACCTCTCCCTTTTTTTTTTTTTTTTTTTGGGTAGGAGCTCAGGAGAGGGAATATTAAGTAGACATAAAAAATGAATAACATTATTTAGTTTTGTAATAAATTATTATGATATATTTTTATTTTAAATTAAAAAATAATTTAAAAAATCAAAAAATCAAAAAAATCAAACATTCCTTATATTCTCTTGCTAACGACAATCTCCCATAATTAAAAATTACTAAGTTACTAATTTTTTATTTAATTTGCACTATAATTTTAATATATCATCAATGTAAACATTTTACATCATCAATAAATTATATAATAGTTTATATATGATTTAAAAGATAATTATTTCAAGATCAGCTAATTTTTAATTTTGGTAACATGGTAAACATCATTAAATGATAAACTACTTTTTTCTAATATTGAAATTATATAAAAATATTTATTTTTCAATTTTATTTTTTAAAATAAGAAAATATTTTAACTTTTTGACTCTATTCATAACCTTTAAATAAAAAAATGATATATTTAAAACTATTAATAAAAATATATTAATTAAAAGTAAAACCAAACACGCATGAATTAAATAGGTGGGCCTTTTATGCGTTGCAATTATTATACAAAAAATCTAAGTTGAGGAAGCATTGGGTCTAGATTCGCCCTAGGCTCAATGCAAGGACCATCTCCTTGATTCTGCTTCTCAACTGCTGGTGAAGGTGTACCTTTCCCGTTCCGCGTACAATAGTCTATATAATAAATAGTATAGGGTAGGATGTTGTCCAAATTTAGACACTAATGAAATCAAAGTGATGGCACCCGGTGCGTGCGGTGTACGTGCCGTATAAATTTATTGAGGTCTTTAGTTAGATTGCATAATCAAAATGATATTCTAATATCATTAAAGTCTAACTACTGTATCAATATTAGGTGTGATGATGATCTTCCTATTTTTAGATCAGATCATATTAATGATAATAAAATGAATATTTCCTTCAAATCTAATTTTAGGTATTGAAATAATGAATTCTTATGGCTAACTTTACCCTTGCTCCGGCATGGCTCTTCACTTTCTAACACAATTCTTGCAGCTCTTCTTGAAAGCTTTGTGAAATTTGTGGCCACCACAAGCATTTAATGGTTCCAGTATCCTGCGTTGATTAGTATACTTGTCGAAATTGAACCTATCTCCTGAATCATTATAGTACCGACTCATGCAGCAAGGCAACTTCCTTGTTTAGATGATGGTAAGCACTAAACCACGAACAATTATAGGACCCCCGACAAAAAACTCTTAATTGAGAGGATACAGTCCTCCTCAATTTTATTCTTCCGCTCTTGATTTTGTTGAAATTTCATCTAATTTATCTAAAATCAAAGCATTCGGATTTATCTCCTCCTCTGGCATTTGGAGATGTATAAGGTGTGAAATTGAAGAATTAATCATACTTGAATTAATAACTTCTATTGTGTGTGAATTCCTAACTAATCCAAAGATAATTAAATCACATTTTCTCAATTTATAAACCTTTTTACTTTAGAAGAAACTTTATTTTTTATTTTTTAGATAAATTAGAAGAGGCTTCACTCATTGAAAACTTAGTTTGCTAGTAAACCTTTAAAAAAAAATCTCGATGATAACTTACATATTAACATAAATTTTGATTTTTGTGGTCTAAATAAAATTTGATGTTTCACCTAAAGCAATAATACATGGTACAGTTTTTTTTTTTTTTGTTTAATCATTAACCATTATCGTCACACGTTACAACTATTATATGACCCGTAAAAAGAAAATCTCAATCGAGTAGATAGAAGTTCTACTCAATTTTATTCTCTCTCCTCTCTGATTTTTATTTTTGGCCTTTTGGGGGTACGTCATATCTGTTTTTATTTTTTAGTTTTTGGTCGATGTCATATCTGATTTTCTAAAACTTCATTTTATTCCATCTCAAAAGCCAAATAAAAATTGATAGCAGAGTTTTCGGGCCTGTTTGTTTAAAATGAAAAAGGAAACCTTGTTTGAGAACATGTTTTTTAAACATGTTTTCAAATCAATACAACTCCTTAAATTTGATTACATTTTCAACAAAAATAAAATGTTGAAGGGTTAAACAAAAAAATCCTTTGCTGAAAATGTACTAAAGGACCTTGTATTTATTTTTTGGGTCAGTAAAGGAGAATGTATTAAGGGAGAATGGAACTAGCTATAGGCCTGCCTGCAAGCCCGTTTCATTTTCCAACTTACTTATTCCCGTCTTCTTTTTCTTGGCTAGTTGGCTTTGACCGTATTTTGCTATCAATTTTGCTACTTAGCCCCGACACAAACAAATGTAAAATTACTATCTAACGGCATCAGATTACTCATTTTTCTCTGGTTGCTTCTTCTTTTTTCTTTTCTTTTCTTTTTTTGAAGAAGTTCATATTTACACTTACTGCTAATCTTTTTGATTGCTACGAGGACACAGTTCTCTACAGCAGTTAAATTAGGCCGATAACATGAACTGCTCTTCTTTTTGTCTTGGTCTCTTACCACTGAAGAGTAATGATAGTGATCAGAAGAGTTAGGAATTTCAGACCAAAAATGAGAAGAAGCGGTAGGAAAACCTTAGCGGGCTGTTGAGGGCCTTGCATGATCTGTTACTGTCAGTTAGTGGACGGCCCACAAGAATTATTGACTGCTTCTTTTCCAGGCTTTGAAATTCGGAAGAACGTTTGTGGTGCAAGAAATATGGAATTCTTTATGTTGACCAAAAAAAGCTCTCTATGAAATTTTAACGCAACCCTTTGACACAAAGAAGCTAAAAGCTTTCACTGATCCCATCAAACTACTAGAACTCATGTTATTAATTTAGTTATGGCTTTGGAACTAAATAACTACAAAATTTTAGCTGTTATTTAGTGTAAGCTAAAATTTTGTTTTAGCATACGTTAATTTTTTTTTCATAAGATATCAAACTAATTATTTGATTAACCAGGCTCTACACATATGGTTATATTCTAAGGCTTTGGTGATCTGTGTTGGCTGTTGGTGTGCTTATGTCAACCAAAAAATAGGTTTAAATACTCTGGTATTCAGTAAGCTAGATGCCGCCATATTTAGTACTTTAGATTTTTTGGAAGTTGTGATTGTGATATTTTACTTGGTACTTAACCCATATATTGGTCATCGTTTTGTTTATCTACAGCGTTTTACTGTAAGTGATTTTGAAAGTTACTTCAAAACTAGAAAGTGTTTATGTTCTGAAGTGTCATCTAAGGCTGTGTAATTTTGCATTGGTTAAAATGTATGCTAGGTATTGATATATTTTGCGGTTAGGCATTGATATGTCTTTTCAGTTTGATAAAGGGACCTCCTCACATAACCAGAACCATTACGGAGAAACCCCAAAATAAATTTCTCTATTGACGCGGTTAGGCATTTTTGTCTTTTCAGGTTTTACCGTAGCAATTTCTCTATTGTAATTGTCGGAAAAAAAATCTCTGTTGTAAACAATTAGTTATTACCTTTAATCTCTCTCTCTCTCTCTAAGTTTGTTGACAAAAATAAAAATGAAGCGTGTGCAACTTTGATAAAGTACAATTTAATACACTATCATTGTAAAATAATATAAAATATTTTGTATTGTCCACTAATTATATTTCATTATATTAAAATTAAACCCCTTTTAATAAAGCTAATTTAACTTTCACATTTAATGATTAATGTAGAATGGTTTTAGCTTAAGAACTGAATAAGTCTGTTGAATGTTGAATGATTTTATCATCTCAGAACATATTTTATTATAGACATGTCAATTGTTAATTGAGATATGTAAGATTAACGAGTCCATGATAAAAATACTCTTATCCTAAAAAGGAAAATTTATATTTCACTCATTAAATAATGATTTAAATACCTAAAAGATAATTTATTTAATTGTTCCTAACAAAACATTTCTCATACTGAACATAAGTAAAAAACATTTGTTAGGGGAAGTGCTCTCTCTGTCAGTCTATCACCTAACTCCACGATATGTGTCATATTACAAAATAACAGAAAAAGATAAAAGGAAAAACCAAAAGAACCCCACATGTTAATAGGAATTTTGTGCCATTACAACTCGAGTCTACGCCGCCTGAACCCCACAATCTAGCTAACTTGGGCTGCAAAGACCTCATACATACAACGTAAATACTATTTACCATCTCCCTATCCATGTGCTTACCAATCTAGTCCAGACAGTTTTTAGCTTCTCCGGATTCATAAGTGGAGTGGGGACTTCTTCCAATTTCTACAACTTTCATTCGCATATATGGGTTATGATCCAAGAAAATAATAATAATCATATAACGCATGGGTCCTCAGATCACAATTTCTACGATATCCACTACATATCTTACAGTCCCCTGCATATTTATCTACTCCCATCTCGAGAGCCCTGTTATCATGGGGCTTGCAAGGGCAGAAATTCTTGTGTATAAAACACTTTATGCTATAACCAGAGCACTCTATTTGAGGGGTAACATGTGCACGTACAGACACAAATAGATCAGTACATTTCAAAATAAATAAATAAATAAATTACCCGCAAGCTTGCACACATATAAATAATAATGTTATAACTTGAATGCCATATACCAAATAAGGAGAGTAGTGGACTCTCCCAGAGAACATCTGTCAGCAGAAATGCGCTTTCAGTGGATCACCTAACCCCCCCACATCCCACATGATAACAGGAATTTTGTCTTGGTTTACATTATCACGACGATGCCTGCTTTGTGAAGAAGATTTTGGGCTCACAATCTGGTAAGCCTGGACTGCAAAGACCCAGACAACAGAAAACATTACCATCTCTGTATATACACATGCGCTTACCAAATCTATGACAAAAAATATGATATATAATAAAGTAGAATTAAGGAATTGGACAAATCTGTTGAAAGTGGATATTGATATGTCCATCATCGATCCTCGTCCTCCTCTTAACACAGCATTTTCTACAAACATCACTCTTAATTAATTTTACAACAAGAAGGTTGTAGTAGCTTTATACTGTCTAGTACAATCAAACCTCCACCAGTTCTTAATTAGAAGCGAAAATCCTGCATAAAGGCGTTCCCTATTATACATATAGTAACAGCACTAGCTAATTTATAGCAGCAGCTCCTAAGATGAGAGAGAGAGCGAGAGAGAGGGAGGGGTAAAATTTCTACAGCTAAATGAAGGTCGAACTGGAGTGTATTAATTAGAGGGGTTGCTGCATTGTGACAACCAAGGGACTTGTGACAGTGTGCTTGCCATCAGACCAAACAATGGAGCCGCTCTTCACAGTAGAACTTCCAGGAGAAAGCTTGACTTCCCGAGTTTGCACCCTCACAAGGAAGTTCAACTTCTGACCCAAGCGCCTGAAAGAGAGAGTCTGTGGCTCCACGGTGACCACCATCCCTGCAGCGGGTGGCCTGACAGTGACTCTGTAGACGGAGGTTGGGTCCCCAACATTGGTCACAGTTCTGATGAAGTGCGTGGACATGTGACTCTTGCCGTATTGTTGGAACACGGCAGATAAGGAAGGGTAATTCAAATTGCCTGCGTGACCCGCCTTCCTAGCCCCGCTGCAGTCCGAACCCTTTCTGGTGACCACCTGGATGTTCTTGGCGGTGTAATTAGAATTGCACAGGAAGTCCACATAGTCGTAGGTGGAAATGTCATAGATCAAGCCAGGGTTCATGGCCTTCTCGGGATGAACGTGGCCAGCCCCATAGTCGACCACGGAGGAAACATTCCCAGTGGACTCATCCAACATAGCACCACCCCTGTTGTCCACCGTGTAGGCAGTGGTCATGAGGGCAGACCTGATGGCGGCCGGACTCCAATCGGGTGGGCTGCCTTCAGCAAAGCAGCCAGACCAGAGACATGGGGGCACGCCATTGAAGTGCCAGAAAGAATGTTGAACTCAGTCCTGCGCGAATCCAACGCAACTCCAGAAGGGCCAACTCTGTCAGGCCACGCGGCCAGAATGTTGAGCCCCGGAGCAATAACGTCCGGCTTCAGAATCTCGGGGACTCGGGGTTAGGCCCTCTTGCAGAGAAGGACGCCACCACAGGGGCTGGCCTCACCCAAGCCGAGTGCCCTTGAACACTATCGTCGCCGTCGGCGGCCGCTTTGACGACTGCGATGACGAAGATATGTACCTGCGAATCTGGTCGCCGGCACGGGCACCCACGGAGGTGGCGGGGAGCACGTGGCAGTCGGCCACCAAGCCTTCGCCGTCAAAGACGCCGTTGGCCAGGATCATGCCAACCCCTCCGGCTTTCTTGACGACCTCGCCCTTGGCGGCTCTGGAGTTGATGCCCCTGTCGCACACAACAATCTTTCCCCTCACAGCCTTGGGATCCAACGAGTCCTCCATGCACAGCGACGACGAGTAACCGTCACCGCCTTCCGCGCCCGCATACACAAGCGGGTACATCCGGCCCGGTGTCAGGCCCGGCCCACCGTACACGCTAACCCCGGATATCACCTTCCCATTCCCAAGCTTGACGTCGGCAGGGAAATCCCTGTCAATGGTTCCCGCGCCGACGGTGGTCACCCAGGGAGCCACATTCGTCACAGTGAGGCCGCCGGCCGCCGTTCCCGGCAGAGGCAGACACGAAGACACCCGCCTCAGAGGCTCCGAAAGCACCGATGGCGATGACGTCGAGGTGGTAGGGCACCACCACGCCCCCGACGCTGAGAGAGACGACGTCCACGCCATCTGCGACGGCGGCGTCGAAGGCTGCGAGAATGTCGGAGTCGAAGCAGCCGCCGTTCCAGCAGACCTTGTAGACGGCGAGGCGAGCCTGGGGGCCATGCCGGCAGCCATTCCCTTGGCGTAGCCGAGGGTTGAGGCCGGGAAGACGTACCTGCCGGCGGCGATGGAGGAGGTGTGTGTGCCGTGGCCGTCGGAGTCCTGGGAGAACGGTACTCCAATGTCTCGTTCATCTTGCCGTTGGTGGCCTCGTAGCCGGCGGAGAAGTAGCGAGCTCCGATGATCTTGCGGTTGCAGGAGGTGGCAGGGAAGGCCTTACCGGGGACGCAGCGGCCCTTCCACTTGGGGGCACGGGGCCGAGTTCGCGGTCGTTGAAGCTCTGTCGCTCCGGCCAGATGCCCGTGTCGATGACTCCGATGACCAGATCCGAGCCGAAATCCGTCTCCTTGAGGAGCCCGGCCCTGTCGGCGGTTTTGAGCCCCAGGAACTGCGGGGAGCGCGTGGTGTGGGGTTGCCGCACCTGCTCCGGGATGAGGCTCACCACGTGCGGCAGTGATTCGAGCTTCTTCGCCTCTGAAGGTGAGAGCTTTGCCGAGAAGCCGTGAAATACGGTTTGGTAAGTGTGCATGATGGTAGGGCTGCTTTCTGTGTTAACGGTGATGGATGCGAGTGAGGACTCGTACCAGTGCTTGTGGGTGGGGAATATGGAGGGCTTGGCTTCATGCTGGACCTGCACTATGACGGTCTTCTTCTCTGTGTCGGAAGAAGCAGCTGAAGCTGTGGCGATGACGATGAAGATGAACAGGAAAAGGAGAGTGAGGGAGGCAGAGGGAGCCATTGAAGCTGTTGAATTGAAATCAAGCAGCGCTGGTTAGGATGATGGGGGTAGAGGGAATTTGATTTGATTTAACTTAAATGGAGAGATTTAAAGGAGAGAGAGAGTGTGACAGCGTGAGTGGCGGAGAGGATTCTATTCTATTATAGTTCTGGTGTGGTAATAGTAGAGTGCTACGGTGCCTGGTGAGTGAGTGAGTGAGTGAGTGGTGAGGTGTGAACTGGGTGCAGGGAGTGAGAGTAGAAGAAGAGTAGAAAGAAGGCAGAGGGTGAGGTGGAATTGTGTTGGGTGGTTGGTGGTCGATTTGAAAAACGGGACCTCTTCCTTTCCCTTTCCTATTTCGAATTCGGGAATTTTTGTTCCCATCTTCATAAACCATTATAATAGACAGGGGGTGTGTGTGTGTACACGAGAGAGAGAGAGAGACAGTGCTGCTTTGTGCTCCTGTTCCTGCCATGACAGATATTACACCACCAAAAAAATAGACATGGGGATTTCCCTTTAGACTTTTGTGAGAACACACATGTTGTGCAGCCCGTGTCGCGCAGATTTTACGGCGGGGAAGAGAGTTGAATAAAGGTTAACATGGACATTATGGTAATAAAAATAAATATTAAAATTACTTTCAAATTCTTGTTATTCACCTCTCTTCATTTTGCCCTCTCTCTTTGACTCTGTTATCTTCTAAACTCCTCCCTCCCCTAACCTTTCTTTATCCCAGCACCACTGCAGGTCATCCCCTAGCTGGTGCCACTACTCCTGCTGATGTAATGCCTGCCTCCACCCTTCCATTTCGTTCTACAGCATTGATGGAGGACCAAGACTTTGCCAATTAGCCATGGATCTCTCACCTCTTGCCTCGTTTGAAGATGGAGGACTAGGCATAAATCCAATCAAGCTTTTTTTCTTAATCCTATTCATTTCATTTCACATCTTTTTCCTTTATTAAGGATTATGACCGATCCTAGAATTATCTCTGACTTGGATGGTTATGGTTGTAATGATGGGGATTTAGATGTAAGCTCCTCTGGATGTCGGGAGCAGAAAATCATTGTGGCAAACATGCTGCCATTGCAGGCTAAAAGCGATATACAAACTGCTAAGTGGTGGTTCAGTTTGGATGAGGATTCGATTTTACTACAATTGAAAGATGGTTTTTCTTCTCATACCGAGGTAATATTGCAGAGCAGTGAAGGGCAGTGGGTTGGTGGCGATGGGGTTAATAGAGTTGAAGAGAGTCACAGTGTGGAGAGATCAGGGGAGAGGTAAAATAGATAAATACTAATGGATAACTTGATAATATTAAAAAAAAAAATCTAACTTGTTATTATTACAGTTATCAAATCTACACATTTTAATGGATTAGATTTTAAGACTACCTGGATCAAAGTTCCTTTTCCCCACTATAGAATTTGCTGCCCGTGTCATGTCAACATTCAACAATGAGATTGACCAAAACAAACAAACAAAGAAATATGTATTCTTTTTTATTTATTTTTCAAGTGGAAGATGATCATACAGACTATGAATTGATCATGGAGTACACATTGATCGATGGAGTACAAAATGGAACTAAAATGTACAAATTATAATTCAAACACCCTACAAGAAGCATGGTGGATTTTGCTATCATTTTTTATTAAGGAAAAATGCAATTAACTCCCATGAGTTTTAGGGCGTGTGCAATTTAACTATTGACTTTTAAAAATGTGCAATTAAACACCTATAATTTTCAAATGGTGCAAAAGGCACCTTCTGTTAACTTACCATTCAATTTATCTATTAAAATATCACGTGATAGTTACATGGATAGGTTTATAGACAAAACTACCCTTCCTTTGTATTCCTCCTACCCAAACCTCTCTTTCCAGCTCCAGAAACACACGAGACTAATTTCATCTTTCATCATCTGTGGCCAATGTATCATCATAGCCATACACCATAAGCACCAAGGCCAGAAACAAAATGAAACCAAACAACATATTAAAGGCCACATGAAAGTACCATAAAAAATCTAAAAAAAGGAAAAAAAAAGGAAAAAGTTACGTTAAAGGCTAATAAAAGTCGCAAATAAAAAACGAGTAATTTCCCAAGCAGTTAGCATCGTGAACATAATGGCAATACACAGACCAAAAAGTTTTATAGAGAAGGATGCCGTTTGAGACCAGGGCAACACAACGGCGACAGAAGACTTGCACTTTCCCAGACATGAGATAGCTGAGGAGGACGCAAGACCACCAACCCAGAAACAACAGTGGTGGCATGCGACTCAATGCAAGCAACGCGATGCTCGAGAGAGGCATGAGGCTTTGCGATTTGTCAGAAAGTATTAAGGTGAAGGTAGATGAAGAAAGGGCGCAGGATTGGAGGGGAGAAGAAAGGTGATGGAGATCCGCCGCCCATCCTCGCCAGAAGTCGCGCCTCTCCGCCCCATCTCTGCCATAGTGACCCCGCCTTCTCAGCGCACACCACCACTCAAAGCATCTTTGCCCCTAGAGCCGTTGCGAACTTGCCCTTCGCTGGCCTATAGATTTGCATTGTGGCTGCTACCCCTTTCCCACACAAAAACCGCAAAGCTATATGATATTGTTGGTGGAGTTGGGGAAGAACTACAAATTAGGGTTAGTAATTAGGATTAAAAAGGAAGGGTAGTTTTGTCTATAAATCTATATATGTGATTGTCACGTGATACTTTAACAGAGAAATTAGATGGTAAGTTAATAGAAGGTGCATTTTGCACCGTTTAAAATTATATGACGTCAAATTGCACTTTTTTAAAAGTCAGAATTAAATTGCATACGTCCTAAAACTTTGGGAGTTAATTGTATTTTTCCCTTTTTATTATGGCCATGTTAAATGTAGTGCTATTTATCACTTTCACTATTATTTTATTTTATTGCTCAGCTATTGACCTAGGTAAAAGAAAGTTGATTCAAGTAATAACTTATTTTTCATTTTGAACTAATTTATATCTCAAGCCAATTATTCCTTGCGCCAAATCAGTTCACAGAACTGAGTTTGATATTTATTATAAGCGAAGACAAATGGAATCAAAGTTACCTTTTGTTTTTGGCGAGGGGGTTCCGAGCGTAATACATATAGCTGCTACTTTTTTTTTCCCAGTCAAACAAGTCACTGTTGATTGAAGAATCTAAACTAATAAAATGCGACCGTGACCATGCAGTTCCCTTGTTCAACCAGTATTGGGCCCACTTAGTGTCTGAACCACCACCAAACTGGGCCTATTGGCCCTGGTATCGGCTGAACCAAGACCTCGCCCTCCCTGCTAAATGCGTGCTTTATTAATTCGTGATGACTCCCCAAAAAGCTTTATTTTATTATATTGGTTGAAATATGATTTAAGTACTTATCTTCATCATTAACGCGCACTAATCCTAATACTACATAGTATCCAAGTTAGTTATTGTAAAGTGCCTGTTCTAACATGGCAATTCGGTAGGACTGAAGGCTACTCCAATCATTAGTGTGAGCAAAGGGTGGGATATTTGTAAAGATACACGACGTTAGCAGTAAATGACGAGAAATAGTAAAGAGTAGGATATATCCAGATTGCAATACCAAGCGTCAGCCTCTTATATAGTGATAGGTGACTCCATTATAAATTAGATAATTTTTCCTGAATAGGATATTCCTGAAGATTTAGGAAGAGATTAGATATATTTCGTAATTATAGGAGATAAATATAATAATAGGAGATTCTGGAAGTTAATAAGAGATCTAGTTTAATTTGGTAGTCAATTTAGGAAATATCAGGTTAAATCATGAGAATCCGTTAGAGAATTTCATGCCATATGGTACCTATAGGCCCTCTGGATGAGCTCCCCAAGAATTGGCCAAGGTTCATGGTCTATATTTCTACTCCAGTACCATGAGCGCAGCCATGAGTAAGAATTAATTTGATATAGGTTTTAATTTAAGAATTAATTTGATATAGGTTTTAATTTGAGGCCTGCAACAATGTATTGGTTTGTCTCCTTATAAACAACCACAGTCAAAGTTGAAATTAATTACAAGAAAATTGCTGATGAAGAGTGTTACCTGATATTGTTAGTATGAGTTATTTATGGCTTGTGGCAGAAGCTAAGTGATGAGGCACTTGTATATAAGTCTCGTGTCATTCTTAGTTAATGCAAGTTATCAGATTACACACTCAATTCAGTGAATTCTCATATTTTTCTTTCGGTTCTTGGTCTACTAGCTTCAAGCTGATACCACTTTTACAAAGAGTTAGAATTTTAGTACTAAGATCGAGTTTGTTTGTAGAATTTTATGTAATGATAATGTTTTCTTATTGTGTAACTTTACTAGACTACAAAGAATCTAAGGATATGCATTGAAATTTTAGATGGTATACTGTAAATCCTTCCTTCCCATCTTCTTCTCTTCAAAGTTCCAACTTACAAGTATACCCTGAGGTGTTACCATATATTAACACGGACAAGGTCCATTTTGATTAAGTCCTTGTTTGGTTTAAAATTTTCTTAAAATTCTAACTTCTCGAATTTATTTCTATTATGAGCAATATAAATTTTTCAGTTACTTTTAACACGTGTGTCTCAAAAAGTTAGATTTCTCCTTTTTCAGATAGGAAAGATCTAAGCAAGAAGGACCTAGTTATTGAAGGAAATATTTATAATTCAAATCCAAAAGAAAAAGGGTGTGAAAACTAAATTCAAATATGTTCGACCCAATCGAAAGGTGTAGCATGGCTGGACTGCTCGAACGACAGTTGTTGCTCAGCAAGTGCCGTCAGACATTTTGGATGTGAAACTTTGATGGGTGTGGACCTAATTTGCCCTTGGAAGCAAACACTATAATATAAAGTCATCTGCTTTAATTTGTTGTTGTTTCAAACGTTGAATACCTTAACAAGGGACCGGTAAGATAAACTTGTTTTTTTAAGTCCCTTCCACTTATGAAACTATACTGACACACTTTGACATTGAAAAATCCAAGTTATTCTCCCTTTATCCCCAAGTGAAATGGATCAAGCAAAAATGTTGTTCCATGAAGGGAGCTGTGACTTGTGACCCATGTCAAACAGCAGAGGAAGAGGAATTTTATAAAGCGAGTAGTGTACGTAAAAGATTTTTAACAATGATGACTAGTTTTTTTTTTCCTTGTTTAAATAAATCCAAATGCACCCTGGCTGTTTGAGTACTGCAAACATCCCAAAGCTAATCAAGACACAACTTTTTGTAAAGGGCACGATCTTATCTCCTAGCTATAAGTTAAGCTTTTTTGTAAAGAAGGGTTTGATCATTTTTAATTAGTTTTACTAATTGAAACTACGCGTTCACCAAGAAAAAGTGGTACTAGCTGATTTTTGAATCAAGAAGTTGATCTGCAGCTTAGGTCGTTTATCACGATGCTAGCTAACTGCCTTCCTTCAATAATTGCCTTCTAATCTTAATTTGTTAATAACTTTTGCCAATCAACGCCGCGGTGTGCTGCCGACAGGCATTATTATGTTCAAGTCATCAGAGCGAACGAGGTTAATTTTGTTGTTTCTTTAAGGATTTAGACAATAATAATGTTACGTTTAGACCAAATTATTTTAACATTCAAACTCTAGTGCCATATAATACAGGTGTGTATTGTATGTGTATGCCACAGCCATAGCTGCATACCGATCCACTTCATTATATATATATATATATATATATATATACAGTTGCACGTTTGTCTAGAAAAAGCAAAACAATACCACCCACCTCGTCCGCCCGACTTGGGTTGAACTTGATCGTGCGTACGTAGTCTATTCGTTTTGCAATTGCATGATCACAGTAGCCTAGCCGGGAAATGAAATCATCTGTTGGTTTATTTTTGGTCAGCACGAATTCAGCTGTCGTCTGTGAAACTCTCAGTTGTAACATAAGTCCAATATAATACTATATCACGTCCAACAACACCCAAACAAAAGTCCAACATCCAGACAGATGATGCTACTCTGACCAAAACAAAAGCAGATAGACGATGCCAGACCTAAAAACAATTGCTTAAATAATATATTGAAAATAATTATATATTATTGAGAAATGGCGGGCCAAAGACACAAATAAAGTAGTGTAAAATAAATATGTGGAAGCATAAAACGGATAAATGCAATTTATCTTGTATTTTAGTCATGTCAGATAGAAAACTTTTTAAGTGTACAATTTGACACCTAGACTTTCTCACCGTGAAAAAGACCCTTCTTAAACTGATTTTCACTCCCATTGTTAAGTGGTCACGTGACATGCACATGACACACCTTTTTGATAAAAATGTCTTTCTCTTATAAGAAATTTCCCACCCCAATTCTCTCTAACTCTTCCCAATACCAAACTCCAACCCACTAAAAACACCTTTGAACACTAAAGCCCTTCCTTGAAGAACGCTGGTAACACTAAGCAACACATACATCATGAATCCTTAACCCCAACCGTATACATCACGAATCTTGAACTTCATCAACTTCCATCAAACTGCAAAAAGCAAAACCTCAGCTCAAATTGAAAATCCAATAAACGAAAACAATTCTCAAAAATCCCCAAAACCAAATAACAAATAATTCACCAAACTTTTTTTTTTCGAAGAAATGGACCAACTTTGACTATGCAATTTCAATTCAACAGAAGCAAAGAAGCAAAAGTTCAAATCTTTCTGTTCATCTGATGCATCATGATACTCCGAAATAGGGTGAAGCTCTACCTCATCCCCAACCCCAACCTTCCCCTTAACTCCACCGCCGTCGTCCTTTTCCTCCGGGTATTGCACCACGACAACGGGGCATACACAATGATGAACACAATAATCCCTAACATTCCCCAACCTGCCACCTTTGGTGGCCTTCTTGGTGGCGAGGCGCCGACTTTCGTTGTGACTCCTTTGTCGTTGCTTCGCCCTCGGAGGCGCCAGATTCCTAGTCGACGATGCTAAGGTTGACGAACTTTTCCACCTCCAAACACAACCTCTCCTTCATGTCATGGTCCTTCACAATGTGGATTCTGAACAAGATCCGTGCTTCCACAAGTAGCTATGCAAGGTCGCTCGCCTTCATCGCCGTGAGTTGTCGCACTCGTCCTCCAACCTCTTGCACCACGACTTCTCCATCGTTGCTCCGCCGTTGCCATTGCTAGATTCCTCATCAGTGACGCTGAGGTTGAAGGAGCCACAGCGGCACTGGAGAGGATGCTCGTGGGATACGCGTGAGGAGGATCACAACATCACAAGGGCAAAGGTAGTTCTGAACGACCAATTGGACAGCATGGAACTTCGAATATGGTGGCTCATATTAGGGCATGTTTTTCTGAAGGGTGGAGAAGGGAAAGGGTTAGGCTAGGGTTGGATTGCGGTGGGAAATTTCTTATAAGGGGAAGGCATTTTTGTCAAAAAGTGTGTCACGTGCATGTTACGTGACCACTTAACAGTGGGAGTGGAAGCGAGTGAATTGAAGGGTCTTTGCACAGTTAAGAAAGCCTAGGATGTCGAATTACACACTTTAAAAAGCCAGGGTCTAATATGCACATGACCTAAAATACAAAGGGGTAAATTACATTTATCCTTAAAATAAATGACACCAGGAATTTACGTGGTTCGGCTTAAAGCCTATATCCACGAGAAAGGTGACAACCAAATATTTCACTATGAAAATATAATAGAGATACAAAAGGTGGATACATTCTACTCAACCCAAACCCCAAATATATCCTAATACCTCATAATATCTTTCTCACTGGTATATATTCTTAACTCACAAAAGAGAAGAATTTATAAGGAACGATAATTCTACTCTATTACAAAAATGAGGAGATGGTGGATTGGATTGTTCTACCGAATGAACTCTATGCGCTCTTTTATAGGTTTGTCCCTACAAAGCTATTAAATGAAAGCATTTAATGCTTTCACACTTCTGCCTTCATTTTCTTCTTTTTCATTTAATGCTCTAATGCCACTATCCATCTTTTTTTACTAATCTTGATAGCTACTCTATGTTGCATTAAATGTATCTCACCAAAATGCTACTCTGGCTAGCCAAAAGAATTTGGACTTTTTATAGGCTTTTGAAAAATGAAGCCTAATCTATAAATCTCCACCTTGGCTTAATTTTTCATCTATATTCAAGTTTCTGAAGTCGCCTTCTACATGTGCCCATACAGGCAAACTCACATATTATGAATGCCAACTAAGTCCAAGCAATGCTTGAACTTAGCAACAATGATAGACTTCATCAACATATCAGCTTGATTATCTAAGTATCAATCTTCTTCATTGCAATGGCACCTTGAGAAATGATCTCCTTAATAAAAATGATATCTACGTCAATATGTTTGGTTCTCTCATGATACATTTGATTTTTGGTCAAATGTATGGCACTTTGACTATTACAATAAATAGTTGTAACATCTTATTGTAAGCCCAAATTGCCTACCAAACTTTTGAGCCAAATGGCTTCCTTCACCACTTTTGCCGCTGCCATGTATTCAACTTCTGTGTGAATAGTGAATAGTAGACCGTAAAGTCGCTTTCCAACTAATTGCACTACTCGAGAACGTGAAGAAAAATCCTGCGAGAGATATCTAAGAAGAGGCATTTATGTCACTTATCTTGCTACTAAACCTTAGCTTTTTGCATTAGTTTTATTGAGTTATTAATGCAATTAATAAGGATTTTGATTTACTCCTCATTGTGTGATTTAAATAGAATTATTGACCTTTGCATTGATTTTGGAATACATTGTAATTATAGTCTGTTGCATTTGACTTGTCTCTTTGAGTATGGTTTTGTGCATAGGAGCTTTAGATCAAATGCAAAATGTCAAGAACAAGGTTGCTAATTTTTTTATGCTGTCCAACTTGACCTTCAGTGAGTATTTTCACAATATCTGATGTCCAATTAAGGTGATTTTAGTGGTCTTGGAAAGCTTATTCAAAGGACTACAATTGCTATTTCTAGTGCCGAGGACATATTCGGATGTTTAATGGGGCAAAATGACCAAATACGTGAAGACGTCAATTCTGTCCAGCGCCCTCAACAAAACCCCTGAAAGCGATTTTTATCAGCATAGCTCACCGGCAGCACTCATCACTCAACGCTCGTGCATGACGTAGAATAGCTCATTAAATCAGTTTTGGGCCCACTTTGGCCCAATTTTATAGAGCAGGATTTAAAGGATTGTTATAGACTTTTATCCTACGCTTTTACTCACTTTTAGGTTGCCACTTTAGTTGCTATTAGTCTCTCTCTCTCTCTCTAAGGGTTCCATTGGTGAAGGTGTTTTGTCTTGGAGATTGTGGCAACGATTGTTGCTATTATTTTTAGGTTTTCTCTTATCTTCATTGTTGTAATCCTCCAGAGATGAAGGAATAGATTTCTTTACTAGTATAAGGGTTTCCGATGGATTTGAATGATGTTTGAGACCAGTTGTTTATATTGAATGCATTGGTTTTCTTAATATTCTGAGTTTTATTCCTTTAATTATTGTGGTGATTGCTATAATCTTTATTGGAATAACTAAATTGGAAATCTCATTTAGGGAAATCCTTTAGGCATAAATTGATAGATCTATTGGTTTATGTTTGAGGGAGAACATTAGAATTAACTTTCCGATTGGCGGTTAAGCTATAGCAATTGACTCATTAAATTGATGTTATTTCTAATTAAATTGGCGATCGCGTTTATTAGTTATTTGCATTGATCAAATTCTAGAAGTTTATTTATCACTAGTAGAATTGCCAGTAATTTATTACCAATAGCCACCAATGGGTTTAATATTTGGTCAATGATAATTAATTACCAATCCTAGGAATACCTTGCACTAGTGCTTTCTCTATTATTGCTATTATCTTTCAATTTAGATTATTTGCTTTAAATCTTATTCTTTAAAACCCCAATTTTCCCAACTAAGTATTGAAGCCTCCTTGAGAGATGACCGAGGTTGTGCCTTTTACTATATTTTTGGTGCAACTTGACACTTTATAAATTTTAATTTGTTTGTGAGTCGCAACAACTCGCATCAATCTCCTTCTGTCAACATCTCCATAATTAGAGTCAACATAACCAATAACACTATCACTAGTGTTAGAACTTCTGTCATATATTAAGCAACATCCACAGTACCTCAAAGATATCGAAGTATCCATTTCACTGCCAATGCATCTTGCTAGGATGCCCCATATATATGCTAATAACACTCAGCATGTGAAATATCTGTCAAGTGCATACTATAGTATACATAATGCTTTCAACTATACTAGCATAGGGAGCATGTGACATCTGCTTCCTTCAGCTTTATCGTGGTGAATATACGGATAATCTGAAATGGGCTGTACAGTTACTCAGGGCTTTGTATTTTGCATTCAAAAGTGCTCAAGTACTTTTTCAATATACTTCTTTTGAGAAAAATATAATTTACCAACAATGCTGATCCTGAATTTCCATGCCCAAAATTTTCTTAGCTACACCTATATCCTTCATTTCAAATTCACCACTCAGTTGCTCCTTTATCTTGTTGATCTCAGACATACTTTTGTTGAACAATTAATGAGAAAACTTTATTGATTGTAGAAATTGGATCCATCAGAAAAATTTGTGGCCTCATGGTAGAGAATTGATCACCCAAACCTTTCAAGAAGCTTAGCACTTTGTGCTCCTGTCTTTGTTTCTTCATAGTAGCAAAAGAAACACAATTAGTGCGATAGTGACAAGGAGCCAATGGTCTGAATTGATCAAATTCATCCCATAACATCTTGAGTTCTGTGAAGTGTGCTCTGACAAATCGATCACCTTGCTTGATGGATGAAATATCTTCTTGAACTTGCAAGACTCAAAGAACATCAGCCTCAACATACCTTTCTTTCAGATCATTCCATAATTCAAGAGCACTTACAGCTTCATCTATAAGGATGCACTCTGTGATATCAGGGAAACAAACTTCAAGATCCATGAGATGAGAATTGAGTTGCATCTTTTCCAGGCTGCATAGTTGGGTCATTTTCTGCAAGAGTTATCAAAGATACATCAAAGAATTGCAATTTGTTTTTGGATAGGAAGGCAACTTTCATGGCCCTACTTCATGAATGGTAATTGTTCTGGTTAGAGTTGCTGAAACCAATACCAAGCCAGGATTCTCATTAGAATGAATGTAGTACACACTAGAGGGATCATTATTTGGGTCAGCCATTAGAGCAAGAATTGCAGGGAAGAAAGAAAGATTTTGCATAAAATCAAGAAGAAGATAGAAGAAGAAGCAAGGATTCCTTCTAAGAAAAATCTGATATGATCTTCATAATCAAGAAGATACCTGTAAAGGCAAGGTAAGAGAGAGATGAATTGCATTGAATTGAACTTCATTGATTTGGAATTGTTACAACAGAAAAAGAGTAATGATGATTTGCAAGGGTAGAAAGCACTAAATATATATACATGTTAAGTTGTAACTAACTCTCAATAACAGAATAACTAACTTGCACTACCTTTCATTATTATAATAGACTTATAACTAACTTCATTAAGTGATTTTATCATCCAATAGAATTTATTTATTAAATTTGTTTTCTGAATTTTCTTATTAACAAACAAAATTCTTATTCTCTTTCCATTATATATAATGAAAGATGAATCTTATATCCTAATTTCGAGTAGTCAAATTTGTGAGATAGAAAATTTCCCACTACTGGAATATAATTGATGGAAATATCTTAAAAGTAGTACCTCTTATCAAAGTTAACGCTATGTCCACAGAATGATGGGTGTTTTTGTATAAGACAGAGATAATGATAGGTAGAGAAGGTGGTGACATGATACTTATCATTAATTTAAAGGGCATGCTTCACATATAATAAATAAAAAATAAACAATAGATAGATTTTATTCAGCAAAAGGGAAAATAGCGTAAAAAATCTTCCTTTTGAGTATATGAAAAAAGGATATACATATATATACACAACAAGTTCTTCATTATAAACAATACTTGGAAGTGATGAATTCAGAGAGAGGTGGAATTTGAAGTTGATTGTCCCTATGAAACTATTGCCCAATATAATGGTTCTGATTATAAGGAATTTTTTCAGACTTAAGTCTTGGCTTATGAGATCCTTAAAGATGAGGCGAGTTTCCAATTTGCATAATTGGAACAATGCCTATTGTTTTCGGGGTGGTTCCATCCTACGAGGCAAGGAAGCTAATAGGGAAAAGCTAGAATAAGGAAGAAGGAGGACCATTTTCAGCCCTAGAAAGGAAAAACTGAAGGAAGGATCAGGGAGCCCCCTGTCATGGTCATGCATGGGTTTTTATAAACTATCATGAGAGGGGAGGAAGCCCTACTTCCTAGCTAAGGAAGCTTCCCTTTTTTTTCAACGTCCATCACATCACATCAAATGTCAATCTTTTATTTACTTTGGTAGTCGTGTTTGGTGAGTTTAGGCTTTATATTATGCAAGAGACTGCTTGAGTTTGTAACTGCATTTCATTTATGCGTACATTTATATATTTTTTATATTTTACTCTAAAATATTAGCCCCCTACTCAACTAAGAGGTATGGCTCTTTGTTGAGCATGTTTCAACCTTTCATCTTTTCTCGAATTGCATTGTCTTTTATTGTTTAGTTTGAGTCAATGTAATGGTATCTCACGTCTTGTAAGCTTTCCCTTTACGTGCGCTTGGGGAAATCCTCCCCATGTTTCGATACATCCTTATTGTCCATTCCTTCTCATGCTAAGGTGTTTGGGCATAAATGCACTTATCACCCAATGTTATTTATTTGGTCATGGTCCGCCAAGGGCAAGCCTTGGATTCAAGTCATCTTCACCCAAAGGTCCCTTTTTAGGGGTGTTTCATGCTATCACCGCTGAGGCGTCTCCACTTAGGGGTTTCCGCTAAGGTTTCTCCACCTAGGGGTAGTGGTTGAGCTATCATCAAGGTCTTCACACAAGAAGCTCGCTTGGGATCCCCCCAGGGTCACTATCCAGGGGTTATTGCCTAGAATGAGCCGTCATTACTAAGATCTTCACTTAGGAGGAGTCCAGCTGAAGGGTCCCTATTGAGGGATCACCACCTAGGGGTCACTGTCCAAGGGTAACGCTTGGAGTCCTGCCTAGGGGGTTACTCTTAAGGTATTAGCCCCCAAGCTGAATGAGGGGTGTGGTTCCTCATTGAGCATTTGCAATCATTTCAACACCGTTGTGGACTTTATTACAAGTTTCCCTCTCCTTGTCACATGATTCTCTTTGAGCTGAATTTTAGCCCCCAAATGAGGAAGCTAATTCGTGTCATAGGGTGGTGAAGTCTCGCCTTACCGCGTGACATAAGAGCTTATGTGGTAGAATTTGTTCATTACCTAAGCGATGATATCACTAAGCGGTGGTATGGCTTCGCACACAACTCTGTAGGCACGCGCGGAGAAATGATTCATCATTCTCGGAAGGTGGTATCACCAAGTGGTGGTATGGCATCTCCTGAACTATGTGGCGTAGGAAGCTTGCGCGGCGGATAAATATGCACCATGGGCGGTAAGCCTCGCCTAACTACGTGCCGTAAAAAGCTCGCGAGCGGTATCGCTTCACCATGCAATGTCACAGGCTCCTGCGAGCGACTTCGTGCTTTTCGCGGCTTTGCCATTTAGGCAGCATCGCTTCACTACGCAACATCAGAAGCTCGCGCGGGCGGCATTGCTTCACCACACGCATCGAGGCTCATACGGCGGCATCACCGTTTGGGCGCATGTCTTCTGCGCATATCCTTCCAGGTGCTACATAGTTTCAAAAACTTTATTTGAAAAGCAAAAGGGTGTCAATATTTTATTCTTATTGTAATACTTGGCTTTTCCCAATTTTTTTTTCCACGAGCAAACATCTCCTTTTAGATTCAAGCTTAAGCATATTTGGCAGCACAAACCAATATATCATATTCCTATAAGAAAGCAATATTCTCGATTATTATGATTGGATCGAGCAAACCTTCGTTGCTAGCATTTAGCTTCAAACCATTGCGCTTTGGAATCCTTTAGGAACCTGCACTAGGTTTGCCCAGCATAATTAAAAAATCTTTCAGCTAACCTATCGGGATCACCTTGGTTCTTAGTTTTCCAGAATTTTTGAGATTTTAAACTACTCAGCCTTACAAAGCTTCATGGGCTAGCAAGGTGTTTTGATGTCTCAAATTCTTAATCAAGTTCAAAAGAGTTTAAGAGTATAACTAAATTTTGTCATAATAGAATATTATCCTAGATAAATTATTTATTTATTTCAACCCTTAACTAGCCTCAGTTGTCAGGAATATGCTTACACCAAAATACTTGTGTCATAGCTTGTAAATGAAACAAGTTTCTGTTGGATAGATGATGGGAGAAGATTTGGTGCGGCTTGGTTTAGGGTGTGTCAAATTCTTATTATGCCCATTTGAAGTCACTCTTTAGAACAAAGATTATCAATTAAACAACGACTGAATGAAAATGATATAGATTTCTTAGCTAAAAGACAGAACGCTCTAGGCTCCATCCAATATAACCAAAGTTATGTATGAAAGTTTCAGGTATGTTAGTCTATGGCCATGTTAAAAACACAATAATATAATGAAACAAATCATTTAGATTAAGCCAAACCCACCAAATCAACTTCATATGAATCCATAAAAGAGGTTAATCATGCCCATATATTCAACTAACTCACAAATAGAAATGATGCTTAAATGGATGCGCAGATGCTATAGACAGCGGCAAAGGGTTTAACTAGGAAGAAGTGCACTCAATCAAACACCATGCTTATAAGCACTAACACAAACACCTTAAGAGCATAAAAATTCACATTTCAAAGCCGAGAACAGCAGCAGCAGGTCACTCCAAAACGAGTTCTAGATCAGATTTGGCAGAGAAGCATGTTCACACCAAGCTTATCACTAAAACACATCAAAGAGTGGTGAGTAAAGAGCATCAAACCACAAGTATACACTTTGAAGTGGAAAAAATGTGAAACCTCTTAACCAATGCAGCTGCCTATCTATGAAGAGGATGGCCTCTGCTAATGATTGGGTGGAATCTTGCTTCATCAAGCTCCCATAGACGCTCCTCACTTGGACATTGTTAGGATCGCATGACACCTCACATGGTAGTCACCGCGCATTCTTGTAGGAGGGAGAACTTGGATGACCGATCACACTTTAGGAACTATGGGTTTGAGGCGGTGAAAAGGGAGAAGCGGCGCGACATAGTTCGTGGCCTTATTTGAGGAGGAAGCGCATTTGCTAGAAAACCAAGGTGGGATTCTGCAGTGCTCCTGAAAAGCACGAGCTCCACACTATCAGGACACAGCTGTTCCTTGGCTTCCAAGGGCGCCGACCTCTTCCCGAGTTGAGCTCGGATAGTGACATCATCATCGGAAGTGGACTCGAGGATTCGCGCCAGCTCGGTGGTTTCAGCACCAGCCTCTTCGACTATGCATCGGGACGTGCGTAGGACAGGCACGCGCGTGACTTGGAGCTCGCAAAGTTTGCCAACTTGGTGGATGCTTCAGCTCCATCTCGTCGCCTGCCAGAGGCCGTCTTGGACAACGTTAGCACCCCGTCTCTCTCCTGGCGGAATGTCCATTATGATGGAGGCAGTGTCGCCATTCAAGCCTTTGCCACGATGGAGAAAGGGATTTTTGTGATGCTCCCTTGCCTACCCAGTGGAGTTGCCAAATGTTTTGGGGTGGTTCCATCAATCACTACGAGGCAAGGGAGCTAATAGGGGAAAGCCAAAATAAGGAAGAAGGAGGACCATTTTCAGTCCTAGAAAGGAAAAATGAAAGGAAGGATCAAGGAGCCCCGTCATGGTCATGCGTGGGTTTTTATAAACTATCATGAGAGGGAGGGAAACCCGCTTCCTAGCTAACGAAGCTTCCTTTTTCTCCAATGTCCCATCACATCACATCAAATGTCAATCTTTTATTTACTTTGGTAGTCGTGTTCGAGTGAATTTAGGTTTTATATTATACAAGAGACTTGGTTTAGTGTGTAACTCATTTGATTTATGCGTACGTGTATATATTTTTTATATTTTACTCTAAAACACTTATTATAACCATAAGACGCTCCATTTGCTTGGTAGAGCTTTCCAAGCTCTTTCATTTCATCCAAAACTATTTGTGTGTTGCGGCACTCTACACGCAAAAACCTTGATCACCTCTGCGAGCTCGAGCATCACATCATATCCAAATTTTATTAGTGTCTGAGACGGATATAAAAACGTATACAATTGGCAAAAGAGGTGAGCCAGGCAGAACACTAAGGGGATGAAGGAGTATGGTGTTAGATGAACGAGGCGGATCAAAGAAATGACTGTACAAAGAAAATAATGAAGTGATGATGGGCATGACCCACCAAAGTAACCGCCAGGAGACGTACTCCTGCCGCTCGTCCTCCAAATGGCCAGGAAGCACGTGACACATGAAGTACGAATGGAGGGCACAGAGCTGAAAAGGGGGCTGATGAGACAATTAGCAGGTGAGTGGGGAGTGAAGAGGTCTATGTGATGGGAGGAAGAAGCGCGGAAGAATAGGGAGAGAAGGGCTTATAAATACCTAAGAACGAAGAGAAGAGGACCCTGATCCTCCCCCTCACTTCTTGGTCCCTTGATAGTGAGCTCTCATGCCTCGGAGTGTCCAGCGAACCACCCCAAAACAATTGGGTTTAGGGTTTTTTATGTATACGTATGCAGAGTTGTAGACCAAGACTACCCTATGCCCGCCCAAGCATGATGCTTTAATATAATTTAATTTAGGTAAGTAATTAAGGCAAGAAAATAACGGACGGAGAATATATATAATGGGGATTAATGTAAGTGTTTCTTGATATATTAGATCGATATTGATCCCAGATCAGATCAGATCATGTATGTACTCCAATTTCGGTAGAAAATCATCCACCGCCCGCATGCACTCACGAATCGGAAAATGATTAATACTACTAGCTAGTCTAACATGCTTGCATCATCAACGTACCTATCTGTACATGTAGGTGTCTTTGTCTGGGCTGAGCTAGCTGCTGATTGCATAGGTCACAAGTTTTAAGGAAGAAGCTAGCAATAGTCCGCAGCAGGGAAAGGGAGGATATTATCTTTTCTCAGCGCACGCAGATTTAACAAGGACATTGGATTTGGCCTTCCTTTGAGTAATTGGTCGTTTGGGTGAGAAGCCTCAGACCAACGTCCACGGCAGCATCAGCATGGCAGCCTCCATGCGGAGAATAAGTGGGCTTCCTCCTTTGGTTGATCTGAGTCGGCATTCCACCATCATCATCATCAACTTCGGAAGCATCATTGGATCAGAGAAGACAGTGAAGAGGCAGAAAGAAAGAATTTTATGAGGTCTGTGAAAGAAGCAGGGTGGGTATTTAAAGGAAATTAGACCACACCGCAAATGGTGGCTTGATGCAAATCATTTCATATGTTTGGAATTGAAAAAAGAAGAAGAAATGAATTGATTTGTAATTTCATCCTTTTAGTTTTTAAATCCTTTGGATTTTCATACTATTTGAATGGAAATGAATTGACCTTAAAATTTACATACAAATTAAATCATTTTATTTTCTATTTTAATTATTTCAAACATAATTCATTATATTTTAGATATAAAAAATAGATTTCTAAATCAATTCATTTCTAATTTCATTTTAATTATTTTAAATATGAGATTTAACTTAAAAATCAAATCATTTCAAATCAAATTAATTCATTTCCTAATTTTAATGATTCCAAACACTAGCTAAGGGGAATGCTAAATAGGTCGAAAGATATTTCGTTAAAATATTACGGAAGTCTTTATAATCGTGGTTAAGGGTTTTATTGCACAGGAAAGAGAAAAAACATCAAGCCTCTAGAACGCTCTCAAAAAATACATTGTATGCTTGATTCGCATGTCGTTTGTACAAAATATTTTCGCACTGTACATCATCTTTCAAAATTTAAAGAAACGATACATGGTTAAACAATGGAAATCACCATGGAAGAAGATTAAACACTGGACTTTTGCTCCTACACGCAGAAAAGTACGAATTTTCCATTGTACCAATTATATACCTTCACCCTACTGCTTCAGCTGGCTTGCTTGAGATAACCGCAATCTTCCAAGAGGAAAGTAGAAATGACATCATAGATTCATAGTTGCACCCATTATGCAGAGGATCAAATAGGCTACGCAAACTTTTTTTTTTTTTTTCCTTTCAATTGTGAATTCCTGCAATTATGGTCCCATTTGGAGTTCTAAGTTTGAACAAATTTTCTTCACACGAAAATAGGTGTATATATATATAAAGCTCAGCTTAGATATATTTAGAGATGAAGATGGGAATAACATTCTCTAGATACTAAAATCTATCAAGTTACTTGCAATGATATAATACTAGCACTATAACCATGCTACTCAAGGCTAACATTTTATTTATTACAGTTGCACAGCTATAAATTATTATTGAGGTAAATTATATTGATTTTCATGAGATTTGGGGAACTTATTATGATTCTCCTATATTTGTCTGAGTGACAATGACATTCTCTACATTATTTATTGTGCAATAGAGGATGAATGATTTTACAAATTTATGGAGGTTTCTATAATGATTTCAAATTTAAGAAATCTATGAGCAAATTTTATAAATATAGAGGAGTCGAGGCGAATTTCATTAAATTGGCCAGTGCAAATTTCCCTTATTAATTGTACATGGTTTTTTTTGTGAAAAAATTAAGATGAGAGGATGGTTAGTATACATGTCTATATGTACACACAAATAATATATAAATATTAAGAACAATTTAATTTTTAGTCACAGATAGTGAAATTTTGACTCATTTAAACTAATTAATTTTCAACCCAGCACATTTAACCCATAGATTACAAAGGCTAGCCTCCTGACTAACTCATTTGATTGATCTTGTTTACCCATTTATTTATTTTGCAAGTTTAAGTTATACTTCTTTACAATACAATATTTAAGCTAAATATTCATTTTTAATTTATTTTTCATCTTTTGTAATTGTTATCTAAAAAACTTAAATTTTTACTTTTTTAATTTTTGTTTTTTGCATTTTTTCATAATTTTTATTTAAAAATAAAGTTTAACATGCTCGCTTATTTAAGCCTACTAACCAATTTTAAACGGGTCCAACTATTATTATGGTGTCTTGGTCCACGCAGGCCCATTCTATTTAAAAGGATGGTTAAATTAAAACAACATTTTTTTCATAACAAGAGTATTTAAACTCTATCAATTAATATAAATTAAAATTAACAACTTAGTGTTTCTGTCAATATTTATATAGAAGGTATTATGCTAGACAAAAGATATTTTCTCCTACCTATGCCTATATTAGACGTAATAAACGCGTATTCCTAATATATAGTACACATACTTTATGTTTGTATAGGACAAATTTTTAATGCTTTAAAGATTAAAATATTGATAAATCAACATGTGGATTGGAATAGTAAAGCCACAATGGAATGGCAAAATTTTCTTTTGTATATAGTTTATAGATAGATAGATTTTATTTGTTTCTGATCACACAAAAAAACTCTTTTTTTTTCTATCTAAATGTCATTGGTAATTGGGACTTTAAAAATATATTTACCAGCTACACAAGACCTTTCCTTTTTTTTTTCCCTCTTTTAGGGGGAGCCATGAGCAATATGTGTTTTCTTCAAGGAAGATAAAATTTGAACCGGTTAAAATATTGGTTCAAAAGTTTAAAAGTCCAACTTTAATTGGGATTTAACCAATATAATAAAAAATATATATAAATATATATGTGATTAATTAGAATATAAATAAATATATTAAATCATTAACATTAACATAATCAATAAAAAAATATTCATAGGTCTATAAAAATAAACATAATCCATATAAAATTTCTCTAGTCTTTGCCTCACAAAGTATTTGAAAACAATATTTATTAGTGACCAATGAGGTTTATGGTGAGCAGTCTGTGAATGACGAAGAGAGAAGAATAATAACTCAACAATTTTTATTAATAACCTTCTTTGGTTCTATTTTTTTTAATTGTTGTTCTATAACTACAATAAGATATTATATTTAAGCTTTGAAAAAAAAATTCAAAAAAAAAATTCAAAAGAAAATCAACCTGCCAACTAGTTTTCCGGATTTTTCCTGGTTTTGATCAGTTTTGACTTTCCGCTTTGGAGTTTAACCAACCAGTGGTTCCAATTGAGGTTAAGACTAGTTCGCTTGGTTTTCTCTTCTATGGTTTTCTTTGATGATAGTATTCTTGATAGGTTATAGAAGCCCAAAAAGTTTGAAAGATTTTTCTAGTTTTTTCATATGAGGAATATATCCTTTAATGCATAAATTTTTTTTTCCAAACTCTAGTGACACTATTCTATGTGAAGTGTTCCCTTTTTTGGTGGTTATAGGACAAGCAGTGAGTGTGGACCTTTATTTGGTATATAATAAAAGCCCAACAAATATAGTGCACTTCATTAGTTTTGTGGATGTATAAGACATTCCCAGTGTCACATACCTAAAACTATTTTTATTTTTTTTTAGGCTTGAAAGTTTATCTTATAAAGTGGCCCCTTTTTTGTCTGATTAGTGGACAAGCACATCGAATGGTAGTTTGGCCCATGAGGGAAGGGGGTAATCACCTAGAAAATTAATTAGGTTGGAGAGGTGGTCCACACCTATGGCTGCCCCATTTTGGTGGATATTTAGAAATTGTATCCAACAAAGTTATTCTAGTGGAGAATTGCTCCATACCTACTAGAATCCTATTGTGGTGGACATCAACACATTGTGGGATGTGGTAAGGACTTATTGAACTTAGTCCATTAGAGCAGGGAGGTAGGGTCTATCAACATCGCTAGCCTCCTCCATGAGTATGATCAAAGGCCTATTGGTTTCTTAACTATAACAAACTTTGATACCTATGAGCCTTTGGACCTGCCATGTGGATATGAATAATGAGCTCTACAATGGTGTGGAAAACTGTTGCTTTGTTTAATGTATAGATATATATATCAATTTAATAATTTAATCTATTATTACATTTCTCGAAGTCATTTCAATATTATATTATTACATCAATTTTGAAAACAAACACATGGAAAATTTTATTTCTGTTTCTTTCTTTCTCGGACCCAAGTTCTGACTAAGGCAACACTTTTGTTGTTGTTGTTGTCTGCCTTTTGTTATTCATTCTTTGGTTAAGACAACAGAAATCATGACTAAGGAAACACTTATTAAACATTGTTTCTTTGTCCAGTTAAGGCAACACAAATTCTGACGAAGACAACACTTTGAAAACGTTGCCTTATGTCTGACTATAGGCAACTCTAATGCTAATAAGCCTTGCCTTAGTTCTCCGAGGGAGGCAAGACAAAGTATGACTAGGCAACACTGTAAAAACGTTGCCTTATGGCTCATTATAGTCAACACTAATGTGATAATGGTATAAGCGTTGCCTTTGTTCTTTGTTTAAGGCATCACACAAGTTGTGACTGAGGCAACACTTTAACGTTGCCTTATGTCTGACTATAGGCAACAGCAATGGTGATAATTGTATAAACGTTGCCTTTGTTCTCTAGTTTAGGGCAACACGTTTAAGGCGTTGCTGATGTCTGATTACAGGCGAACTTATTAAAGCCTTGCCTTTTTAAATGATTATAGGCAACGAAACATATTGTAATCAAATTAATTTTTCCTACCCTTAAAGATTGACCACATAATTTTAGACCGAATTTCGTAGTTAAATAAATAAAACTCATTTCAAAGTAACAATTTTAAAATTCAAATACCTAATATTACATCTAAAGTTCATTTGAGATAAGTGAGTCTAATAAATTTTAAATACTGATAATTAAGATAAAAGAAATGTAATTTTCAACTTTTTATTTTCTAACTCATTTCTATATTTTCTGAGCAGAAGATTAATCTCATTTGAAATCTTGAAGCTAACTTAACTAAGTACATTTTCGGGGGTATTTCAAGCCTTGACAATAATAGAAATCCTTTAACCTCCTAACATTAGCTTGCTCAAAATTTAAGCCACAACTAGTTCATATAGTTTTCACAATCCTCCTTATTCTTATTCATAATCTCAACCTGCTCAGTACAGAAAACCACGGGAATGGTCAACAATAGCTAACTTCTTTTATGTAAGCAACAGATTACTTGAATTTTGAACGTTAAATTCTTGGTGATTACGAAAACCGAAAGGAAATGCAGTTCTACTTTACACACTAGCAGGAGTTACTTCATGCTTTGATGAAATTCAAGTTTAAAAAAATAGCTACAAAGGTGTGTCACATAGATATGCAATCCCTAATAATAAAAATTACCCCTAGCTAACTAAGAGATGCAAGTACTTGTTACAAAATTGTTTCATTAGACATATATAATCTTGAATTGAGGCCAACATTTGCAAAGAACAGCAAAAGAATTATACACGGGGTGGCTATAAGTATAGCTGGATCAACTCATCACTAACAACAGATGGAGTCAGAACACCTAAATCTGTGAAGAGCAGAGTCAGATATTGAGGAGGAGTGTAATCCCGCGCAGACCTTTCAACTTCAACTTTGGATGGAATGGGTACACCGAAATCTATAGGGCGTAAGGCAGGAGCCAAATCCTTTTGGTCAAGAGGGTAAAGACGAGCAAACTGCAGAGTAACACAAAGGAGACATGTAACTATTGAAGATGCATCCGAATTAATGTAACACTTATCAACAAGGATTTGTGCGGGTTAAATTAACGTCTGATGTTCTAGGGAGAATAATTTCTTTAGGCTGCAAATATACCTTGTAGCTTTCAGCAGCGACATAAACTGGCTTATTCATACTATGGGCAACCAATGCAATTTGGTATGTCCCCATCATATTAATTATGCCCCCACTTTCAACAACTCCATCTGCACCCACAAAGACCATGTCCACCTCATCCATAGTATATGCAACTGCAGAGTCTATTAGAAGCTTCACAGGAACATGAAGCTTAGCCAGCTCATTGGACAACCGCAATCCTGTTCGATCTGGTCTTCCCTCTGCAATTTTAAGCACAGGAAGTCCAAAGTTCAGATCACAAATTGCTATGCTAAAACCTAACATGCTAAAGAAACAGACTTCACACACAAGTTCAAAAATGGTATTAATCAAGGGAAGTTAGGTGAAAAGAATTGAGACCAAACTTCACGTGCAATATCAACAACCAAGCTTTAATAATCCCACTATGAGGTGATGTTTATGTTGATCAGTCAACCATATTGGAGTAACAAAAACCAAAATATCAGTAAAATCATTTGCTGCAAGGTATTTTCTACTAGTTTCTGGTAAAGCTTTGGTTCAAATTAATAGGTCAATTACCATGACAAGGTACTGGCTGGCTTGTGACATGGAACTAAATCTGAATGTGAGCATTTTGTCACATACATCAATGTGTGTGTGTGTGTGTATATATATATATATATATAAACAAAGTAAGACTGTAAGAGGGCAAAACCTGTGCAGAAGACACGAAATAGTTTCTTATTTTGTGCAGCCAGTTTTAGAACTTCGAACACAACTCTGGAAAAACCATGAACGAGAATTGTGCAGCCATCAAATATAAAATCTTGACTCAGCATTGCAATAATTTTCCTAGCCTGCAAACAAAACAAAACAAAACAGATGAAATTGAAAGGCAGGGCACAAAGCGATTGATGAGCTAGCTAGCTGCATTTGCATAGGCAAACGCATACGCATACGCATACGCATACCTTGTATGAGATTTCCCCAAACTTCTCAGCGCGTTCAATAAGGCGAGATTTTGCAGAATTGAAGTCTTCGTATTCTAAAGCAGAAGTCCTCGTCACATACCGCATAAACAGATCACACCCCGCAGTCAACGAGATAGAGGTCGTATCCCACGACTGTAAACAACACCATTCCAATATTTCACTTCACCATTCTAGTTCTAGTAACGCAATCCAACAATTCTAATCCAATAGAACCCAATCTAATAATAATCTAACAACAACAACAACAACAACAATAATATCACTATCATGATCCTAACCTAACCAAAGCGAACCAAAAGAGGGTGGAAATAGAATTGATACTTTGAGAGAGTCGGAGGCGTTCTTGAGCTCGATTTCGAGCTGCATCATAGTGGTGGCCTGGCTGGAGCGAATGACGGCGGCCAGGGCGCGAATGGCGGCGACGGCCTCGGCGAGATCGGGCTGGCGGCGCCAGTTGTTGAACTCGTCAATGACGCTGAAGGGCTTTTCAGAAGAAGGAGGCCTCACATTGACATTGACATGGGATTGGGGCTCCTGGGCAATGGCGGCCTGGGCCTGGGCCAGCCAGTCGCTGGTGACCACGCCGTGGTGGGCCGCCCTCGTCTCATAGTAGGCCGAAATCTTAGGGTCAGTGGGGCCCACTCCCAATCCCATTGAGGTTGACGATTCGGTCGGCGGAGGAGGAGCGACGGACAGGGAGGAGGAGGAGGAGGAGTCGGGCCTCAAAGCGGCGTCGTTCTGCTGCCTGTCCAGGATGAATGATGCCGATCTCCACCACATTTATTTGTTTATTTATTATTTATTGTGTACTATGATAATATGATGGTGCGTCTCCCTCTCCTTCCAATTTCCAGACAACCAACCACTGCTAAAGCAAAGCAAACATGCGGGCGAATACGATAGCTTTATACTCTATGGTATATATATATATATATAGAGAGAGAGAGAGAGAGAGAGAGAGTTTCAGGAAGATTCTGATTCTTATAAAATTAGGGTTTAAGATTAGGATTAGGCTTTTGGAGGAGAAAAGCCACCGCCATATGATCACTACCCGCTAGCTTATGATAAAACGACGGCGTTTATCACCCATCTGTTACACCTACGTTTTTATTTTTTTTATTTGTTTTTTCTTGTATTTTTATTGTTTAATCGAAATTAAATTCATCTAATTCTGGCACAATTACGGTTGATATGTGTGCATTGTAATATATCTGACATTTGTTTCGGACATTAAAATGGGTTAAACACGAATTCGTATTAGGCCCAATCTTGTCAGCCCAATTTGATGGCCCGAGACTTCGGAAGCCACAGGTCAGATCCCACGACCAACCTGAGCATGTGTGCGGCTCCCACTTGGCAGCAGTTACCGAGCTCATGTACCTTCCCGCCCCTTTCCACCACGAAAGAGAACGTGGGTGCATGGGTCTGAGGATGTAATCAAGATCCTAATCCTGATATTATCTTCGAAGCCACTCCTATAAATATCTTCTTGGACTTCAAGTACAATTTTATGTTCTATTTGAGGCCTAAATTCTACTGTGCCTTTGCTTACTATTTGATGGAGTCCTTACAGGTACACCCCAAATTTCTAATGGTTCAATAGGATTTGGGGGTTTTGGTCACCTTGCATCTTAGAAGTATATATCCCTAATACTCAACTCTCCTCCTCATTACAAGATTGATTTTGGGGTAATAAAAATAAAAATTCTTTTCTATACTGTTGAATGAGTAATTGAGTCAAAATATATTTATTTATTAGTTTATGTGAAAATGCATGATTAAATACACATATAAAATTTTCTTACGCTCACAATACATATAAATTAAATCTTATTTTATTTTAGCGGACAAAAGAGATATAATATATCATCATACACTGAACACAATTTGTCAAGGATTTAAACAAAAATCAAAAATTGGCATTTTTCAAGTTTAGCTCATTTATTAACCTAAATTCAGTTAGACCATGATTTTTAGGTTCATTTTCCTGTTATTTTTTGCCCATGTGCATCATAACCTGAAAAAAAGGGGGGCAAGGTCCAATCCATTTATTTCAGTCCATTTCCATTCGTTTGATACCAAAAAAAAAAAAAGAAGGGGATAGGGAGAGGTCATGGCTGTACATTGGAGGTTCCACTTCCTACACACCCAACATACAAGAATGATGGATAGTATCATTGAAAAATCCATATCAATGCATAAGCAGTCATTTGATTGAGAAAAGAAAAAAATAATGAAAAAAAAGGAAAAAGCCTGAAGCGAGATGAGCAACTCAACAACAAAGAGTTGATGCATCCTCGCCTGCATCTTTACTCCTGCAATGAGGCCAACAAACAATGGGCTCTTTGCCTAGGTAATGGAGCGTTCAACATGGCAAGGCAGAGGCGTGGGGACAAGCCCGCTGGTTCTCCTGCATTCCAAAGATAGCATGGAGATAAATGTTAATTACAAAAACAAGCTTAGATCAATAAAGAAAGGCACAGAGACAATGAGGAGCAAGGAATGGACATAAACCATTCAGATATTTTGTTGAAACTCAAACCAAAAGAGGGCAGTTCCTCTTTAAACGTCCAAATAGCCAAAACCTTTGTAACCACCCACATAAACAATGTAGCCATAGAGAACTTCAATCCCAAAACACAAAACAAACATACCAAACACAACAGCCACAATAAAACCATAACAACCCAATCTTCATCCTATAAAAAACACAAGCCAAATTATCCATACCATTCCATTCCAACCCCAAAATTAAAACCCAAAATCCCAACCCAAAGATCAAACACATACAAAACCAAATTAGAACCCCCATCATACACCACCACTCATAGAAATTACCCAAAACGGAAAAAGGGCAGAGGAAGGGAAGGGCGTCAGGACTTCATCGCCACCATCGCCCTTTTCCTCTCTACGCCTCCGTCGATGAAGCTCTAGCCAAAGCCACCATCACGGCCTGAAACCAACACTTCCACCACCATCATGCACTGAGAGCACCACTTCAACCTCTACCTTTGTTCGCCTCGATCTGTTCACATCGCCTGCACCACCTCACCTCGGGACTACATGTCACGACCCGAAGGCACGTGATGACATGTGAGAAATCTCATTTTCACGTCAGCCTCGATCCGTGACTGCCTATGCATTCTTTGTTCTCAAAACCCATAAAAAATAGAAAACATTTCTTTTCTACATACGAATCACTTTTTGTAATTATATCTGAAAACTCATACTTTGTTTATAAAAGTCTATTTAAAACATAGTTTCACTTTTTCTAGATTAAATGGTTTATTCTCTAAATCAAGATAATCATGTTTAAAACTTCAAAATGTCTGTTAGTCCAAAATTACAATTTCATCCATATTGTTGAAATACCATTGAAATAAACTTCAAGGTTTTATCATGATATGTTGAATACAACAACCCATACTCTAGGTCCAGAACCCTCCCTGTCATCTGAAGCACTTTAGACAAAAATCATATTGCCTCACTCTGTGAAGTTTACCCTCTGACACTTCCGGTAGGCTGCATAGGATTTGCTGTCATTGTTCTTATCTAAAAAAATGCGAGAAATGAGAGGGGTGAGTTTTGTCACCAAAACTCAGATAAGTGAATTCTCACCTAAAACCCCCTTAATGAGACATCAAAAAATAATGCATGAAATCTTAAAACGGTAATATGCCAAAAATCATATCTAAAATCCCATAAACTCTTTTATACGTATATTCATACATATTCAAATTATCCTTTCGATAAAATAATTTCTCTAATTTACTTTCTGTCTAAAATCACTTTCCTCTTTTATATATGTATTTATATATTCAATTAATACTTTCACTGTTTCAAAAGTAATTTCCTCTATTCTCTATCATTTCTGAAATCATATAAGCTTAAAATCATACATTCTCTCATATTTTCAAATGACTACTTTACCAATCCAAAAGTCATTTCATTAACTAACTTTCGTACCTGGTATAAATTAAACTCATAATAACATAGCTTCTAGAGAAACAAAAATCTCTCTCTAGTTACGCACAATATTTGTGACGTAACAAAACTTTGAACATAAATCTCTGGTCACAATGTGACAATAATGGGCACCTAACTAGGTCCCTTCTCTGAATACTCTAGCCCGGCATACTTGGTACCAAGGTTAACGATTTATTGGGTTAACACAGCGCTGTTCTCTATAGCTCCTAAATTAGTTTGAAACTTCTTAAAACCATTTTATTTCTGAGAGCTCTAAATCTCTATAACTCTAACAGTTTACCTTAGCATAACTTGACTATAAAACCATGCTTAGTGATTTCAAGTCCATAGAACATGTATCCGCTAGTGCTCTCAGTTACACAAAGATTCATGCTCTAAAATCCTTTTATGTTGAATTTCTATATCATTTCTTATCAACAATAAACTCGTTATATTCTGAACACTTGAATCCATTCGATTCTAAAGATGACTTTAGCATATTTGTGGCTATGGATCCATGTCCAAGGGATCACCCTTGTAGGCATTGTGATTCCATACTTTCAGAAGTATGTACCGTCAGTTCTAAATCTCATGAAGATTCAAGCTCTAAAATCCTTTTAGTGATTAATCTTCCAAAAACACATTTCCTCCGTCAAACTTTTCATAATCTAGAAAACTCAATATCTCATTTCAAAATAGCAAAGTTTGCACTCTTGATTCCATTCTCTTCTTTAACTTCATATTTAGTCATAAATCTAAAACGTATACATACTTATTAAGCTTTAAAACATTTTGATCAACCTTCCAAATATAGTTCAAATTATTAACTTTTCATAAACTAGAAAAAACTCAATATCATATTTTGAAATTATAAAAAAGCTAAAACCATAATTCCAATCTTTCTCTAAACTTCATATCTTAGTATAAAACCATAACATAAACATAAATCAATTCCAAAATCCAGTAAACAATTATAAAATCCTCTAACAGTTACATATATTATTAATTCCATATAAAACCATTTTAACAAACATGGTCCCATGAGTTTTTATCAAAAATACATTTCATGCTCTAAACTGCAATTCAAAACATATAAACCGCAGAAATCTTAAATCCTTATACAATATTTCTCTAAAACCAAACATTAAATCATATTTTCGTGAAAATAACTCTAATGCATAATATAAGAGTCACAGATGTGAACCCACTCACCTGGAGGGTAGAATATGCAGAACTCATACTGCAGACCTTGGGGAGCGGAAATGACTCCACTATTTTAAGGGCAGCGGAATTATAGATTAACCTCTAAAACCTCAAGAATCTCTCTTTAACAAGTTAGAAAGCTTCTCCCCTTAGGAAACTTAGAGAACCACCCATAACCCAAGGGAATGAAGCAAAACCAAGAGAATAACGTACCTTTAAGCCTTATGAATGACAGATTCGAGGTTAAACTTGAAGAAATGGAAGAAATTGGAGTTTAGAGGGTGAAAAGGGTGGGGAGTTGAAGTTTTCGCGAGAAGGAGAGGAGAGAAATGTTTTTGAATATTCTACCAGGAAGGGGGTATTTATAGCACTGTCACGCTCGCCCTGAGAGAGCGCAACGGTCATTCCAAGCGGGTACTCACCCAAGAGCGCAAAATATCTCCCTAGCACTCCCTTACTATTTCTGGACGCTCGCCTCCAGAATGCTCCAGATGATCTATCACTTATTTACATAAGTTAATTATTTATTTTCTTTCCATTAACTTTAAAACATAAATGTAAATAAGGGAATACCCCCCGTTTGAATTCAAATAAAATATTAGAAAAATCAAAATCCCAACAAATCAAAATCTCATTTTTGGGTTTTAGTTCAAATTCGAAAAATCTTATGATTTCATAAACTTGCAAATTAAAAACAGAGCACTTAAGGGTTTCATAAAATTCATTAAAAATCTCTCTTCAACTCATTTTTCTCTAGGGAATAATTCTGGACTTTTGGTCCCAAGAAATGGCTCTAATTTATAGCCCTCCAAGGACATATAGGGTCAGACTTAGCAAAATCAGGACCCAAATGGAGGAGTGACTGGCACCTTTCTTTGTTCAAAAAATTTCTAACCTTTTATTTATTCTTTGAAAATCTAGGGTATTATACTACAAAGCCACCGTGGTCCTCCTTCTCAGTTTGAATCACGTCACCTCCATGTGTGTGACCACCGCACCCACACTCCACCACCGTGACCTTTCACCACACTGGGGGTCGAGACCTCGTCAACCCTACCAACAACGCACGCCGCCATCGTGCCATCCTGCGCCGCCCTGTCTCGCGTTGTCCATCGCCACAGCCAGCTCAGGCACTGCCATCGATCGCTCTTCCTCCGAGGACCACCGCATCGCGATGGCAGGAGGGCAATGTAGCACTACCACCAGTCACTCCTCCGCCTTCCATCCATGTTAGCCACTTCTTCCTCTACTTGGTCACTCCCTCCGCCGCTTGTGCTTCATCTTTGCCTCTCATGTTTTGATCTCCTTTTTCCAATTCATGTTATAGCTGGGGCTAGATCTATTTTTGAGTCAAGTTTTTGTCGGAGGCCAGTTGGGCTTGGAATTATGAGTCTTTTTGTTTGTTTAACTTTTTTAGTTTGGTTTCCTTTTTAATTTAGAGTGTGGGTATGTTTTTAACAAAAAAGGGGTCTTGAGTATTTTAATTTTTTTTTAAGTTTTAATCCTTAAGAAAATAATAATAATAATAATAATAATAATAATAATAATAATAATAGTAATAATAATAAAAAAAAAATGTAAATAGTTTTATCCATGCAACAATCAATAGTTATGATTGAAAGGTAAATGTCTCTTTCATATATTATTGAATTGTAAGGGTTTATTAAGTAGCTTAGTGTTAACTTGAATCTTGTACAAAAGCGAATTTCTCTTTTAAATAATTTATCAGTCAAGATTCATTCCACAAATAAAATCAACAAACACATTTCTTATGTTATTTTGTTTCTTAATTAAAATCTGTTAACACACACTTATTTATTCTAAGATACGTAACTTTAAATTTCTCATTGCAGGGGATAGGACCAGGACCACGTCAAGCCAAAATTAATTTTTCATAATTTATTTGTTTAATTGTAAATGTTTGTCTTGTCATTTCACATAGAAAAAAAATATTTCTTCTTTAAAAGAATTATTAATTAATTGGCACAATTACTAAGATACTTTCTAAGGACAAGTGTATTAGGGTGCTGTATGATTAAATTCCTACCTTTTCCTATGCATCACAAACTACAAATTCATATCTTGATTTTCAAAGACCGTTTTCAAGAATAAATGGGTTTTCCATTTCCAATTTAAATAAACTTGATGGCGACTCCATTTTCAATAAGTATTTTTGTCGTCCTGTCGTGATCCTAGTTGCAACATACACATTTATACACCATTCATAAAGAGACATGTTTGTAGCAAATATCATTGTTAAATGTATCATAATGCATATCACCAAAGATTTCATACTCAATAGATATATGAAACATTTGTTTTGACTCTTGAAAATTAAATTACTCAAACTATAGTTTAGAAAAACAAGTTTATTTGTTATAGCTTTGGTTACAACTTAAAACCATAATATTCGAGTAATGTCACAACGATTTGGCACATAATCGACACAGAGAAATCTCATCCTCACGTAAGTTTTATGACCTCTGTCCTGCTTCTATTTGCATATTCCAACAGGAAAAATCCATTTAAAACAGAATTTTATTTTCTACATACAAATCACTTGTTCTTGAAATCAAGATTATTATAACTGAAATCTCATAATCAATATCTAAAGTATAAAATTGTCGTATCATCCACACAAAATGTAAATATATATCAGACTACTCTTATCCAATTTGTTCAGAAATGACCAAATCCTTTTTAATACAAACCATAATATGATCAAAATATGCAAAATGCAAAATAATCTCTATATGAATTCAGGACTCTTGCATTGAATGACATCAACTCTAACTGAATAAGAATATTTCACTCAAGTTAAGCTCACCAACTGAATCTCTATTGTTGGGAAGTAGAAGGTTGGGAAGAATCCATAGTAGCTATTGTCTGTAAATAGGATAAAAGGAAAGGGGTGAGTTTTTATGCAAAAACTTCATAAGTGAATTCCCACCTGAAACCCCCTTCATGGACACCAAGAAACCATGCAATACATCATAATGACATTTATAGTATAAAGCGCTAAAACATTTCATATAAATATATGTATATAACCAAATCGTTGTTTGCCTTTAAAATTAACAACAGTATCTAACTAAAGAAACATGAATCTCTACTATATAGTTCTTTAAGACTGAATTATGGTACTCTATGATCCATAGGGATCTAATGTGGACACCTAAACGGGTCCATTCTCTCTATGAGATTGTCCTTTGGACAACTTGGTACCAAGGTTAACGATTATTCACATTTAACTTAATTTGTTTTTCTTATAGCTCCTGTTACATATCAAATAGAAACTGAGCCCTTTCTTTATATTCCACAATGGCTTCTACTCTAGGGTTCCAAACTTTCTCATATAATAGTATCCAAGTGTACCAGTAATTATGAAATTAACGTAAAGGCTCTCAATATTCGAAAATCATAAATCAAATATTCATATTCTCATTTCAGTAATAATGGTCTCATGGTTTTGGTCAAAGACATGTTCATGCTCTTAAATCAACAGTTCAAAACATAGTAACCAGTAGTAACCTCAAATCTTTATGCATAAATCTCTAAAATCACAATATAAGCTATATTTTCATGAAAATAATTATAATACTCAACTTCAGAAGTCACAAGATGTGAACCTACTCACCTAGAGTGGTAGAATAAATATGATTGATACCAACAGGACCTTGGGAAACAAAAGTGGTACCTGCTATCTACTAGTAAAGCAATAAAACTCTAGATCAATCTTAGAATAACTCTATTTAACCCCCATCAATGGTGGAAGAGCACGATGACATAAGAACAAGGAGAAACTCAAGATCTAACCCCAAGAACAAGGAAGAGTAGAAGAAATAGGAAGCAAAACTAGTAGAATCTCTTACCTTTAAACCTTGAAAGTGAAATATTAGTGTTAGATTAATGAAAATGGGGTGAGAGAGAGGTAGGAGACAAGGGTTTCATGTTTTAGGGGGGTGAGGGTCGTGTTTCATATGGAACCCCAAAATGGAAGTTTTTAATAAAATTTTGATCGCTAATGAGCGTTGCACTGCTCACTAGAGAGCATAATTTCTGCTCCTGCCGCCTTCCTGTTCCTTAAGCATTGCAGCACTCTCCAGAATGATTTTTCTCTCAACTTTGAGCTATAATTCAAGTTAATGTCCTCATTTATTTTATTCTTCATTAACTTTAAAACATAAATGTAAATAAGAAAGTACCTCCCATTTGTTTTCAAATAAAATATCATAAAAATTAAAATCGCAACAAATCAAAATCCAAATTTTGGGTTTTAGTTCAAATTCTGGAATCTTCAAGATTTTCTAAACTTGGGGCTAAAAATGAAATGTTTAAAGGTTTCATAAAATTCATTAAAAATTATTCTTTAACTTATTTTCCTCTTGGGAACAATTAGGGACTTTTGATAAGAATATGGTTCTATGATATAGCCTTCAAGGACATGTATGATTCAGACTTAGTGAAATTTAAACAGGATTTGTCTAAAGACATGTATACTACTCTAAAATGTCCTAAGTAACAGTATACCTAGGTATTTCAAGTTATAAAAGCCAAGCCACGCTGAATTCATAATACAATTATTAAAAGAAAAAAGAACATTCTTATAAGTTCTATTTACTAGACATTCTGGTACAGAATATATAACTGCTCATTTTCTACCCACAAAGTTTGTTCTACTCTACGAGAATAAATAAAGAGAGGCCAGAATTGATGACTATAGTAGAAGTAGAACAGTCTATAGAATAATACAAAGATACCACCAACCATTTAAAACCGCACATATACATTACAAAACTCAGTGCAACCACATGCGCCACTGAAAAGGGAAAAGGAGTACAATCGTAGGATCTTCACTGAGCAAAGCAGACTTGCACAACGAACTAGGAGACTGGTCACAAAACAACTTTTGTGGCTGTGTGGAGAAAAAACCGCAGTACCCAACCTTGTAAGTTAGAGCATGAGAAGCAGCACAACCTAACATAGACTTGTGGCTTCAGAACAAAACCATTTGAGATTGGAGACAAACACCCTTCTATCATTTTGAGATAGCAGTCAACACTGCCTATTCCCGAACCATGACTCCTTGGAACTGATTTAAGGCTCGAATTTGGTGCTTGTCCAATAAAACATCATCTATACATATCACTCTTACGTTTAGTGAATGGCCAACTTAGAAAGCCAAGAGCATGTTGAGTTCTCCGTTGCTTCCAGAATACTTACATTTTACAATTGATGAGGCTGTAAGCTACAACAAGCCCCACGATCAGAGAGAGATCTATATTTGGCTCCACTACCATTGTCAAAACATCATCTCCTAAATCAACTCCGCAACTTGATTTCTTTCTCTTTAACTGCTCATGGAAAATGGAAAGGTATAACGATGTGACATATATAAGAAAAGCTTATCCAAGCTTTGTTAACAATGGGATATGTAAACAATTCATAAGATAAAGTTACCTCTGCAGCCAGCGCTCCAAACTGGTCATATATTTTGCAAGCTGACTGGCTGTTGCTGCTTTGTATTTTGTGAGTATATGGTTGATTTTTGTCCAGACCAAGTTTAACCTCATACGTTGAAGCCCCTCTAGAGATCCTGTAAGTTTTATAAACCCGAAAGCTAGGTCCTCTTTTGTCATTGCTAGTGGCAGGGGATCTGTAGCCCTCCCAAAACCGGGACAAAAAATATTGCTACAGCAATGAAAATCACATAATAAATTGAGTTTGTTTTTGCCTGAAAAACTCTATAATCTTGTTCGAAACTTCCTTATAAACTTCTAGAGTTTGTTTACCTTTCTTAGTATAGTAAATAAGGTGTTGCCTTCTTGATCCATGAGATGAACTTCATCTATGCTCTTGTGGTTGTAGTTGTCGACACGGTACACAATCTGGCCATTTGAGTCAAAGATGGTGCAACCCCTTCCATTTAGTACGAGAGATTTCATCCACAGGGTGAAAGCCTCTTGCTTGGAAGTGAAACTGCAAGTAGCAGAGGAGTTTAGAGCTTGGGGGTGAACTTTCCCATGATTGAAATTGTATACGCCATCTAACAAATCAAGGGGCCTCTTTATACATCGAACAATTAGGGCCCCATTATAGTTTTCAACCATACCAGAGTTAGTTTTAAGACAAGAAAAGGCTATATAGTCATCTTTATATGGCAACTGGCCTCCTAGTGGTTCGATATGAGACAGATAAACAGAATTTTTAATCAGACCAAACCATACAAATCAAAAATGTATTCTTGTTCTTTCTTTCCTTTTGTCATTTTGATTTCTTGACTCACTCTTAAGAATTAAAGAAAGAGGCCAAAAAATGCAACCATGAGTAGTTTAATACTATTTTCATTGAACTTATCACTTTTGAGACACTTTGCCCCAAAGAGGAGATTATGATATGAAATGTAGATCGTCATATACCACCAATCAACAGTTTCCTTATAAATTTCTATCTAGCTGCGGGTTGCAAAAGTTTTATCGGTGCATCCAATTTAATATCATTTTTAGGAAGGGGGTTATGGCAGGTTCTTCGTGGCCTCCATATGATCAGATTCTACATTTGAGCATTAGGGGATAAGGCACTTTTAGTTCAGCCATCCATTTTCTACTATTGAACATTTTGCTTTCCTGATAACCATATTTGAAAGTGACTGAGTTGGTTTTATTTTATGCATCAACTGTCTTATGATAACTGAACGTTCACTTACTCACAACTCGATCCCCCAAGGATCAAGAGATTTGTGTCATTCTGTGTCATTACAAAATTGGACTCTTTGTAGCTAGCGAGGTAGAATTGATTTATTTTGGCAATTTGCTCAAAGCTGACTTTGAGACAGGATAGATAGACTTTTATATTATTAATATTGTACGATATTAAATTGATTGTGTAGCCAATGAAACTTGATTTCAATAATAAGTAGAACTGGGGTTGGTTTCAGTAATAAAATCCGTGAACCTCTGCTTGCTGGTGAATGGTAATGCTTCTCTTGAGGTACATGAGGTTCCGTTGGAAGTTGGAACCTAAGCCCTACATCACACTTCATGCGGTTTTTTATTTTGTTAATCATCAATATCTAACAACTACATTAATATTCATCCATATCATACAACTAGCTTCGTTAATATGATTGACTTGTACTTCTTGGCTACTTCTGCTAATTTTCTTTTTTATGATTATCTCTGGTTCTTGAAAACAACAGGGTTAGCCACAAAATGGTTTTTTAATATAGCATAGATAAGCATTAGAGAACGGAAGGGAGAATACTTGGCTTTGCTTACTTAATTTATCTGCTTGCCTGTTTTTGACTAATTGGCCATTGATTATACACATTTTTTTGGTCTCAGTTCTCACCTCTGAAATCTGACGGAATCCAGAAATTTTGGCTGCATTCAATATTTATTATCCAATTTTTGTTTCTTCTTTAACTCTGATTACTTGATTAGTATCGATGATATAAGTTACAAGTTAGAGCTTAAAAACAAAAGTAAATACAACTCTCTATTAAGAGACGACATCCTTACATTTATTTTCCCTCTATCTTTAAAACATATGCTCTTCTCCCCTAAAAATTTTAAACAAACTATATATGTTTTAATCCATTTTTTATTTTTTTTTCATCAATTATTCATTTTCCTATGTTCATTATTTTATTTTTGACCAAACTATCCTTAATTAATAATGATACATATTAATTTTTATGTATAATAAAATATATTTGGTTTATCCAAAAACAATAATTTGGCTTGATTAATAGAAAATATTGATATATTTGTATATATATAATTTAATTTAATTTTTAAATGATTTTTATATAATCAGGTGAACATATTGTCAATAATAACAATTACTTATACTAGTAATTTTTCAAAAAAAATTATACATTTGCTCAATTATTAATTTTAGAATATTAATGAATATTTTTATACTAAAATCACAAAATTCTTCTCAAGATGATTCAACTTTATATACAATATTTACAAATAATTTATTTTTATATGCATTAATATTCTAAAACTAAAAGTTAAAATTTAGATATTTTTAATTATTAAATTTAAATATTACAAATTATTCTCTCTATTAATTATATATTTTCTTAATATAATAAAAATTTAAAATTAAATTAATATTTTAAATTATTATAAGATATATATATATATTATTTATTTTGTTAAAAATTAACGTATTTCACTACTAATAAAGGATATTTTAATCCATAATAAAATAATAACAAGAGATAGAGAATTAATGAAAAACTTGAAAATTGATTAAAATGAGCTTATTTTCAATTTTTAGGAAATGAAAGTGTTTGTTTTAGAAATAAAAGAGAAGAGAGTGTAGTAAACTTATCTCTCAAGAGAGATGGTTAAATTTTACTACAAAAATAAACATATAAGAATGTAGTAATCATTTTTATCGAAAAAATAAAATGATTTTTGTAAGGATATGGCAAAAAAGGAATTTGGGATTTCCTTCTGTATCCTAAAAGTTTCCATATTCTTTTATATTCAATGGACAATGATTTAACTCAAATTTTATAGACGTTAATAATTTGAATTAGTAAAATATGTAACTAATTCTTAATCACGGATATCCATAAGAATGCAATCATATAACTTTTATTTTTATTTATTTTAAATATATATAGTATTGATTTTAATTTTAATGTATATAAAAGTTATGTCAAATAATTTTAAATTAATTTAAAATCTTATAACTTTAATCTATAGGATATGGATTTTTGATTTAATATTGAGTTTTGTAGAAAGTTATTTAACGGTGCAGTGTGTGTGATGAAGTGCAGTGTTTTATTTTTTACGAGGTTAGAATTTAGTGTCTTTTCTGAAAATCTTAACGGATTGTTGTACTTTTCTTAAATCTTTTTCTTTTGACAAGTATGTTTTGAAAATATTTATGAAGCACTGAATATTATTATTCTTCGCATAATTTTTTTCTACAAAGTTTAATTTGAGAGAAAGGTTGGTCACAGTTTTTGTATTGCTTAACAAGTATTTTTAAATTAATTATTAGGAAAAACTCTATCGTAAAACTAAAATTTCTCATACATAATTTACAATACAAAATTTGGAAACAATTATTTTCTTATCGTATTTTCCGTTGCATGGATTCTTTTAATCTATGTAACCCAATTGCTAATGACACCTACTTTCCTGTTAATGTCACTGCAGAATGAAAGAAACTTAGATTCTACTCTAAAAACATTATCTTTCTGATGAAACATGACTTTGTTAATCACTGAATATTGTGTCTACACGGGGCAAGTCAAATTGCAGTTATTTATGTTCTTCCATAATTGAATCGTTCTTGTGCTTCCAATCTTTGTAACTTGTATGTTCTCATAACCATTTGACCAAAAGAAGAAACTGAAAGTATTATTTTTCTTATGGGACAAATAGGCGGGGAAAAAAATGTTGCTTCTTGTCTGAAAAATAGCAAGGCTGGTTTCTTAAAAAAAATTGTGGTCAATACAGCCACTTTGGATTGAAACGCGTGGGATACGCGGTTTTGTTTTGAGAATAATATAGTCTTTATTTTTTCGGTCAAGAAATAATATACTATTGTTTATGTGCATAGTGTGCCTCCCAGTTCAGCAGAGTTTACATACAGCAAATGTGCCACTCTGCAAATCCAGCCGTCGTGAACTGCCCTTTCCTCAACACTCAAGACTCTGGTTAGTCAATATCATCAAATTTCAAATTATCGGAATCCACACCATACAATCCCTAATTCCCTATCAAATATGTCATATGGGTGCCCACTTGCCGATTGTAATATAAAATATTTGGCATTCATTTGCTATTAATTATGTTTTATTCTTCTGATGCCGTGCTCTTAATTATGTTGTATTTGACTAATTTATTCACGAAGAAAACACTGCATAACCTACAAATTATCCGCTCTATCCATATTAATAATTGCTCTAAAAAAATCATGTAATTTAGATATATTATAAAATTAATATATCTGATTATAATACTTTTTTATTTAATATTAATAGTCATTTTTAAAAAATAGTGTAATTTTAATATATTGTAAGATTAATGTATCTAGCTATAATTTATATTAAAATTATACAATTTTTCAAAAATAACTATTAATATAAAATAGAATGAGTAATATTATATCAAGTGTCTGAGAAGTTATGATAAGTGAATTTTCACATTGAAAGTCATTTCTTTTCTTTTTCAGAAAAGTCATTTCCATTCTTTCTTTGGACTTTTAGGGTTTCATCAACTTGGGCTCTCTATCCAGCCCATATTTTTAATCATTTATTAGGAATGTATATTTTATTTCGACCAAAAAATATATTTATATTTTATTAGATTAAATGAGTTGTTAATCCTTTAAACACAAATGAATTTTGATTTGGGTATTTGAAAAAAAAAATAGGTCAAGACTTTTTCAAAACTATTTGTTTTTATTTCTATCTTTCGTGTTTGTCCATATTAAATGCTTATATAAGTATGTCATTTAATTCTACATGATAGTTAGTTAATAGTTTTACATAGTATATTCTAATCCCATGTGTCATGTAGAAGGGAGTGGGTATTGTTACTTCTTTTTATTTAATACCACTCCCACTTAGTTTCCTTCAATATTCTAAAATGCCTTCTTCTCTTTCATAATTAATAATTTATCGTTACTTCAATATTATTCAAAATCATTATTGTTAATATTTTAAAAGAAATCTGTTACTATTTGTACATGAATTGATTTGATATTGTTGCAATTCATGCTGAAAAAATTTAATATTCAATTATTTTATTTTTGTAATTTTTTAAGAATTTTCCATAAAAAATGTGTACAAATTTATTAGTTCAATTGATAATTAATTTAATATGTGAATACTTAATATTTGAATTTTTATATTACCACTAAATATTATAAGTATTTATAATTTATGTGTTTGATATATATACCATTTATCCTTTAAGCACTTGTATACAATTTAATATGTAATTTATGTGTTTAATATTCATGTGTTTAATGTGTATACCACTTAATATTGCACCAAAAAAATGCCATTTAATATATGTACATACTCAATATTATACCATTTAGCGTTTATATATGTTTAGTAAGTACTTAACGTCTATATAATTTTATCAAATATTAAATAAATATAATTTACTCTAATATTGAAAAAACAAATACGTATATTGTATAATTTCCTTAATTTTTATTAAAGTTTTTAATTTTATTTTCATTTTTAAAAATTAAGGAAATGTAATATATTAAATTATTTATTTAGTTGTATACTATGTACTATTAGAATAAAAATTTTATGCTAATAATTGTTGTGTTGATATACAATCAAATCATTAAATAATGTGACAAGATATATAATCAGATGATAATATAATTTTTTTTAATATTTATAGTGAATATAAATAAATTTTTAATCAGTGACTATTTTTGAATCAAAATTTATTATGTTTACAATAGTTTACTTAAGTTATTTTCTTTTATAATATTTACAAAATATTAAAAAAAGTATCAAATACAATTACGCTTTGAAGAAAGTTATGTGAAATAAAAAATATAACTCAACTATAAACTATCTTTAAGATTAAGAGAACCAATTTGTGACAATATTATATTTTTCATTTTTATGAGAAAAATGAAATTTAATATATTTCATAAGCAAAATATCCAAAAATAAATTTTTTTTACCTGATATAAAAATATCACAAAAAGTAAAATTAATACATATCATAATAAATTTTTTGTAAAAAATATTAATAATATTGAGTTTGAATGAAACTAGAGGTGACAATTAATATATTGATGTGATAATTATGAAAGCGAATAAAGAATATTTTAGTAAAATTACACTAAAGTTAATTTGAGTGGGAGAGATAATAAGTAAAAAGGAGTGACAATAGTCATTCCCCATATAGAATTATGACATATCATAGACGTGTTATGGAGAAATTGATGATGTGATTTTTTATTAGCCTGATAATATAGATATTGTCCGCTTTGAACCTCGTACTCCTCACGGTTTCTTTCTCCCTCATGGGAAAAACACGTTTGCATAGGAGATGTATCCATTAGAAGCATGCTTTGTTCTCCTTCCCATTTAATATGGGACTCGCTCTACCCTCTTGTGGGAGTCAGTGTCCTCATTGACACACCAATCCCAAGACCAACTCTAAAACCATAAGTAATAGCCCAAACCTCCTACGATGTAAATATTGTCTGCTTAAGCGAGCACCACTTCAATTGGGAGGAAAACAAAACATGCTTTATAAAGGTATGGTTACCTTCCCATGCAAACACGTTTTCACCCATGATGAGGGAAAAGCAAACCTGTGAAGGGTGAGGCCTTAGAGCGGATAATATCTACATCGCTAGATCTAATTGTTATACAAACACTTAGGAATTTGCACCAAAACTAAAATTTTCGGATCAAAATCATAATTTGTTTATTTCTTCAATGACAAGAAACATACTTAAGTCTATTTTATTTAATCATCATTATTATCTTTTATTTTTCTCTCTCATTGGGAAAACAAAACCCCAAAACATAAAAAAAAAACTAAGAAAAGAAAAGAAATTAGAAATTTTGTAGATAAAATATAAATAAATTTACAAGTTGTTTATAAGTAAAATAAAAAGAAAAATTGTAGTATAGGATTTCTTTTGTAAAATTTCTTAATTTAAATGAAAATATGTTTTGATCAAAAACATAGATAATCTCCTTCAAAAAGCAACCTTGGTCGAGGCGGGTAAAATTACTATAGCGTTATAAAGCCCTTTAACGAGCTTTAGCACAATTGTATATCTAGTGCTCGAATATAAAATCTGTATTCAATTTAAAACAACTTTGCATGATCTATATTGATTAAATAAAAATAACTTACCTTCAAATGAATTAAAAAAAAATTAATCAAAGGATACACTTCTAATCCAAATATTAAGTAACCGCAAACAATAGATAAAAATTTCCTGATAGAGAGAAAAGAAAGGAATATTATTCTATTAAATACTATATATATATATATATATATATTTATGCTAACTTATTATTTAGATAGTATATATAAGGTTTTAGGTTCAAAATATTACTATAATCAATATAATTTCAACTGCGACCCAATAAAAGTACATATATATATTTTATTTTATAGTTATTATATTATCCTATATTTCTAAATAAAATATGAAAATAATTGTTATGCCTTATATTTTACGATTAAATATAATATAAAGATAATATTTTTAAATCTTTGCACTCACTGTCTCTCTAATCTTTGCCTCCACTCTCTCGAGTAAGTTTCCAAACGGTGCGTTAAGGTACCAATACAAAAACCAAATAAAAAGGAATTTTGGTTTGCAATGGTGCCACGTCAGATACGACTGTATCAGGGGTCACACAGAAAAAAGGGAATTGGAGAGAGTCCATCACTCGATTTCCAAATCCATAACCATAACATAACCAGAAGAGAAGAGAAGACAAGACAAGCGAAGCTACGCTATTTTTCATGATCCTTTCTTTTCCTTTCCTTTCCTTTCCTTGGTTTCTCCAGAGCAAAATCTCTATGAGACGGATAATATGCCTGCCACGAGAACAGATTGCACACACTTTTTGCAATTATTATTTATTTCCTTTGATTCTCATCTCATCTCATCATCTCATATTAATATGACACATCAATATTATATTATGTTCTAGTGTTGCATGCATTTTGCCGGTTAATGGCGTGGGAAGGGGATGATCGTATGCCAGTCATGGATGATCAAGATTCACAATTGAAGGAAGCCGTCTGTCTCTCTGTCTGAATGTGATTGCGGATCGTTTCTGGGTCTGCGTTTGTTTGTTCCCCTCAGACTCGTATCCCTCTCTCTCTCTCTCTCTGTGTTTCAGCTTTCGGTGTAACAGGGTCGCTTGTTAACTACGTGGCGTAAGATTTGTCTGTATGTATGTATTGTAAGAGGGTCGGGTCTGATTGTGGAGACTTGAATATCGTCACGTTGGGAATTTCGATTGCCATTCCATTGGATTTGCGGTTTGATCAGCAGGGTGCTTTCTTTCTTTCTTGTTTGATTGATTGATTGGTCCGTCCGTTACAGCATCAGAATTTGGCTCCGTCTGCCGAGCCCTCTTGGTGAAGGGTTTGTTTTGCAGTGAAACTGAAGGGAAGTAATGATTGACCCAAGGCCGATGGGTTGACCATTTTGGGTAGCAACTTTCCTCCAACTTGATGGTGTGTTTCATCCTGTCATGCTCTTCTTTTTTCCTCTATTTTGAATTTAGTGGCTTTTGAATTTGATTTGCCCTGCCAGCTACTTTACTTATGGTGTAGAGTAGTCCCCTTTAAATGGATTTGTAGGAGCTGAATTGAATTGATTGAACTGTAGAACAAGAAGAAGAAGAAGAAGTGGGGTTCTCTTCATAAAGTTAGAATTCAAGGTTCAATAAAGGTGGCAGTCGGATTTCTTTTCTAGTGTTGATTCTCGTTGATGTTGTTCCCTAGACTGGAATGGAGAAGGAGAACCACAAACTGCCTCAACAAGGTTCGGGGCTGTTTGTGGGTATAGAAGAACTGAATTTCAGATCCACGTAAGTAGCTTAGGATCTCTGCAGTTGATTCTTTCCTGTCGGGGTCCTTGTTCTTTGTTTTTTGGATCAAATATTCCGTTTTGAACACGGTCAGCTAGGAGTGGCAAATGGGCATGTCATAATGAACTGGGAAGTGACGTTGTTCATCAATGGATGCTGTAAGCAATACCTTTTGTGAGCTTGTCAACTTCGTCAAATCATGGATTCCCTGGCGAAGTGAACCACCAAATGTGTCAAAGGATTTTTGGATGCCCGACCAGAGCTGTAGAGTATGCTCCGAGTGTGACTCCCAGTTTACCTTAATTAATCGTAGACACCATTGTCGTCTTTGTGGACGAATTTTCTGCGGCAAGTGTACAGCAAACTCAGTCCCTGCCCCATCTAGCAGCCAAAAGAATTCATGGGATGAGAGGGAAAAGATTCGCGTATGCAATTATTGTTACAGGCAGTGGGAGCAGGGGATAGTTGCTTTTGATAACGGGATTCAGGTTTCCAATTTGGATCGTAGTACTTCATTATCAACTTCAAGCTTAGCCAGCAGTAAAACCAGTGGCACTCCTCTCAGTAGTAACGTTACGCTTTACTCCTTGCCTTATTCAGTTGGTTCTCATAAAAAATGCAACAGAATTCCAGTCTGAGCCAGCAACAATCACCTATGACGGGAAAAGGCATTGATAGTGAAGCTGTATCATCATTGGAGGGAGCAATGATATTGCAGGAGACCCTGGGGATCCATTACTAAAGCAAAATGGATTCAGGTATGGCATGTGCTCTATTTTTCTTAGTTTCATCAATAGAGAGGAATGAACTTCTGTTTGAGTGTTTATTTTGATATTTGTTTGCTTGGGACATTGTTCCGTTGTCTGGCGTTTTAGTTGTTCTTAATAATGAGAGTATCAGACTCTTCAATTGCATTCATGAAAAGTTCCAAAAGAGTTTTATGTGTTATGTGATAATTACTGATGACAGAAACAACCTGGGAAGTCCGTTACCAAACATATATTTGTTCCCATGGATGTGTGAGAATCACCTAGAATCAAAGAATCTGAATATGTGGATATTCAAATGCTGATCGGTCTTTAATTTGTATATCTGTGCCAAGCATTCTCCATCAAAGATCAAGTTTTGTATTTAAACTGCATCTAGTCTATGAGTGTCCCATTTTTGTTGATCGCATGCTTCTGTTTTGCTTCAGGAGTGATGATGAGGATGAGTACAGTGTATACCGGTCCGTAAGTGACTACTGTAGTCAAGTTGAGTTTGATGTGATAAGCAACACTGATGGCTTGCAGAAAGAGCATCCTGATGGAGAAAACAAAAATGCAATACTTTCACCAAAATACAATGGTTTTGACCCACAGAATTTGGAAGGAACGCCAGCTACTGGAAAAAATGAATATGAACCTGACATATGTGATGAAAATGAAGCACCTTCTTCTTTATATGTTTCAGATGATGTTGATGCTGAACCTGTTGATTTTGAGAATAATGGACTTCTCTGGCTCCCTCCTGAACCGGAAGATGAAGAAGATGAGAGGGAAGCTATTTTGTTTGATGATGACGATGATTATGATGGTAATGGCACGGGAGAGTGGGGGTATCTACGCACATCTAGCAGTTTTGGAAGTGGAGAGTATCGCTACAGAGATAGGTCAAGCGAGGAGCACAAGAATGTCATGAAGAATGTAGTTGGTGGGCACTTTAGGGCTTTGGTAGCTCAGCTGTTACAGGTTGAAAACCTACCTGTTGAAGATGATGATAAAAACGGTTGGTTGGAGATCATCACATCTTTGTCATGGGAAGCTGCTACTTTATTGAAACCAGATATGAGCAAAAGTGGCGGGATGGACCCTGCTGGGTATGTGAAAATCAAATGCATAGCATGTGGGAGCCGCATTGATAGGTAATTGCTATATAATTTATATGATTTTTCTAATAAATGATGATGTTTTATGTCTTCAAGACCAATTAATTTGATTCATCAATCCAGATGACATTTAGTAATGGCCTAATGAGTCTTAATGTGCCATAATATATCAATCCTAAGTACATGTGCTGAAGCTGAGGCCTCATGATTCCATTGCTCTTGTGCATACATATAGGTGGGCACACAAAGCACCTTTCTTTAATTTGCTAAGCAAAACTATTCTGTGGAGACAATTTTTTGGCTTTTGGACATCCTTTTTTTTTTTTTTTTGGTTCCAAAAACAAGTGGTAATAACATGGGGATATTCAAAGTAATAACATTTATGCAAATAGTCATTTTATTGATTGTGATTTAAATCTGCATCAAAGAACTTAGATTTAGCTCACATGGGTTTATGTTGATCTATAGCACTTATCTCTTGTTATACTTCATGATATATTATTAAACTCTAACATGGGGTAAAGAGAACTTTTCATACATTTACCATCCTTGTATTCCTTCTACCTGACTTTTTGCATTTTTTATTCTCTCAGTGTGGTGGTTAAAGGAGTCGTTTGTAAGAAAAATGTGGCGCACCGGCGGATGACGTCAAAAGTGGATAGACCACGCTTGTTGATCCTTGGAGGGGCTCTTGAGTACCAGCGTGTTGCCAACCTCTTGTCTAGTGTAGATACCCTGCTGCAGCAGGTTGTAATTGTTCACATTTTTTAAGTTTCAGAATGGCACTTGCTTGGTTGCTTTTCTAGGGCTATTACCACAAGTTAATGCTAATGGGTTTGTATCCTTGTCTAGGAAATGGATCATCTGAAGATGGCAGTGGCAAAGATAGCTGCACACCATCCTGATGTCCTTTTGGTAGAGAAATCAGTTTCTCGATATGCACAGGAATATCTTCTTGCAAAAGACATATCTCTTGTTCTCAATGTCAAGAGGCCACTTTTAGAGCGCATAGCACGCTGCACAGGCACTCAAATAGTGCCTTCAATTGATCATCTTTCTTCACAGAAGTTGGGTTACTGTGAGACATTTCATGTTGAGAAGTTCCTGGAAGATCTTAATGGTAGTCAGTCCGGGAAAAAGACAGTGAAGACACTGATGTTTTTTGCTGGCTGCCCAAAACCGTTGGGTTGCACAGTAAGTCTAGTTTAATCATTTTATGATATGATTAGAATAAAGAAATACACTGAAGACTCAAATAAATTGTGGTTGATCTGTATGCTGTCCCATGGATGCTTGTCAACATTAATAGCCTCCTGACAGTTTAAACTTCTAGATAATTAATTTTTAACATGCTATCAGAGTTTCTTTGACAAAGTGGTCAAGGCCACCCCCACTCTTCCAATTAAATATATTTCAACACAAGGTGAACATTGTACTTTGCCCAAAGGGTTATCCTGTGACAGGGGGATGTTAAAGATAGGAACTAAAACCAGTCCTAAGCCTTCCCTAAGCTTTTGAGGTATTTGATCCATGACATATTATTAATACGCAAGAAATTTCATGTGAGATGTTTTTTTGGTTGCGTATATGTCACTTCATTGTAACTTAGTTGTCATGTGGAGTGTTGAAAGAAATGTTCATTTAGGTCATTTGCTTCTGATCTAACAGATTTTACTGAGAGGTGCTGATGAGGATGAACTGAAGAAGGTAAAGCAAGTGGTTCAGTACGCAGTTTTTGCAGCTTATCATTTGGCTTTGGAGACATCTTTTCTTGCCGATGAAGGAGCCTCACTGCCAGAACTTCCATTGAACAGTCTGGCACTTCCAGATACATCATCATCCATTGCAAGGTCCATTTCTATAGTGCCTGGTTTTGGTGTTCCTGGTGATGAAAAGTCTCCGGGCCCAGAACCTGCAATTGAACCACGGAGAACCAAAAGTGTCCCAGCTGCTGATCTAGTCTCATTAGTCAGCATTACAGAACCCTTTTTGTCTAATTGTCCTTCTCAATCTATGCAGCATGGATCAAGTCTCAGCACTGCCTCCATTATTGCTTCAGAAACTGCAATTCAAAATTTATACCATAAGAAGCCTCTTCCATTTACGATAGAAGAAAGAAGTGAAATAGACTCCAAACAACCTTTAGTTCCAGAAACTTCTGTGGTGAGAAACACTCCAGCAGTCATAGACAATGATCCTGCTGTAATTGGTTGTGCTGATCAAGGCATTTTGGCTGACGCTTCTGAAAATGGTCTCAGTAAAATCTCTACAAACATACTAAGTGGAGCAGAGTTGTTATCTCCAAATGATGTTCAAAGCCATGCTGAGAATCCCGGATTCATGAATGAAGAGCAAGTTCCACTAAAAGAAGATTTTCCACCATCACCCTCTGACCATCAAAGCATTTTGGTGTCTTTGTCCTCCCGATGTGTGTGGAAAGGAACTGTGTGTGAGAGGTCCCATCTCTTCCGAATTAAATACTATGGAAGCTTTGATAAACCTTTAGGTCGGTTTCTGCGGGACCATTTATTTGATGAGGTAAGTTTATGTTCTGGGAGTAAATGTGTCTGTCTTTAGAACTATGTTAGAAGTTTTTGACACTTAGTAAGCTCCATTTCTTTTCAGAGTTTCCATTGTCATTCTTGTGAGATGCCATCAGAAGCACATGTGCATTGTTATACTCATCGACAGGGAACACTCACCATATCAGTCAAGAAATTACCAGAAGTTCTCCTACCTGGTGAAAGGGAAGGAAAGATTTGGATGTGGCACAGGTGCTTGCGGTGTCCCAGAACCAATGGTTTCCCCTGCTACACGAAGAGTAGTCATGTCTGATGCTGCTTGGGGTTTATCATTTGGGAAATTTTTGGAGCTTAGTTTCTCAAACCATGCTGCGCGAGCAGGGTGGCAAGTTGTGGACATTCTTTACATAGAGATTGTCTTCGTTTCTATGGGTGATTATTTTCTTGCTAACTCTCAGTGCATGAAATAGATGAGTATGTGGTACAAGTTTGTAGACATTGCCTGTTCTGCTCAAGGATTACATAACTGCGGTGTTCGTTGTCTTGATCTTGAATGATTTTATTTGAGATATTAATGAATGTATAGAAACCAACTTTTTGGTTATTTTCAGTTGATGAAATGATATAACAAGCAATTCTTATAACCTCATTTTGGGAGGTCATGTTGGTTTTCTGCATCATTATGGAATTTATATAAATTTGCTTGTCTGACTGTGCCATTCAAGAGTATAGTTTATTTTTAGGCAGCTTGTAATGTATCATGCAGCATTTTTGTGGGACTCATTAGTTCTCCATACTCATGTTTCTCTTGCAGATTTGGGATAATGGTTGCTTGTTTTCGATATGCATCAATTGACGTTCACTCAGTCTGCCTTCCTCCACACAAACTGGATTTTGATTATGGAAATCAAGATTGGATACAAAAAGAATCAGATGAGGTTTAATATTCATAAGTCTTGAGTTTTAAAATTCGGTTGTATAATAGGGGACCAAATTTATGGTTGTAAGTTGTAACAGGTGGTTAACCGAGCAGAACTTTTATTTTCTGAGGTACTCAATGCTCTCAGTCAATCGGAGAGAAAAGAACTAGTGCAGTTCCAGTTGGTAACAGCCTTAAAACTTCTGAATTAAGACGGAAAGTTGCTGAGCTGGAGGACATGCTGCAAAAGGAGAAAGTAGAATTTGAGGTGAGGGCTCCAGTCACTAATACTGAAATTTTATAACCTTGTTTAGAGTTCCCTGTCATAGTGGCCCTGATTTAGTTCTTGACAATAACAGTATGGATCAGTATAAGTGTTGATGTTAAACAAGTTAGTGTAAAATATGTACTATTTATTAAGCATTTTGAATGGATACTTTGTCCATTTCCCATTTGTTTGCTTTTGGGTTTATCATATTCTGTTGTTCAAATCCTTGTATTACGCAATTTATATTTCCTTATTTTCTGAGACTTACTGGAAGTAAATCCCATTTATGGTGCAGCATTTACATACTATATGCTTTTAAGGTTTGTGATTTAGTCTTTCTGCTGGTTTGTGATTTAGTCTTTCTGTGCTGTTTCTTTAGGAAGCACTTCAAAAGATTTTGAACCAGGAAAAGAGAATGGGCCAACCTTGGATTGACATTCTAGAAATTAACCGATTGCGGAGGCAGTTGCTTTTCCAATCTTATATGTGGGATCACCATCTGATTTATGTGGCCAACTTAGCTAATTCCTCCAAAGAAAGTGGTTCAACGGCTCCCATTTCTGAGGAAAAAGAGATCCAGTGATGCAAATCATATAAATGTGGCTTCCATGGCAGGAAGAGGCTTCCGTAGCGTTGATTCTGCCCTTGTGGATTTAAAGCTAAGTATAAGCCCCACCCTTGGAGGTGTTGATGGCAACATATCTCAATCTGATGTATGCCATCAAGAAATTGACATGGCCAAGGATTCAAATTGCGAGAAAGAAGACCAGCCTAACAGTTCAATAAGCAAAACCGTATGTGATCATTCTGACCTTTTAGAACCTGAATTAGGTGTTCGCAGAGCCCTCTCAGATGGGCAGTTTCCTGTTGTACCCAGTTTGTCTGATACCCTTGATGCAAAATGGACGGGTGGAAATCACTCAGCTTTTGGAATTCAAAAGGACAATACTTTTGTAAATCCTGATACAGGAGATTCATTGACAACCACTATGGAGAAAGAAGCATACAATCCCGAGGATAATGCAGAAGACCAGAATGGCCCCAAGAGTATCTTTCCTGCTTCTAAGGGTCTTGATAATACGGAAGACTCTTTAAGCTGGCTCTACCGCCAGCCCAACAAGAACTTTACCAGTACACAGAAGTTTGAAGCTCTAGTTGACTACAATCCTGTTTATGTATCATCCTTACGGGAGCTGGAACTCCAGGGTGGGGCAAGGCTGCTTCTGCCGATTGGTGTAAATGACACTGTAATTCCAGTTTTTGATGATGAACCGTCAAGTATTATCGCTTATGCCTTATCATCACCAGAATATTATGTCCAATTGACTGATGAAGGAGAGAGACCAAAAGATGGGATGGAGTTGGCTTCATCGATTTTTTCTGATTCAAGCAACTTCCAATCATTCTATTCTGATGAAACACCTTTTGATTCCCAGAGAAGTTTCGGGTCAGTAGAGGAAATGATATTATCCTTGTCTGCACCTCGTAACTCATCAATGCTGGATCCCATGTTATATACAAAAGCTATGCATGCCAGAGTTTCTTTTGCAGAAGATGGTCCTCAAGGCAAGGTAAAATACTCGGTGACTTGTTACTATGCCAAGCGATTTGAAGCCTTGAGAAGGGTTTGTTGTCCTTCGGAACTTGACTATATAAGGTCTCTGAGTCGCTGTAAGAAATGGGGAGCTCAAGGCGGAAAGAGTAATGTATTCTTTGCAAAGACATTAGATGATCGCTTTATCATCAAACAAGTCACCAAAACTGAACTTGAATCATTTGTTAAATTTGGTCCTGATTACTTCAAGCACCTTTCTGAATCAATAGGCTCGGGAAGTCCAACATGCCTGGCAAAGATTCTTGGCATATACCAGGTACTTTCTTCTTATTCCATAGGTCAAGATGAAGGACCTGGCATTGCCAGGGCCAGTTGTAAGGTAAAAAATTTGTGAGGAATCAAGCGCAGATTAAGTTGTCTGAAATTCTTTGAATGATCATATCTTTTGGTGTCACTAATAATTATGAGGTAACAGAAATCCACAATATCCATTCATCTCTTTTAAGCATCTCTTATGAACATATCATCACATGATAATGAAGTCCAAAAACTTGGAGATGTTCTGTCCCCAGTGGGATGAATATTAAATGTGGCTATTTCTTGTTTCATAGTTGGGAACAACATCATTTTACTTGGGCAGTTTGAAGTTTGTTTAGGTTGAGTGAATGCTTTATACTCAGAAATCAGGAGTTTAAGCTTCTTTTTTACCTGATGGTTCACGTGAATAATAGCACCAAGGCAGAAAAGATGGGTGGAGAAAAGTGCTGTTTTCTTAATGATGACCTTGTGATACCCTTGCTGATAGTCTTAGGACTGTCCATTGTGAGGGAGTGCATGTATCTTTTTTATTGTTGATATAGGGTTCAATTGACCTATGTACTGGGTGTTGTGCTTGAAGGAAATATTTAATGATTGACAGGTCAAATATTCAACAAATGTTTTGGATATTTAATCTGAAACCTTATCATAGCAATTGAGCAGTAGCTGTTTGGCCTTGAAAATCAGAACGTGGGAAGTGGCAGACCAATTTGGTGGTGTGTCCTGGTGTCCAACACGCGTCCATATGTTCAATTAAAAAATAATTTCTTTTCAACTTAGACACATGGTGGACATGGCTCGGACATAGGTTTTATTTATTTATTTCTTTTCTGTTTTCTGGACTTCTTTTTTCATGTCTTTATGGACCAACTTAAGAAACATTAAACTCAATCAAACCTTAGTTTGACAAAATTAAAATGTTCAAAAAAAAAAAAAGAATAAGAGGGCTTAAAAATAGGAAGTGCAAATAACATATACTACCAATGCTTTATGTTTTTCCAGAGGGGTTTAGGAAGTAATGAAATTTGATAGTTTGACATCTATAGATATCTATAAATATCTGAAAAGTATTGTATATCTTGACTTCACATGTCAATTATACGTGTGTGTGTGTGTGTGTGTGTGTGTGATGTCCATGTCCTGTAATTTTATCAGTTTGGTGTGTTTCCGATGCTATGTCGTGTCCTGTGTCTATGTCTATATTTGTGCTTCATAGATCAAAACTAATTGCCTTCAAAGTTGATATGTCCGTGATTTTAAATTCAATCACTATCATGTTTGGTTTAGCTTATGGAAAAGCTTGCCTCATGTTGCTTTTGTCAAACCATGGTTTTGGGGTTCCAAAAGCTAAATCAAATATATTATGGCAGTAAAGTTTGAAATAGTTATAAAATAAAATTTTGCTATTCATGAAATAATGTTGTATTTGCGGAAGTTATAATGTGAAAATAACAGAGTGTTTAAATGTCTTACCTTGCTCAGAAACAACAAAAGAAGAAGAATTGTAATTTTTGTTTTGGTTCAATTTTCCAGGGATGTGTAATACGGGATAGGTTACAGAAAATTAAAATGTTATTTTATGTCCTAAAATGTACGATTATTAAAATAACAGGTGGAAGAACAATGCATTGAATCATGTAGTAAGCTTATTGCTAATTGATTAACTGCACATGATTATGTATTTTGCTCCACTTAATTAAATATCTTTACTACTTAATTTACGGCTGGCTTGTTTGTTGAAAAGGTAACATCAAGGCATCTTAGAGGGGGAAAGAATAAGAATGGATGTTCTGGTTATGGAGAACCTTCTATTTAGGAGGAGTGTGACTCGGGTTTATGATCTTAAAGGATCTTCCAGGTCGCGGTATAATCCAGATACTAGCGGGAGTAACAAAGTCCTTCTGGACCAGAATTTGATTGAAGCTATGCCAACCTCTCCTATTTTTGTGGGAAACAAGGCAAAACGGTTGTTAGAAAGAGCTGTCTGGAATGATACTGGTTTTCTTGCAGTAAGTGTCAACAGTCCTAGCTTGTCTTGCTTCTTGCTTTGGAATAGAAAGGGCATGAGTTTATATTCATCTCACATACATATATCTATATCTATTTTTTACATTTGCATGTGTTGCAGTCAGTTGATGTGATGGACTATTCATTACTTGCTGGGATGGATGAAGAGAAGCACGAGTTAGTTATTGGAATCATTGATTTCATGAGGCAGTATACATGGGACAAGCATCTTGAAACGTGGGCAAAAGCTTCGGGCATCCTTGGAGGGCCAAAGAACGCATCTCCAACCGTTATATCACCCAAGCAGTACAAGAAAAGGTTCCGCAAAGCAATGTCCACTTACTTTCTCATGCTTCCAGATCAGTGGTCTGCTCCATCTATCATTCCTAGTAATTCCCAATCTGATTTATGTGAAGATAACGCACAATCACAATCTAGGACTTCAGTTGAATGATTCTTTGGTGCCATGTTTGTAAATTTTACTTTCAATTTGGTAATTGTTCTCCCAAATTTTGTTGTCACCTTAATTTATATAGGAATTGTTTCTTTTGGTTCACTTGCAATGTGGTCAACGACACATCTTCAATTATTTGATAGAAGAAGATCATACCGCAACACAGGGCCGTTAGAAGCCACAGGATGTTTGTCTGGGGTAAAAATATTTGATGACCTCTGGATGAAATCTTTGTACAAAAACTTGGTCGTGTATATCATAGTCTGCTTGTATATCACTTAAATTCCACATCCTCGCGCTTGCTCTTGCATGTTTAATGTAATCACCATACTTTGTTTAGCTTCAGATGTTGTTATTCTATCAACAAGAGAAGTTCCTCGTGGCTTGGTCCCAAGAGCTGGAAAAAGTTGGATTTATGTTTGTGATGTTAGGCCTAGAAAAAACACATAAATGATACGTCGCAAATATTATCATACCAACCCTTTTGGGCACAATTGATTCTTAAAAAACAAAATGTCAAGCAACATTTGCCACCTAGGCAATGTAAATTGACTCATGATTGAATCCCACGATCCAAACCTCATCATTCTTTCTTACTACCTCCGTTATCAAATGTTTAGATAATTATTTAGTTTTAAAAGCACATGAATTAAGAAAATAATTGATAAAATATTAATATTAAAAGAATTTATATGTATTTTATAAAATTATTCTTGCTATTTATTTATTTTTCCTTTAGTTACTCTCAATTTTTTTCTTTTCATTCTCTCTACTCCACTATCTCCACTATTTAATAGGGATATAGATGAAAAAAAATCAATTTTATTTAGATTTTTTAAATGAATAATTATTTGTAAAAAAAAAAGTAAAATCTTAAAAGTAAAGAGTTAGTATTGAAAAGGGAGGCAATGACTTTATTCGCGGAGGAGTAGTTCCGTTAACAAGGAAAGATCCAATCCTTCTTTCATTTTTTCGTAAAAGGAGATATTACAAATTTACAACCTTGCAATTGAGAGGTTTCCATCAGGTCTCCGTTTTTCCACGTATAGCAAGATCCAATAAACAGTGCATGGATAGCTTGGCCCCACTGATTTTGTTCCCTTTTCTTTCATTCATAATTAGATTTTTCTTCTTCATATGTCTCATGGTAGCCCCATATCATTTCTTTCGAGAAATTTCTCTCTTTTATAATATTCACCTCTAAATTTATCTCATATATAATCCACCTCACTTTAAATAGTCTACATACTTATCAATTAAAAGTCATATCATATACTTTAAATAATTTCACTTATATTTTACATATTTTTAATTTAATTTATATCTTATTTATATTCGTGCAATATATGTATTAACAGGATGATTTTCTTTCTGTCTCTCAAGGATTTTGAGTCTTTTTTAAAATTCTCCCACCAGCGCCCCCCCCTCTTATCATTGGTGGGGATGGAAGCGGTGTGAGGCTATGTGAATACAACAGCAGTCTAATGTGCTGTAGTAACAAGGAAGATCGTTCTTCAAATCTAGGACGTTAGCTTTTTTATATATATTTAATTTTTTGTGTTTGGTCTCCCATCCTCTTCTGTTTTTGCAATTATATTGTCATTTTCCCAAGAACAATGACTTTGCCATGTTGCAATTGCATGATTTGAGTAGTATCATAATACGTGTGCGTTTCGGATCACAAAGATATAGAGACAAAGTTATTGGTTTGTGATTAGGAAGTCATGATCTTCATCATTTTGGTTGCTTTCTTCTTCTTCTTCGATCAGATAATGTATAATACTACTAAATTATATACAGGAAGTGATTGAAAAGGAAAGGCAATTAAGAAAACATTGCCATCATGACCAGACCAGACCCACCCTGTACAACTTGCAGCAATGTGTGCCTCACCCACTGCACTGCACATCACATGTATGTATGTGCTATTTGATTCATTCACCATCCACGGTATGACACTTATATACTAGTAACTGTTGCTGAGAACTTGTGAGTGCGGCAAGGCAAGATCTATCAGATTCTTCTTCGATGATCAGGTGATTAGCGGAATGAGTTAAAGCCATTGCAGTTCAAGTCCTCCTTCAGACAAAGCCCTTCAACCGCGTCGTTGAGTTCTACTTCCTCCCCTTTAACAATCTGAAGCCAACCTTGTCGAATAAGGAGGTTCGTGATTTCAGCATCTCTGAAAAGTGAACCAACCCCCACAATTAACGTATGTACGTAGTCAGATAAATACGCAATCATTAAAAAAAAAAAAGAGAGAGAGAGAGAGAACACCTTTGGTTTTAAGATGAACAGAAATGTTATTTTAACACACAAAATAAATGAAGGGTCGGTTTAGGATTCTATGTACACCTTGGATGATACGTTGGGTTTGGAATTCTTTGAAAACAAGGCCCTTCATCGTATCCTTCACAAATTATTTCTCCACTCTCATCTTGGTAACAAATTATGCCCTGAGATTTATCCTCATAAACCTGTTCAGAGATCCATTCAATAGACATCCATCAGTTAACAGATGAAACTTCCATAAACATCCGTTTTCTAATAATTTCTCTTTCTCAACAACATGGAACTCGTTTTCTTCTGCTTGGATAAGAGTAAGAGTGAACATGGAACAAAAACTAGAATGTAAAAAGTGAACTACAGAAGAAGAAAGAAAAAGGATGATGGTGACCTTGTTTTTGATGGATGCTGTGATCCTCAGTACTGGTGCTCTTTTCAGTGGGACAGAGCTGCGCTTGGACTTCAATTCTTTGTTTGGATATTTGAGAAATGAACCATATTTCTGAATTGGGATTTGAGTTGAACAAGTACAGTTAACAGCCATCAAGGCAATTCTCCAAGAATGAACAAGAGGAAGAAGAAGAAGAATAATAAAATTGGTGCTGGGTGGGCTCTGGCTATATAGTAATAGAATAATGATCTCATCACATGATTGAGGAGTTTCTTGTTTCTTGTTAATGGTAAGCATCGGTTTTGCTTGCTTAGATCATCTGATAAATTCAATTATTGGTGGGTCAGGTCTTATCTTGTGATGCATTACAAATATAAATAGAGTCATGTAGGGCCAAAGTCTCTTATCTCTTGCCTTTTGTTGCCGGTGAACTCCACGTCATATAGCTTTGGTTGATGCTTGATAGTGCTTCTCTCCTATAAATTTGTTGGTTGGTCTATTCATAGACTAGGAATCAAATAACTTGTTAGTTTTTATTGATGGTAATGTTTACTGACGGCTCACAATTTTTATAGTGGGCACGTGGCGGTAATATAAGTGAGTCAAAATGCAGAGAATAGGGTAATATACTTACATTCCTTGAGGTATTATAATATGGTAATGTTTATTGACGGCTCACAATTGATAGTGGGCGCGTGACGGTAATATAAGTGAGTCAAAATGCACTCCATTATGTTTATAAAGATATCATAAACTCCACCATTTGTTTTTACTAAGGATATGTTTGGTGCATTCTATTTTATGATTTATTTTTTCTAAATTATATATTAAATAATAAAATTAATTATAAGTAATAAATTTAATTTCTATATATTGATAGCACAAAATAAAATATTGGTGGAAAACTTTTTATCGAATTTGGGACTTTTTTTAATTTTTATCGGTCATGATTAAAATTATTTTACAGTGTTAGTCTATAGAAACTAAATTCATAACTAATATTAAGAATTATATCATATTAATTATTTTAATTAAAAATTCATAATAAGTATTTCTATTGGTTGATTTTTTTTCATTTACATTTGATTTATTCATTTTAATTACTTTAATGAATTTAATTTTGATATACTAATAGTATAAATGAGTTCTATAATATATTCAAACATATATTGTCTCATAACTAAAGTGATTTACTTCTATATCCACTACTTGAAAGTCATTTAAATGAAACGATTGATTAGATAATAATATAAAAAAATATTTACACTGTCAATACATCAAAATTAAATTCATAAAAATAATATTTGTAAAATAAATCAAGCAATAGTAATTTTAAAAAGTGTTAAATCATACTAGTTAACTACCTATTATAATAACTACCAATCATGGTTTGACAATTTATTGAATTTTATTAGTGTGTAGTGTAAAATCTAAAACTAATAAAAATTTAAAATAGTATCAAATCATGTTAGATACCTAACTATTAAGTGTGATAATTAAATTATTTATTTATAAAAATTATTTTTTAATATTATTTATTAATAATATTATTTATCGTGTATTATTTATTTTTAAAAAATAATTAATGTTTATTTATATATTTTAATATTACAATGAATTTTTATGTAATTTGTATATCTTATTTGTTTAAAATTCTTATTATTAATTTTTTAATAAAAACAATTATTATTAACTTTTAATATAATTCTTAATTTTATTTGTGAATTTAGTTTCTATAAACTAAGAGTATAAAATAATTTTAACCATAAATCAATAAAAATTCAAAAAATTGTCAAATTTGGTAAAAATTTATCTACCAATATTTTATTTTATATTATCAGTATATAGAAATTAAATTTATTATTTATTTTATAATTATTTTTATTATTTAGTATATAATTTATAAAAAATAAATTATAAAAGAGAAAATACTAAATACACCTTTAGTAAAATGGAGTGAAGTGTAGATTTTTAAAACAAATAGGGTGAAGTGTAATTTCTTGCTACATCAAGGATGTAAGTGCATTTTACCGAAAATAATATAACCAAAACATGGGGATAAACAAGTCCAAGTGTCCACAAGATCATAATTCATAAGAAACTATCTAGAGCAAATTACTTTATGTATGTATGCATATCTTGTCATATTTAATTGATTGCAAGTATTTTTTACCAGTTATCCTCACCGAGGCCGAGCAGGCAACTATAAAATGGCTCGAAACAAGAATTTGTCAAAGCCAGCAACGTGTAGCTATATCTATATTTCTATATTATAAACAGTATAAAAAGGTTTACACAGTCACATATTTATTATATATTTTCGAAAAATATTGAGAAAATCTAGTTATTGTGATGACTTGATCTTTATTGATAGTAAAAAGAATTTTATACTGATTAGGGATCAAACGCAAAATTTACAAACTTATCAAACTATTATTTACAGACGCTGTGCATCAAGATGTCACCCATAAGATTACTTTCTTTTTATGTTGATAAGATGACATGAGTTTTCATGAAGTAACATTGATGGTTTTTATAAGGGGACAAGTTCAATTAAAGATTTTCAAAGCTCAAGTTATGTTTTTCAACAATGATTTTAATTAATAGTCACTCCTAAATGACTATTGTTACTCCCACTTCCATTAATTGTTATTTAGTTTCACTAAATTACCCTTCTTCTATTTTAATCAAATAAAACTAATATATGCAATGATTATAATATAATGTCTAATTCTAAATATTATTACCATGGCATAACAAACACATTTATACTCTAGAATATGAAAAGAACCCTCTATCTAATTTGGTTTCTTTTGCCTCTCATATTACTTAAAGAAAATAATCAAATAAATAAAACTAAAACATAATTGATATTTATTGTTTATTAGTCATTATAATGATATCACAATTTATTATTGTTAATTTATAACAAATAATTTAATTATTAAAACATTTAATATTATTTTCATTGGTTTAGTTACAAGTATTTTACATTAACTTATTTAATGTAATAATTAATATTTTATATATTGAATTATTTCCTTTAAAACTTTCTTAAGGTAATAATTACCTAAATATTTTATAAAAAAGAAAAATAATGAGTAATGAGTAATAAAAAATATAAATACTTAATCAAACTATACAATGCATGAGCTATTATTTAATTTTAACATCTAATGTTTATATAATTTAAAAAATATTAAATAAACTTATTATATTAATATTTTTTTACAATCACTTACTTTTAATGGCTTAAAGACACATATATGTTTGTCCTTCTCTAGTTATTTAGTTTTTATTTTGAAATTTATTTTAAAAAGTAAATTATATATACATGTTATCTAATAGAAAATAAATACTATAGCCTTTATATTATTCACGCATAGAAAAAATTAACCCTTTTAAACTTTTTTAATGCAAATAAGTAATTAATTTAACCTATAAAATTACCTCAATTTTTAATAATATGAATAAATAAAAACTATAATGGAAATTAATTGCCAATCCAATAGAAATAACCTATGGTATCATTTTATTTATTTATTAGTTTTTTATTTATGTAAATGCTGGATGTTATAAAATATGTAAGTAATTATATACTATTATTTATTATTATGTCTCTTTTATTACTCATTTTTATTTATTATTTTCTTAAAAATATTCAACATTATATTATTTAGATATTTTGTATACAAAATTTAAAGCAATTTAATATTTGAATTAAATCATTATAATAAATAAATTATTAATACTTATAATATCTAGTAATTACATTAATATTAAAAATAAGATAAATAATAAATATTTTTATGTAGTTAAACTAACTTTTAATAGTATTATGAATTATTTTATATTAGGTATGTTTTTAGTTAAAATAGAAGAGAGATAACATGGTAAAACTAAAGAATAATTAATGTAAGTGAGAGTGGCAATAGCCACTCCCTTAATTAATATAATTAAAGTCTCTGGTCTTATTAATTGACATACTGACAGATAGAAAGAAAACAAAATTAGAATATTACTTTTGAAAATTTTAACTTCAAGCTAAAAATTTAAATATATGATTACGTTTTTATTTTACTCACTCGATGAATCATAAATATCCACTCCCCAACTTGGGTACTTAGCAAAAGGAAAACCAAAATTAAAGAAGTCCAAACCTAACTGCCATTTTTTCTTAACTATGTGGGTGTGTGCAGGAATACATGGGCCTCTATATTCTTCCCCACACTCAACCTTTTGATTAGTACTTACAATTGTATGGGCCTATTTCGTGCTTTTTATTTTCATGATCCACTTGTCCACTTTTTTTTTTTGGTTTCCTCCAGGATCTTGTCCATAGTTTTAAAGGGACTAGTGATCGAACTCTAATCAAGGTACTAGGTCACTGGTTCAACCATCAATGAGTCATCTGTTGAATGGTTAAATAAGATATAATTAAATTAATATATAAAATGCAATTTAATGTAACAAAATATGTTATATATAAAAAAAATGAAACATAACACTAAAAGTTCACTAGTCTTGTAGTTGTGGCAGAGGTGGTGCACTCCTTTCGACCCCACGTGATGTTTTTGAGGAAATTCTAAATTTCCTTGAAAGGCATGTGTGGGTCACACACATTCACCCAGTCTTTGCATTGGTTTGACCTGTTCATTGGTTCTTGGCTCAATCCTTTTTAAAACTACGATCCTGGCTCTAAAAAATTGGATAATAAGAAACTAATCTCTCGAGGTAGGTATAGACACTTAATCAACGACCTCTCCTAATAATTTTTTTTTCTATATACATAAATCTCGAAATTGAACAATATGCATGTTCATTAACCATTATCTAGACCAAAAACAAAAAAAAATTACCCATTACTTGAAGAAAATGAAGATTAATGATAGTCATATTAGAGCACAAATTCACTTTCATTGAAATGGTGTGAATGCCCTAACAACCAATCAAAGGTAAGAATAAAACTAAAAATGTGATGAGTAGAGAGAAGACCATTGAGAACAAAATGAAAAGCAATCAGATTGTACTTGTCATTTCGCATTAAATATGTCAAAATGGACTCAACATGTTGGGTTTTGCTTAACTCGCCATGTTTGGCCGGTTGGCTACACTTTAAAGCCTGCAAAAGAATTTAGCTCGCCTAACTCATGTGTTTTGGCGGGTTGGGACGAGTTTGGCCCGTAGGCTAGTGTGCTTTTTATCTTTGAAAAAAATATAATACTAATGTTACTTTGAGAATATCAATTTATTGTTATTGGCCAGTATCCTGGTATTGACTTCTAAGATTAAGTTGTTATTTTATTGTTATAATTATTCATATTGGAATTTTTTTTTACTATTATACCAATGTCATTGCTAATTTTTTTAAATTTTCTCTAAAAAAATTCGTTAATCATTAAAATAAAAAATTTTATTTTTTTATTTTTTAAATTTTTGGGGCTACCGCCTAGCCCCATTTTGTCAAGCTTTTGGTGGGACGGTTAGTCCACTTTGACATCTTTATTTTGCATGCCATTTCGTAAGGAAACAATTCAAGTCATTTAGCATTTTCTATTGTATTGTAACATTATCTGCATAAATCATTGAGAAAAAGAAAATGAATAAACCGCTTGCAATTATAGCCCAAAGGTCTTGTTGCCCCAAAAAATAGTTTTAAAATAGTACCCCAAAAAGTAGTTTTATAAATTAAATTAATTAAAATATATTGACAGTATAAAATTATTTTACACCATCAACAAATAAAATGTTGACAACTTATCACTTTGAATAATTTTTTAAAATTTGAACTATCCATGATTTTATAATGGGTACATATTTTTTATTGCATGACAATGTAAAAATAGTTACACTGTCAATATATGGTAGTTATACTCTTTTAAAAACCAAAAGAATAGCTCTTAAATTTTATGTTTCTATTATAATGGTTTCTCATTCGTCATATAGGTCTAAGGAAGTCTCCCTTATCAGAATTTTGTGAGCAAGAAATAAAATTTAAATCAAATTTTCTGTTACTTTTTTAAGAAAGAAACAAATGCTAATTTTTAAAAAAGATGGAAAGTTTGTATAATGAAAGGAAAATAAAAGAGAAAACAAGAGTAATTCACTCTTTTGTATAATCTTGGGAAACCACTCCTGCCATGGACGAGTAGCAATGATTGAGGAGGTGAACCAAGGCCGACAAGGCACCGTCCCTCTCTTTTTCCATTGCACTCCAACAATCATGGGAGAACAGCGGCAACAATGGAGGATTGCGTTCTTTTCCCTTTTGTTGGTGCCTCTAGCAGTGGCGGTGTCATCAAATGAAATGGTGGCAAACTGTGTTTGTGTTAACGAAAGTGATCTTGTTGACGGCAACAGTGGTCCGGTCGGCGACGAACGCGGAAGGGCAAGGGAAAGCTTAAAATCATCTAGAAAATATTAATGTTAGAAAAAGCTTAAAATAATTTACTAAATTACTTTTATTTCGTTTTGATATTTTAATTTTTATTTCTTTTTAATATTTCAACTTTTCCTTCTCATTTCCATCGCATTTTTCTCCTTCTCCAATAAATAGGGATATTGTTTAAAAAATTAATTAATGATACTTAAATTTTTTAAATAGACAATTATTTATAGACAAATTTATTTTAAAAATAGACAATTATTCAAAGATTAAGAGAATATAATTGTAGTCATTGATTTTTGCTGGATGGATGAGATTGAAGTGATGTGGTACCAAAGATGAAACCTTCTATTATCTTCTATCTTTTATTTGCTTTCTTTCAATTTGATGTACTAAACTAAACCAAAATGCGCACTTTAAGGCAAATTATTTTATATATAGTGTTTGAATAAGTTATATACCCAGAACATGGGTTCACAGACCCAAAAAAAAATTACGTAGATAAATAGTTTTAAGCAAAGTATTAAAAATCAGCTTGATAGACCTAAAATCGAAAATCAGTGAATCGGTCTTGAAATAGTTCAGAGCCAGTTGATTGATCTTGCATCAAAACTGGTGTGACCCATTTGACTCGGCCAGTTTATATCAAAACTAGTGACTCGGCGGGTTGAATTGGACCAGGTCTTTTGTTTTTGCTTTTTTTGCTCTTTTTTTGCTAAATGATGTCTTTTTTAAAAATCTTAAAAAAATTCTAATCCAACTTATAGGATAATGCAGTAATTTTGTTTGTATTGTTATAACTTGTAAGTTTGTAATGTAAAACTTTGTGAGTTTGCTTGTATAATTATGTTTTAACTTGTCAATTGTGATTATGATGTGAAATGTGAACAATATTTAGGAATTTATGTTACTTATTTATGTTTTTGTATTTAGACCCCTTAAAGATTGTCAAATTGTTAATTAGTGATTATTTTATTTCATTTTATTTAAATTTTTATATATTTTTTGTATAAATTTATTTAATTTGGCAAATCACAAGGAATTCACTATTAACCCAATAACCAAGCAATCAAGGATCGATCATGTCTAAGTTTGAAAATTATGGTTTTAAGGAATTGCCAATCGTAATTTTATGGGACAAAAAATTACATAATGAAAAAAATAAAATTGTTATTCGACAATTCCAATTTCAAATTACTATTTAATTAAAATCCCCATTGCCTATTTGATTATTAAATTATTGTTTAATCAACAATCGTCAATGGCAATTTCTCCATCCCATATTTAAATAAATTGTTTCAAAATATCATATTTTGATACATGGGTACTGTAACATATTGTTCATATTAAGACAGATGGCATAAATATACACGAGAATTATAGCATTCCCAACACTGCAATTGAAGTATTTAATTTTAAAGGGATTATACAGCAGACCAAATATTCTAAAATTGATGATTAAAAAACCCAATCATGAGTCCACGAGTCAATAGCTGCTAGAAGATTTCATCTTCCCTGACTTAATTTGACTAATCTAAAACCACCAAATAGAGATAAAAAATATATGTAATAATTCTAGGAGAGAATGACAGTTCTAAATCTTTTGAGCCATGATGGTTTAACCGCATCTACATGAAAAATACACATAGTTACATATCTTTTATAGGAACATAATTAGACATCATAAATTCATAATATCATCCGTAGAGGATGTTATACAAGTCTTGTTATGATTCTAATTTCTCTACTTTAATCTTTCATTTTCCTTGGTTGCTTTATCTTACACATAGTCGAAAGCTTAAAATTCTCATTATAGTGTTACTCTTTAGCACTGTGACAACAAAGCCAGACTTCTACACCACACTAACCAAGACATGTATCATAAAAAGAAGCTTACATCTCTCTCCCTCCTGCCTTTTAAGGTTAGGGGCAAATCTTTTGCATGTCTTCTTATTCATTATTCTCTTATTGTTATGCCCTATTTTACATAGAAATGCATATATTCATAATGAATATAAAATGCGTAAACTCAATAAATAATTAGCACTTTAGATAAAGACATATAAACTTAAGCAATTAATGAATAAATTGAATACAATGCATGAAATATAAATGATAGCATAACATAAAAATAAATTGCATAAGAATTTAAATAATATAAGATTGACAAAGGTAAATAAAGTAATATCTTAACAATTTCTCAAATTATAAAGCTGTCAATCTAAATATTAATTTCTAAAGGGACCAAAATTAAGTTTATTTCTAATAAATTTTATTTTAAACTTCTCATCATACATAGTCTATTGATTGCTCATTATCATCATAAAACCATAATATTCTCCATAAGTCAAGAGGTAACATTTCATGTTGTAACTAACTAAATAATCTAAATCCTTTATTTTTAATATTTAATTTTAAGTTTTACCTTTAATATAGGCCCTTATAAAAATTACTATGAATATTGACAGTTCAAAATAATATATATCATTATTATAGCAATAACTTGAAATAAACAATAATAATAAAGAACATGAATATAAAAGAATGATAAAATAAAGTAATTGTAATAGATAACTAAATAACTATAAATATAAGGAATAATAACGTGACTTAAAGTAATGTCACGCCAAATTAGTACACGAACACGCGAGGAATCCCATCATCACGTAAGTCTTCTGGGTGATGTGTTTCTCTAAATACATAATTCATCAAAACTTTCATATTTAAAACATGTATTTATTTTTTATTTTTTATTTTTTGCTAGACCAATGTCAATTTCTCTACTTAAACATAATATTCGAAATTATAACAACTGAAGTTCCAACATACATAGCTCTAAACATCTTAACTAAGTCTGAAAATTTGTTTATTACTTGAAAACTAAAACATAAGTTCATATCTGGCTTGTTACACAATTTCAAATCATAATCTACAATTTTAAATCCATACTTGAAATATACAAACATACATACATACATATATATATGGTACTAACTCTAAAATCTTAATACATGATCTCAAAATAATGCATGATTCGATCCTACCTGCATATCTACTAGTACTATACTCTAACAAGACTTTAATCTAAGCATTACTGTAAAGTAAAACTCACTAGACAACTGCGACTCCTGGATCGGTGACTAAACTATATCTACATACAATTGTGAGGAGAAAGGGAGAAGGGTGAGTCAACGGACTAAGTGAGTGAATTATCACCTATCACCCACCTGGACAACCAATGGATATATATAATACAATATATATGCAACAAGCATAAACCGTTTGATATTTACACACATAGCTATATAGAAAAACATTCTTCATTCCAGGTCATCATAAAAAAACATTTCTAAATTCAAAATCTGTCATGAAATCATTTTAACTGATGGTGCAATAAATCTTTGAAAAACAGAAAGCTCTGGATAGCTATATACATATAGTGAAATAGCAAAATCCTCTGAATTTCTGGTTATACATATTAAATATGACATAACAAAATATTTTCTGGTTCCTCTGGGCATCTCACTAGGTCCTAATTTCTCTAATTACTCCAGAAGCTCTAGATTCATATAACTCTAACAACTGACTTTAGTGTGACTATGGCTATAAAATCATATCCAAGGAATCACCGTTTGTAGGCACCATGATTTCAAGAGCCCAATATATATCTAGCAGTTGCTATGAATCATACTGAGTTCTATATTTCTTAGTTTCATGAAAACTCTAAAAAATTCTTAAAACTGGTTTGTACATAAATCAAATAAATTTGAAAACACTTAAAAACTCTTAGTACTCTGAGAGCTTTGAATCCATGTAACTCTAAACCTCAACTTTAACATAACTGTAGCTATAAAATCATATCTACTAGATCACCCGTTTGTAGACATTGTGATTTAAAAAATTCACGAGTATGTAGCCGCAAACTGCCATGAATCATATGAAGACCCATACTCTGACTTTTATACGTCTGAAATTCTAAATCATATATCAACAAAATACTTTTATAAGCTTGATAACTCTGAAATCATACTTCAAAATGCCAAATTATACTATGTTCAATATTTTTCCAAAATATCTTAACTAGTACTCTAAGAACATTTTCTGAAATTCGATGTCTTGAAAACATAGTGATACCATAACTTCTAAAAACATGTTTGACGACTTTAGTAAGCCTTCAAAATCATGTATTCTCTAATGAATTCCCTTCAAAACATATAAGACATTTTTCATGGCATGCAACAATCCAATTATAGTTCCACGGTTTTCTGAAACACCTTTTTTATGCTATATTCATAAACATAATCTTTGCTAGTTTGCCATAACTTGCAAATTCATATCCTATACATATTCTCATATCTAACTTCATGCTTAAAGGTCATACTGCATAAATATACTCATAATGATAAGAAATAAGGTCATGAGTTTGAATCTGCTCACTGTTGGAGTCAGGAGTATATGGGCACTACAAACTTGACTTTGAGAACTTTGAATGACACCAACAATTACCATAGAGCAACATAGACCCATGAGTAATCTCTATTAATCTCTAGACAACTCTAAAACAACTCTATGAATATTGGGGAGCACCCCCACTTGACAACAATTAAAAATATAAACATTCTAACTCAAAAGCATAGAAGAATAGAAATGAAGCATAAATCAACAACTAAACTCACCTTAAAGTTTAGAGAAAGTAGGATTGAGAAAAGATGAGACTAAAGGGAGGAAATAAGGGTTGGGAGTGAATGGTTTGCGTTTCTGAAGAAAACACGTATGGAGGGGTATATATAAGTTAAGGGCATTTTAGTGAAACTGTTGTTTTGGACATCTATTGAATTTTGGAGTTCTTGTTGTAGCGAATCTCCTGTCGCATATACTCGCTACAGCCAGGCTATAGCGAACCCTCTCTAACCACCCTACTTGCTGCTAGAAAAGCTCGCTACAACAAATATGTCTGCATTGAAAATGCAAACTTCAGCAAAAAGGTGATTTTCTACGATAGGAGGTTTCTAGGGTACCCAAGGGTTGTGCTAGGCTTAGCCTAGGATATGTGAACCTGAGGCATTATAAGTAAATAATAAGCATCATAATTATAAAGAATGTAAAATAAAATGACATTATGCAATACAACGGAATAACTTTAAGATAAATAAGAATATAGAAGATAGCTAATAATAACTAGATGTAATCATGATTTTCAGTTCGCAAATAAATTTATTCCCTACCTTTAAAATTGTTATAGAGATGACAATATTCTATAAACACTCTACTAATTTTCTCTTATTTTTTCATTGATGTCATTCTTTTCCCTCTCTCTCTCTCTCTCATCTTTCTTTTAGGTAAATTTCCAACTCACCACTTTCTCTGTATCTCTATTCTTGCTTTTGTCTTCCAACCCATCCCCTTTCACCTATTTATATTGGTCTTAAACTTAATTTCCAAGGCACAAACGTTGTGCAAACGTTAGGTGATTACACACCTAATAACTATGCATGTATTATTATTACAATATATCTTTTCTTTCATTAATTTTTTATACACGTTGACACATATAGATATCATATTATATTGCTATATCATGTTTAATACTTACTTTATGTTATATATGTCGTTATATAATATATATACACACACCCCCTATTACAGCTATTTATATACTTTTCACAGAGTATCAATAACATTTTTATAGTCCTATTTTTAAGATTTAATTTTCTTGTCGATAAAATTTTATTAAGCTATTTGGTAGTAATCGACTCAAACAATTAACAAAATAGAGTAAATCAAGTCATATGAAATATTTTGTGAAAAAGATGGTGCTACGTGAAACACTCCATCACCCCGTATCCCTGTTTATAGCCTTCAAAGCTCTTCCAATACCTACACTTTGTCAACAATATTAGGTGTCCAAGTATCATACCATGTAACTCCTCTATTATTACCTTATACATTGCTCCTAATTTCATGCTATTAGTAGGACATGTTCTTTATATATGTACTCTTTCAATTGACTTCAAGCCTATGGCAGGTTTCCTCCTCTTTTTTCAAAGTCATGAGTTTACCTCTTTTTTTTTGTTTTAATGTTCTTCTATCCTCTTTTTTTGGTAGATTGTTCTTCTATCTTCTACTTTACGTTACTACATGTCTATATATATAATCTAGTATAACACATATATGCATACTCATAATTTAATAGTTAAATATGATATTCACATATATGTGCATATATAATAAAATTATTCCTTTTCATATAAATAAGATTTAGTTCTTTGATAAATTTCTATCAAGTTATTTTATAAAAATTAACTCAAACAATTAACAGAAAAAAATAGTAAATATTTTGTGAAAAAAAGATATTACAAGTGCAAACCCCATAGATTAAATAAAAAAAACACCCCTTGAACTATTAGGATATGCTTGAATTGGAATTTTATAGGGGACAAATAGTAAAGAAGAATTTATATTGTATGATTTTAATTTTTTTTTAAATCCTAACTTACAAATATATTCTTAATGTCTAATTAAAAATATTTTTATTTATATTTTATTATCGCATGATATATACATCAGTTAGGAATTATTTTGGCATATTAGTATATCATAATATAAATAAGTTGTGGAAAATATGATCAGCCCCTATTTTTGGCTTCTTTGATAACTGATTTCTTATGCAGGCCCCGAAGCTCCCTCTTGCTTTCATGATGTACTTTTCGTCTTTTCACACAGAGTAATATGAAGTGTTGTTATTTAAACACATAAAAAATAAATATTTATTAAACTATTTATTTTAAAATTGTTAGATGTGATGTATAGAGTATTTGAAATTTTCTTTCAAATTTAATGATTATTAAGAGGGGTGATAATTGACATTCACTTTTTTAAATGTTCGAATAAGCTATTTGTGCCTGCGTGGTTTGATGTTGAGAGAGAGAAAGGCCTCTAGTCCCATGTGATGTGAGTCATTTTACAAATGTACTTGAGACATCGATCCTCCTCTCTTCCCTTGCTTCCAGTCAATGCTGCTTCCTTGTTCGGTACGCTGCTCTATTAACTCTGTTCATAACCCGTTCTATCAATCCGGCTCGACTTAAAATTTATTGAAATAAATTTGGGTTTTAAAATTTAACTTAATATATTTTTTGGATTCAATTTAGGTCATATATTGGATTGATCTAATCTGATATGAAATTAAATAACTCCTTAAAAGATATATATTTTTATAATAATTTATAAAAAATTATAAAATTTTAAAGTTCAATTAATATATTTTATATAATTTGATATTATTTATACATTAATATAATTCATTTTGAAACTTATATCGTAAAATATTTTTAAAATTTTATTTCTTATTTGTAAAATTTTATAACTTTCCATGTATAATAAAATTCTCATATATTATTTGAATGTATTGATCTGGTCATAATTGGATCATTATCAGTTGAATTTAAATTTTAAAAATTAATCTGATCTAAAAATTAAATTGCATTTAGGTTTTGTCCAATTGGAACCATGCCTTGTACACCTCTACCCTCGAATCACTTTCTCATGACCCCCCTTTTTATCATACTCCTTCCCATTCCTTAATAGTCATACTAATATGTTTGTACCACGACTATTATTAAAATGTGGAGCGAGTACACACTAACATCATGAAACTAAAACTAATGCACTTAACATAACCCAACCACATCACCCGCAACACACTACTCCACACTGACCCCACCGCCATGATCTCCCTACCCACCACTTCTTTCACCCTCCTCCTTCTCCTTCTCCTTCCCGTGGGGTAAGCATCCGCCCCACACTGCATGTCCTTTAGCATCCTTCACTTCCTTTGTTTGTTCTCGTTTGTTTGTTTGTTTGTTTGTTGTGCATTACAATTTACAAGGGGGTTGTGTGTGTGTGCGCGCTTCTTTGCTCAGTACGAAGGTAACACGCACCTTCTTTTCTTTTGAGATTCAGGGGTCAGCAATTGAGAATGAGAGCAACAACGGTATGAACTTGTATGGCAAAAGCAAAGGAAACAACCCATTTGCAGCATCAATCTCAGGGAGACCTCTGAGTTCGTCAAGTCCCTTCCAACTTCGAATGGCAGCAGCAGAACAGATAGCTCATCAGCGCAGAGGAGAAGAGAAGGAAGCAACAGTAACACTAGTAGTAGTGCGAGTGTGAGTGTGACGCAGCAGAGGAGAGTGATAGAGGCTCCCTCCACCCCTGGCAGGCCCGTCTTCAGCTTCACGAGCAGCACTGTTGCCGGAAAGACCTTCCCTCCCAAATCCAAATGGGAGGATGCAGAGAGTGGCTCATGAGCACCTCCTCCTCCTCCTCCTCCTCCAACCTCAGCACCCACTGTTGTAACTTTAAGGAGCAAAGAGTGTCCAAATCTGTCCCAAACTATCAAGGCTCTGCAACATCTTTGGACCACCATAACACCATATCATCATCCTCAACAGACATAGTACTAAAAGGTGCTATATATCATATCACCTTCTTTGCTTGCTTCAAAACTCCACCTTTCCCTTGATTACTTTTATCATTTTCAACCCCACCTGGTCTCTACTATCCCTTGTCCTTATTTAAGTTTCCCTTCATCTTTCGCTTATTTGGAACTTGGAATATTTAAAATAAAAAGATTCTGGTATGAAACCTGTATTTAATGCTATTAGCCTGAGAGTTATATTTCATGATTTGTTAATGCTATCAATTTTTACATACTTTTTTTTTTTGGCCTCAACTTCAAATTTGAAGCGTTGCATATATTGTTTTCTTCACCCTTTTTTTGGTTCAGTCTTTAATGGCTTTAAAGCTCATTGTGCTTTCTAGCTGCAAATCAACATATATACTAATGGCTTTAAATTTGAAGTGTTGCAAATGTGTGTTCAGCCTGTTTTTTGTTCTCAATCTCTAATGGCTTTAAATTAAATCTCATTGTGCTTTTTAGCTGCAAATCGATATATATACTAACTTGGTTCTCTTGGACCCAAAATTGTGGTTAGATTGAAGATTGAAGATTGAAAATTGTCTAAAGTTCCTGGTGTTACAACTTCTAAAAAGCTGATACTCTCTGAAATCTGAATATAGTGAATAAAACCCAACAGCTCAACCTATTGGAGCTGCATTTGCAATTGAAGGGTATAGTTGAGTTGAATTGTACTAATCAAGCAAGCTGCTGCTGCTGACAGACAGTGAGTTCCATTTGCAATGCAGATAAGTTCACAGACAGCACAGAGCCCATTTTTCCAAAATTCAGATACTTAAAGCCAACTAAGGAAGGGTTCTTGTTTAGAAACCCAGCTGGGGAGGCAATGAAAGATGCTTGCACAGAAGTGGTTCACAAGGATGTTGGGACGGAGATGACTCCTCTTGGAAGCTCCGCAACTTCAAGATACCACACTCCATTCGAGAGTTCATCTCCTGCTCGCCACAACACTCCTGCCAGCAGGTCAGGACCATTGTCCTTGGCAAACCCCGACAACACCTGCTGCACCATTGACCTTATTAGGCTGGAGGAGTGCCACTTTGCTAAATTGCAAATGGGGACACAATATGACTCGGTAGCATCACATTGGAGCTCAAGGGAAGAGGAGGAAGAGGAAATATCAAAGAGCTTGAGACACAACGCTAGCCAGAAAGCTGATTCAAACTGTAGGGCTACTACGTGGGGAGAAGAGGAAAAGACCAAGTTCTGTCTCAGGTGTAGCATGCGTCGTGTTACCGTGGTTGTCCACTTGTTTTGGACCTTCTGATGGTCCATTGTTCATAGATTTAAAGATGTGTTAATTAAATAAAACTAAAAAAATAAAATTATAATGATTAAAGCTCCAATTTATCTTTATATTTATAACGGGGATAAATTAGTTTTAATTTAGAAAATTTAATAATAGTTCATTGGATTTTATAAACGGGGACAAGTTAATCATATATAAAATTGTTATATAAATTGTGTCTTATTAGTTTATTTTTATGTATTGTTAATTTATTTATATGTATTGTTTATTTTCATGTTAGATTTTAACTCGTCACTCATCTAAACGAAGTTGTTTAAACTTTTTTCATCTTTCTCTCACAATAGCTCTTTGATCAAAAGATAGATTTTGATTTTAAATTATCATTTATTCTGTTCAAAACGGAGAATTGAAGGTTAAAGGATCATAAAAATTAACTGTCCACGTAAGTAAATTAATAGAACAAATAGATATTTCTATTAAGGTTAGATAATAATTTAATAAAATGACTAACTTCTTTGTTTATAAAATTTAAGAAATTAATATGAAATTTTTTAAATTTAAGTGTAATTTATCCGCAGTTATAAATACAGCAAATGAATTGGATACTTAGTCAATTATAATTTTAAAATTAAAAATAATAGTTTTTAAAGACCAGACTATCCCTACTACATTCTTTCTATCTTTCTCTTATTTTGGATCTTTCCTCCGCCAACAACCAACATCGGTTCCTACCACCACTGGTTCATAACTACCACATTATACCCACCTTCTCCGGCGACCTCAAGCCATGGCCGTCTGTGACAAAAGTCTCTTACTTTCTCTCTTTCTTCGTTGGATGACTTCACTATCGCTCCAGCCCCAAACCACTAGTGCCGCCACCATGGTTCAATGTACAAGGATTGGAGTTCACCTTAGTTGGCGGTGAGAGGGTTTTCTTCCCACAGTGATGGTACCGAGAGCTTGATTTCCGGTGATTGTAGAGATTTGCCACCTCCTTCAGCACCATTTTTTACTCCGTTTTTGTTCAAGCTACAATGGGGCTCAAACAAAAGTGCGATGCTGTACTGTTGAGGGCTCCTCAAATTTTTTTAAAAAATGATTCTGACTGAAATTATTTGAAAATTTTAATGGGTTCTTATCATTCCTTTTTCCTAAATTATAATTTATTATAATTACTAAATTTGATCAGCACACCAGAGCCACTCATCTCATTTTGTTCTTTCAGGTTCAGATAATACCCTGTAAGTTACTGGCCATACAAATGAAAAAGATAAGAAACTACCCATTAGAACAAAAGTAATACTTTCAATATTTTCATACTTATATAAGTTTTACTATTGGAAACGATATGATAATGGAGTTAGAGTAGATTGAGAAGTGGAGGTGGAAGATTAACAGTAGACAAAAATGGGTTTAGTGGTGGTAGTATCAAACGGAGAAGAAGGAAGCCGAAAGGCGATGGACGGGTATGAAAAAGAATTTAAGGACTTTTTAATAATTTTACATGGACCATATGCTGGAATATGTGGGACCACCTTAACATGACCCGGTATAGTATATAATATACTAACGTATTGTAGTTTCATCTCATGTGCATGGCGGCGACGAAATTGTAATTTGAGCTGCAGGTATCAGAGAGAAGAGGCAAAAGTCCAAGCTTGGGTGGACCTCCAAAGTGCTAAAGCAGAAGCCCAATTAAGAAAGCTTGAGGTACTTCAATTTCAAAGCTATCCTGCCAATCGACAACAATTCCAGTGGGAATCGTCAATATTCTCCTATAAAGTAGGCTTAAGATGTTTTAAACTCGAAAAGGCTGTTTCCCTATTGGCTGGTCTTGTTTAAACTCCTCCATTTTCTTGTTCCTAGCTGGTAGCATTGAAATTAAATATTAATTTGAAAGTTCAAGTTATCCTTCACTTCCGCTCAGCCGGTATGCACGCAGCTCTTGAGCTCTATGCAATGCAAGTGCTGTAGCCTGCTGTCTCCCGAGCATATCGAAACCCAAGACGATTTCTAAAGCTGTGCTGTGCCTACATGTCGAAACACAAGCTACTGCTGGTGATGAATTTATTACTACAATCCAAAGTGCTTTGCCAGGTAGGCATGTTGTTTGCTTGCCTATGAAGTATAGGTACTCCAAAATGGCTACCGTACCCGTATCCAATATATATTAGGTACAGATATTTGTTAGATCCTTTAGGTATTTGTTAGTCAACAATTTCAATAAGTAAATGTTATTAAATATAAATTAAATCTTATAAAACATTAAATTTTACAATTAAATGAATTAAACTATTATTTTATCCTTTCAAATCATGTGTTTTTTTTTATATATTGTTACTTGAGTATCATAAAATGTCATTTATTTTATAATATAATTATTTTATTAGTTATAATTTTATATAATATATCTTTCCATATCTGTACTTTAATTTTTGAAAATTTTTTGTATTCTGTACTTATTTGTACCCATTACGGGTACCGTACCTGTACCTATGCAACATAGTTGCTTGCCAACCAATCTCCTCGAGCCACACCCAGTTCAGTTCATGGATACCATTCTCAAATCTCATTATCATTTTCTTGACCAGTCCGCGCCTCCTATATCCAATCCAATCCATCTCCATCTCCATCTCCATCTCCATGCTTCCCTCTTATAATAAGAAACAAGTCCCATAAGTCATTCTGTTCCTAGTAGTGAGTATTATATAAGGGAGGACATGTGATCATTGTATTTAGAAGTTCGTGGGGAACTTGGACTGAGTTGAGTTATAGTCAGTCGTACTTGCCTGCCGTCACTGATTTCTTTCACTCCTCTTCAACTTGACTATAAAATAGATAATAATAATTCTCACTTTTGTTTGAGGGTGTAAAAGTACCATTATTCAGCAAATTATAAAGTATAAACCGTTTTAAGGAGTGATTCTTGAGCAGGCACCTCTTAACATATTCAATATAGAACTTGGGTGAGGGGATTTCCGTCGTGTGACCTATTTCCTTAAAAATGTCTTTGTACGTTACATGTCAACGATTTATAATGTGACCCACTTAAGAGTTGGTTTCTCCCGTTTCAAGTTCTCAAAAGTCAAAAATCAACATAAGAATAATGCGGTGTAGAATAATAATACTATACTAATACTCACAATGTTTTTTGTCTTATAATGCATCATTATCCACTTTATGTAAAAGACAAATGATTTTGTGAGAGTGTTGGTGTAGAATTGTTGTACAACCTTATTGTATACCAAACATTACTCATAACATAAATGTCAAAGAAATATGACAGATTACAAAGCAGGTCCTTAAAAAATGTTTTGAAGCATTGAAGCTAAGGAATCATGTTGAAACTAGTGTTTAGGTTAAAATACAAAAGATGAGATCAAACCTGGAAGAGAAGTTGATGAAGAGGATGGGAGTGGTTCACAGAAAAGCAGAGGACTGGAGAGCAGCAGCTAGACAGCAGCACTTTGGAGCAAACCCAGAGTGCCTCCGAACAGGCACACAAGATTATGATCCAACATACTAACTCACTAGTTTCAGGCCACAATTCATGTGGTTGCTTCCCCTGCAGTAAAAATCATCTCTAAACAAGTTGACAGAATAGATTCCCAACATATTGATTCCTTGCCCTTGCATCTTTTGAGGGCTTTTTTAATGTAATTGTGTCACTTATCATTGTTGTTTCAGTAAGTTACTCTTCTTTTTGGTGAACATTGACGTGGGTTGCTCTTGAAAATGTTTCTTACCAACCAGACTATCATTTTTTTTTAAATGTGCACACTCACTTGAATTTACTTCAAAAGATTCGTAGTCATCATGGTCATCTAAGTTGGCAAATTGTAAACTCGATTGGTAAATTGTAGAGTTTATTTACTTTAAAAATGATATTAATATCTATTTATAATCTTATAACAAAATAGATTTATAATAAGACAAGTTATATGCAAAAAATTTTACTTGCAACATCATAGTGGAATAAATACAAGTTATAAAATATGAAATATAAATTAAAATTACAAAATATGTAATAGATCAAGAAATCAGGAATTTAAGTGAAAATATCATATCAATTTAGGAAGGATGAAGAGTGATTCTCGTGAAATTTTGCATTTGATTGTTTGAAAGACTAACTCCGGACTAAAGTAACAAACTCCTAAGAAGAATTTAAAGTTAGTCAAGTCAATTTATATGTTATTTTCAGTTTAGTTCATTAATAGCTTAATAAATGAGCTTATGAAGTGAGCTTGGGCTTTACTATGATCTACTTATTAATCCATAACCTGATTTAATATATGTGTGTATATATTAGAGTTTGAGCTTTACTATGTTCGACTCATTAAGTCTTGAATAGATTTAATATATATATGTGTATATGTTATATTTTATATCTATATAATATGTATTAAAAAAATTTATTTATTAATATATATATTAACATGTAGTATAGTGTATTGGTTATGATTAATGAATACGACTTAATAATTTTTTGTATCAAGATTATGGTATGTAAATTATGTTTGAAAATATGTTAGGTAAGTATGATAAAACATCATAACTTATTAAGCCTTTTAATTTATATCTAAATCAAGTTAGTTCACTGACTTCAAGCTAGCTCATGAGCTTTTAGTTGCTGAGATTGAGCCTGAACTTTGGGCTTAATGTTAACAAGCTGGAACTTGAGCCGCACTCAATGGCTCAAGTAATTGACAACTGTCCTAGTCATCAATGGCTTTAAGTGCTAACAAGCTCAAGTAATTGCCTCAACCACTTTTAGAACTAATTTTGCAAGTGAACTATTTCGGACAATACATAATAAAATAGATTTGCTTTTCGTAAAACTAAAAAAAATCATTTTGAGTCTGATGATGGAAACCCATGATTATGTTTCTCAGTTTCCGTTTCTTAAAATGAAATGAAGATTTTCAGAAGTTTGAAAAAGGGTCGCCACTATTAGCACAATTTAAAGCAGAAGAAAAGTTTTGGAGTGACCACAAGTGTTCCACCTATTTACACCTCATTTTTATATATGCTCACAATAAAATTAATGAATTTATAATCAAGTAATTACATCTTAAATATGATTGATCCTATAATCTAGTGATTATAGTTGTGGTTATCTCTATACTCTTTGAGTGAAAGGTTCATTATTTAAATCCTACCATTTCTCTTCTTCCAACCCCAGAAAAAGAATTTCTAACTATAATACTTTGCTAAAAAAATTATATCTTAAATAAAATTAATAATATTCACTTTTATTATGATATATATAAATATGAGATGTCAAATTTGTAAGAATTTTTCTTAAAAAAAATGTAATATGCCAAACTCAGGATAGTATTTACAAAACCCAAAGATTATGAATGTGTTTGTTTTAAATTTTGAAAAAAGTTATTATAGTACCTAAATTTTATATATAACTGAAAAAGTTGAAAATTAATATTTTTAAAAGTTACTAATTTTACTTTCTACAAAAAAAAAACAGAAAACTAATTTTTTAAAAAATTTCAATTATTTTTTTAAAACTATCCAAATAAATAAAAAAATAATTTTTTTAGATGAAAAAATGACTATTGTCCCAAATAATCACAAACAAATTCACCCTACATACGGAGAGACGGAGATTCACCTTTTTTAATTATTTGTGTGGTTTTTCCACTTGTCTCATGGTTGTCGTTTTGTATTTGGAATAACGAGGGAAAATTAAGAAATTGGGTAGTAAATAATAAAAAAAAAATATTGCTATATTACGTCTGTTTTTTCGACGGAAGATCGCCTTTGGGCGCTAAGCCCCCCTCCTCATGTGTCCTATCGAAAATAGGCAATCTCCCTTTTCAGATTTCTGGCGTTAGTCAGACCAAAAAAACAAGAAAACGGTTACGTGAACATGGCGATTCTTTGGCTACAACCTTTTTATGCTTGACCAAAGAAAAAAAAACCTTGACGTTTATGCAGTTGCAGGAGCGAAGCGCCCTTCTCCGCAACGCCTCAGAAATCTGATTACACCAACGGTAATATTTATGCACAGTGAAGTATATACAACGGCCAACGTATTGTAATAATGAGATTGTGCCAATCTTAATTATGCTCTATCTAAAGCCTAGATACCTTTCAATTCTTTGCAATGAGAATTTTATTCATCCATTTTGTTTATTCAACTTGTAATAGATTACCTGTCTTGTATGTATCTTGCATTGCAATTGTATCCTCACAATCATTTGTGTTTTCCAGTCCCTCCATTTAAGTGACAATCGCACCGGATCTTAGTGCCACGAACCACGACTACGATAATTCACAAGTTTGAGCAATTTGTGTTTTTCTGTCATTTCGATTAAATTTCCACTTCGCTATGAAGTTGATGTCCTTTATATTGGCTTGCATAGTAGTACCTAATACAAGAAAAGTAGAATGGAACTAAATGCCGGGAACAACAATTCCTGCCACGTCGTGCATATTTAAAATGCTACGACAAGTTTAATTAACAAGGTCTCTTTTTTTTTTCCAAAGAAATAAAGAGGGTCTGGTTTTAAATTGATGGAAGAATCAGGATTTGTCAACCACGAAATTCATCCATAAAGCTTTCATGAAACTTGGTCAAGCGGGAGACAATAGCTGGAATCTTGTCTTCTTCAGGCAGTATGGTGCACCTAAAATGCCAGGTGCCAGGAACCTTGCAAGACAAGACAAGCAACAATTTAACAATAGTTTATGAATGAATCATCACAAGGATGAAAAATGCGTCCAATTAGAAAACAAAAGAATATATATGTATAGACTAACCTGTCCAAAACCAGAACCAGGGACAAAAACTATTCCAGTGGCGTTAAGCAGTTGCCGACAGTAGAAGGCATCGGGAGCAGTGTTTGCAGCCTGTGCTGCTTCAATTGCCTTTTTGGGAAGGCCAATTTGGGGAAACAAATACATTGCCCCTTCTGCTCTGTTGCACGTTATGCCCTCTAATTTGTTAAACGCTTCTTCCAGTGTCTGCATCAAAAGGAAGGGCAAAGGTGTCTAGTCAGCAGAGGAAGTGAGGTTAATAATAATATCTCTAAATTTTTGTTGATAGTTAGAATTTTAAAAGCAATAAGGTCTTAAGTCTTAACCTATGACCTAATGCTAAAAACACAAATCCCTCACCATTAGCTCAATCCTAGTGGCTCTTAGTAAATATATGTTGATCATTGCATAAGAGCTTTTGGCTAAAAGGCTTTTCTTGTTTAAAAATTAATCAAGACCAAAAATGTATGAAGTGTAATTTATAAAAATAGAGAAGAGGTCAGTATAATCGTACAATATTGCACCCGTGATCACTATAATTTATCCAATATATATATTTGGGGACAAAAACATGGTAATACTCTAAAATATTACTCTTCATTTCAGACTTAGTGGTCTGTATTAGCTAACATTTTTTTCCTTTCTTCCAGATTACTAACCTTTGCACGCCTTGCAAGGGATGACAAAATTTCTTCCCTCTCAGCACAGTACGACTCATAGGACTCATCTCCAACCTGCAGACATCCATTGAATTCACGGATTATAAAACCTTAAATGCAGTTATATTAAACTAGTAATAATGGAAGGTCTGAGATGCTGATTATTCCTGCGAAATTCCATGTCCATGCATGTTCTCATGAACAAATAATAATGTCATAGAATAATCAAAAGGTACCATTGCTCTTGTATTATATTCTATGAAAATACAAATGGGAGCAGCCACTAATAACATGCCTTCTTATTTCACAGCAAGAGGAACATTTGCAATCAGCAATGCACCCGTAGCTAAAGGAGTTATTATTTATTTATTTATATTAGAATGAAAATCATCACATGTATTTTCTCTGTAATTTACCCTCTCTTCATGATGCCAATATTTTATTTAATGCCCTCTCTTTTCTCAAACTTATGAACTTCTCCATTCCCAGAAAAAAAGTGACTTCAATGGGGCAAAGAATTACCTTAGGTGGACTCATGACCAAGCTGGCAAGAATCTGACCAGAGATATTAGGACAAAGATTCACACATGCCACCTTATATATCTGTTCCCTCACATCTGCAGAAAACCCTGTCACCTCCATATAACCTCCTCGTTTCCCACACTCTCCATAATAGCCTAAAAGAAAATTAAAGAAATGCCACCATTAATATGAAATATGCATTGGCATAACAATCAATCCTCATACTGTAAATAGTAAATGCATTGTTATACCAACTTACCTTTGGAGACTGACTGAAAAGATACTATGGAAATATCATTCTTGCCATACCCCATGGACCGAGATACCTTCTTGAAAGAGTGAAATTTTTTATCATGAACGTATACATTTTCTTGACATACCTGCAAAATGAATCCATGCATCACTAATGGTATTGTGTGTCATATAAACTTAAACAAACAGCACTCACTTCCTGGTATGTTTAAAGAGAATGAAGCATATAAGTTGACTTGAGAAAATCATTAGGTTCAATTTGTAGTTGCAAAAACTCCAACCAGTTTTAAACCAGTTATAAAGAATATCTCTGTTTTTTTAGGAGTCCATTTACCTCGTCAGCCAAAAGAACCAGACCTTCTTGTTTGCAAAATTGCACTATATCCTGCTGGTTCTGCTCAGAAAGAACCTGGAGGCATGCACGCATCCATGTTATAAATTTAACCAGCTTAGATTCACAATCTAAGCAACGCCCTATTTTAACATTACAAAATTCTTTAATAGCTCACCTGCCCCGTTGGGTTTCCTGGATTTATAACAACTAAAGCTCTAACACAGATGCCCTTGGACTTGGCATCCTCCAATTGCTTCTTGAGCTCAGATATTTCCAATCCCCAGCCAGTTTCTTCATTTAGATAATAGGGTACCTTCAGGCATTCCATTATTCCAACCAACATCAAGTATCAGCACAACTATACAAGTTCAAAATTCTAAGATTAAGTGATTACTAGCCAATCATGCATACAGCTATGTAAGCTTATATATTGCTGAAAAAAAATTGCTCAAGGCCCACCAATTCTTCAATTTGGATTTTGGAGCATTGAACACAAATTACACATTAAGCTCTTCAGCAGAACATCATACCCAGTTCCCACCATGGAGGGCAATTGAAGCCGAGTACAAGGGGTAATGAGGGATGGGACAAAGAATACCATCATTTTCTGATCTTATGAGTAATTGCGTCATCATATGGACCTGGAAATAGAGAAAAGTCCTTAAAACAGATTCATATTTCAGTAAATGAAACTCTATACTCACTATACTGTCACCATTTTAAAACTATCAAAGTTGAATTTACCCCTGGGCTTGCACCATCTGTCATGAAAATATCATTGGGATCAGCAGGAAAACCATCACGAGCTTCAATTCCTGCAGCTATTGTATCACGCAGGCCCTTAATACCCTGATAATAAAATAAGAACAAATTTTGTGGCCAATCCAATGTATATTATAACACTGAAAAAAATTGAAAAAATAATAATGTAGAAAAGGCAATCACTACCTGACTATGACTATAGGCTCCGGTTGCTCTCCCAGGAATCTGATCCAGAATCTGCCAAGCTCGCTCTATTCCATCAGTACTGCAAAATGTGAATAGGACATCCATAGACGGATAAAGTAATTATAAAGACTAGAAAGAGGAGTATAAAATCCTACATAACCTACCTTTATTGTCTCAACTCTCAAAGGGTGCACTTGACCCTCACGGAAGGGATTCAGAAACAGAGATTCATTGAGACATGCAAAACTTAATTTTAATACCTCAATTAATTTTCTTTCCCTCTAAATTCCATGCTCATTGGATTTGAGGAAAGTCAAATATGCATTTTAAACACACTGCAAAGAATGCTCCTACAGCTTAACTATATACAGCCAGATAATGTCAGCCACAGCAGTGAATGATTCAAGTTATGAGAAATTGGTTTATTCTGGACAATAGTATAAGCAAAATTTGAACGCTATATCTAAGTGCGTGCAAATCAAATGAACAATATAATGGCACAGAGAAGTCAAGATGATGAACTTATGATACTGCAATTAAGAGAGTTTGTCCATGTGATAAGTTATTTATAATTATAGATGGTGCATAGTCTGATTTATCCCCAGTACCTGAAAAAACCTTGTGCATCAACATTGTCCAAAAGAACAGGATGATTACATAACGCAAGAACCTGAGACAGATGAGATAATAATCATAATAAGCATTGCCTAGTCTGTATTGAAGTTGTTGCATTCCAATTTCCACCACAAAAAGTTACAAGAAACCAACCTCTTGGAAAAAGGTTATTGGGAACTGACCAAGAGACTGAGGATTTCCAATGTTGCAGTACAGTATCTATTTTCAGATTAAAAAATACATGGTAGAAAATTAGAAAAACAGCTTAATGAAGTAAAAATGTGCATGTCACATAATATTACACGTTCTACAAACTTGGAGGTGTGGGGAGAATCTACAGGTATACTTTACCCCGCATCCTTCAGCTGAAAAGAACAGAGAAACAGAGAGACAAGAAAGTGTGTCTTATATCTGTTAGATCCAAGCTAGATCTAGGAAGAATACTGTATTTTATTGATCACAGGTTAGGTAAATCACCATAACCTCAAGAGAGTACAAGATGAACCCTATGGGAGAGACTCTCCAATTCCTAAATCAGTTACAACAAATGAATTCACTCCTATTCTACTTATTCTTTCTGCTATTTATACATTTCTAACATCCCTAACTAACTTCCCCTCTCCACTATCTAATTCCACTCTGTCACTAGCTTCCCGTTGCATGAGTTACTGCTGGCGCAGTTGCTGGCCCACTCAGGCCCATCTTCTTCCTTCTCTCATAGACTTTGGAGAACCTGTGGTCCCTAACCTCCCTAACAATATCTCTCTCTAGCACCCCCGAATGTGACTTCTTAAGCCAGAGTGAAGAGAAATAATAGAAAACATTGGCAAGTGGAAGATGGAAAGAAAAAAATATCACTAAGTAAATAGAGTACCAAGTACCAACACATCAAGAGATGCAGACAAGCACCAAGGCCAAGCCCGGTTGAAATGGTAATAGCTAATTCATGCAAGTACACCATTTAGTTTGCATCAATCATTACCTTACCGTATTTGATCCGAAGAACTAACACTCATAATAATCAGTTCATCTTTAAAAGGCATCCTAAGAATCACTAAATGAAAACATATTCCTCCGAAAGATATCAAGGTAAACGATATTACACCAGAGATAAAAAGGAATGATGAATGAATTTCATTAAAAATTAAGCAATCAATACAACAAGTTGCAAATAAATACGTCTCTAACAACTAACTAACCACCCGTCTCATTAACTAACTCACATTACAAGCTATGATGATTAACTACACTACCCTGAAAAACGAAAAACAAAGAAAAGGTACCTCATCGAATGGATGAGATCCTGGATTGGCCCGTAAATCTTGTTGCAATTTCTGCAGCAATAAAACATTGTCAGGTCGACGTAAGGTGATAATTGCCTATACAAAATATTTAAGATATCAATATCAAAGTTGAAACAGCAAATTAAAAACATTATTTTCCAAGCTATATTGCAGTTAATTAATTAAGCAGTATTATTAACTGGTGTTGGTTCTAGCCTTCTAGGAGACCACCGTGGCAGTCGTTTATACAATGTTTCTATGTTGCAATGTACTAAGGAAAGAACAGCTTGCCATTGAATGATGATCCAATTCGAAGATGGACAACCAAATCACATTTACCTGAGCAAGAGTCACGATCTCTCCTCGATCCGCATATTCACAATTGAGAACCTAGGAAAAAAAACAACAAAAAGACAAACGTTTTTCAAACGATCAAATGAAGAAAATAAGTTAGTGACAGCATAACCAACTATGGAGTTAAAGAAAAGATGGAACAGTTTCAAAAGCCACTTTGTTACTAGTCCTTTGACAAATAGACAACTTCACGTTAAACTTTAAAGCGTATGATCAACAGACCGGCCTATGCAGGAACATGAACATCACGTCGAAACCATACATGGGCAGAGAATTAAGCAATCACACAATTCAAAATCCAACTTGTAACTTTATGATTAAAGAATCAGATGAATAAAAAAGTGGAGTGACTAACACACACATGAAAGAGGAAGGGGAAGAGGAAGAGAAAGAAAAAGGCATGCAGCAGAACCAGTTAACCACCAACCTTGGGATTGATGCTGTGGGCAGTGACAGGGAAGGAGGAGGAATGAGAGGCCGCCACGGGAGAAGAATGGAAATCAGAAGCGGCGGGCACAGAAGAAAAGAGGGAATGATAGTGAGAGAATGGGAAGGGGGCGCGGTGGAGACGGTTGTGACGCAGGAGGAGAAGAGAAGAGGTGACAGGGCTTCTAGTATGTTTGCTTGTAACGAATCTCCACATCGTATCGTATCGTATCGTATCGTTTGTATGCCAATGTTACGACTTACTATGGATGATAGTTTACGGTTATGTTTGAAGAAGCTGTCTCTGTTGAACCAGCCGTATTTGTAGCGCACACTCTCACTCTGTGTCGAGAGATTTTTACATTTAAAAGTCACATTTTCACACTCGTAATAAAAATATATCACATTAATTTTGATCATCGTATGCTCACTCACCTATAGAGCTTTTTTAATAAGTATATCCAAGAGTAGATTCTTAAAAATGTGTCCATACAGGAGCTTTTTCGTCTCTATTTTATCCCTATTATTTATTAAATTTGACTCTACATTAATATAAAAATTATATAAAACTTATTGTTGTATATACATTATTTTGGCCCTCTTTACTTATACATGATCAAAAGGTAACGTAAAATTTTTTTGCATTGTTAATGCATACGATGATTCGATTAATTTGTTTAGGGATACTAATTTACCCTATTAATAATTAAGAAATAGGATAAAAATAGTTTCCATAAGTTTTTTTTATTAGCAAAATCTTAAATAAATTGATTAACAAATGTGGAATACAAAGATCCGTAAAAATATATTGGTTTTACTAATAGTTTCCATAATTTATTTTTCGAGTTAATACTCATTTTGGTTATTTACTTTACATCGAGAGTTATTTAGTCTAAACTTTAAAATGAGTCAAATTAATTTATGACATTATAAAATATGAATCATGTTAGTCTCTCAATTTATTTTTATTTAATATTTTTTCAATTAAATGATGATAGGTAACTTTAAATAATACCTTGACATGTCATTTATCTTTTGAAGAACAATGAAGTTTAAAATCATTTTGGTATCTAACATTATACAAAATAAGTTATTTTATAATTTAGAATTGAAATTTAAATGACTCATTTATTGTAACTTTAGACATCAAAATGAATCATTTTAAACTTCATTATATGCCAAATGAGATAAGATATGCCAAGTTATCATTTAAGATTACCTATCATCATTTAATTAATGGAATATTAAATAAAATGAGTTGATGGACTAAAATAACTCATATTTTACAATGTTAAGTATTAAATTGATTCATTTTAAAAATTATAGACTAAAATGACTCACAAATATAAAGTCAAAGATTAAAATGAATACTAACTCATTTGTTTATTAACAAAATCCTAAATAAATTGATTAACAAATATGGAATATAAAGACGCGTAAAAATATATTGGATCTATTAATAGTTTCCTTAATTCTTTTATTAACAAAATTGTAAATAAATTGATTAACAAATACGGAACATAAAGACGCATAAAAATATATTGGCATAAAAGAGATATATATATATAAAGAGGTGTAAAGTGGAATAGTGATAGGACCATATTTATAATTTCCAACAATAAATAAATTTCTTAATACTACTTGTTATTGCATAATTATTTATTAAGAAAATGTTAAATGTTAAACCATTTTTTGGTACTAATATAAATGTATTGATTAATAGTTTTGTTAATTTGTATTCTAAAAAATATTTATAATCATTATATTGAGTTATTTTATTTAACACATAAAGTATTAAATATTTTCTTAAATGTAAGTAATAAGTATTTACGTTTTTTATTTTAATAATTTAATTTTTAAATTTGTTAACTTGTATATTAAGATGTCGCATTAATAAAATAATGAATATTGCTTTTACTTTTATAAAGAATATTATTTTCAGGTAAGGAAATTAATATTATTGTATTAAAATCCACAACCAACCATGGATATATATGATAAATGGAAAATAACAATACAGCTTAAGAACTTGAAACACTTTTCAAAACTATGGCCTTAACTATAAGAATTTTGCAAGTTTTTTTTTTCTTTTGTTTTTGTCAGGAGGGTACGAAGTTTGATAAAGGGGGGAAAATTTCAGCAGTGGAAAATTAAAAAAATAGTTGGACTATTTTTTTTTTGTTCAAGTTTGGACCCGTATTTAAGATCACAAGGTGGAATCAAAGTGTACAGAAGAAGCTGGCAACCACTCTGGGCCTTGAATGAAGGATTGCACTGAGAACTTGGCTGCCTCGCTTTCTGTGATAGCGGGATTATAGCCAGCCCATTTAACCCGTTGCGAGACGTCTGATCCAGGCCCAGTGTTCTGGTATTCAGCGTAAAAGATGGTGTTCGGAGGGGGTCATCTTTGGCATCCCAGCTAATCCACCCCAGTGGGTTCAGGAATGAGCCAATGTCAGATTGCATGATGACGGTGGTGGAGTAATCAAACCAAGGCCTGCCAAGGTACGTGGGTGCCTGAACACTCGGGAGTGGGGAGAATGAAGATTTGTGGATGACAATTCCAGTGTTCTGGTTGGGGTCGCTCTTGCCCTGGGCTGTGATGGTGTTGTACTGCTCTGGCAGGGGCTGCCTGGGCATGATGCTGCAGTTCTGGAGCACCACAGCCGCGTTCCCGAATATGAAGTCTATGGTGCCTGTGATGTCACATTCGCGGTAGAACTGCCTGTTGGAATGGGCGTACAGAGTGTCCTGAAACCCATCAAATGAGCACCTGTACAGCACACACTGATCCGACCCTGATCTGAATGCCACAGCCTGGTGCTTGTCTGCTCCTGCTGTGTTCTTGAACCCTATGTCCTTTGCAATGAATCCCTTCCCCTTAACAGCTGCAAATAATCAAGTAATTAATACTACTGCTCTCTCTCATTGTGTTCAAGAATCAAACAAGTAACTCCAAGGCTATCCTCAGTTTTTTATCCGATCAACACTACTATACTGACATTATTTGTGGTTGTGGATACTTTTCAAGAGCATTTGAGGTAGATGACAAGAAAGAAAGATAGTATTCCATTGGAACTAGTGAGTTCCGGGCACGAAATGCAATCCGGGAAAAAGTCAAGTCCAGAGTCCACACAGCACAAAACATTGGGTCTTTTCTCACATGTATTAATAAATTCTTTTGCCTTCGGTCGGCCTATTATTGTTTTTTATAAACTTCCTTTAAAAAATTTTGGATTTATCTTTTTATGGCAGTGTATCATTATTATTTTAAAATTAAGTGATCATAATGAAAATGTGTGAGGTTGTTACATTTTGCATCAACATGGAAGTCTTAAGCCAAAGACCAGGTCAGTTAGCTATACCATGTCAATTGTCACAATTAAAGGAGAGCATGTGGATGAAAGGCGGGGTCACTGACTCACTGGCATTAGCTCTAGGCACATGTATACTCCTCATAAATGCCAGATCTCTACTGGTTCATTTGCATATTAACAAAAACTAGTAAAACCTTCGACTCTTCTTGGAGAAAAAATTTCTAAGATTCTATCAAGAGAAAAGTTTTACCCAATTATTTGTTAATTCATATATCAATTTTGTGGGTTAATGTTATCTCTAATTTTTATATATTTTTAAAGCAATAATTAATGTATTAAGTGGTGAACAATATACAAAACCAAAATTATTCTCTTGTATGAAGAACATTTAATTTAATATGTTACCCACCATAGACATAGTCCATCAACTAAATGAACCGTTCTTTTCACGGGTAACTAAATGAACTGCAAACACCTAGATGCATGATATATTGCTTGTAATTAATAGGTATATTAATTCAAAAGTAGACATCACTCATTAGATTTTAAAGTGCATGATGCACCTTGCAAAATAAGGTACACCAAATACACAGCCTTAAATAAGTGCAAGAAGCAGCATTAATCATCCCAAGCTAATTCCCTCCCTAGTATCTTTACTCCTAAGTACTGCTAATGAGCCCATGAATTTGTACATACCAATCAATGTTTTAAAACAAAAACAAAAAAGCACAAGGACAAGGACAAAGAAAATCAGAGGAAAAAGTGGCAGAGAGGAACCGCCTTACCGAAAGTGGCGGTGTCATAAGTGGGAGTGCCGTCGACGAAGTTGCGACTGCCGGAGATGATGGTCTTGGTCTTGCCATCACCGTAGATCATCACATTCCAGGTGTCCTTGTCCAATTCAATGTTCTCAACATAAGTCCCCTCCTTCACATATATAGTGAATCTCTTGTCGCTATTCTTCTTTACTGCCGCCACTGCCTCCGTTATCGTCTTGTATTGGCCGCTCCCGTCCTGCGCCACCACCGCATCCGGCGCGTTCCCATCCTGCAGCAGCCTCCGCTCCGCCACCCCCACCCACTCCGGGAACCCCAGCAGTCGCCGGTGCATGGGGTCTTGAATTTCGACAGCAGCCCCAGGATCCTGGTCACGATGGCCAAGCTGTTGCTCGAGAACTCCGTCAAGTTTTTCATGGCGGTTTTCATGTCCTCGAGTACGGCGTTGGCGGCGGTGGAGTTCAGCTCCTTCAGGGTGTCCAAGCAGGTTTCCTGGTTCGTGATAGCAGCGCTCAGCCACGTCTCAATGTCGCTGATCTTCGTTGCCGGGAGGAGCTTCCCGCCTCCGCCGAGCTCCGACACGGAGTCGTTGAAGTTGGCCAGGGCATCGCTGAGGACGGTACCGCAGACATCGATGGCCTTCTGGACGCGGGGGTCCTTGGCAGTGGCTCGGAGCTTGGAAGGGTATTGGGAGAGCTTGGAGAGCTCATCAATGGCGACTTGGAGAGAGAGCTTGAAGAGTTGCTGTGGATCTGTGGTGTTGGAATTTGGAGGGAGGAGATGCTCGACAGGCAGGAGTTCGGGTACTGAGTGAGGTCGCATACCGTCTTCAGCGAGGATGCCGGCGTTGAGGGGGCGGAGCTGTCGGAGTGGCCGTGGTTGGGTAGGATGGTGCCCACGACGGCGGCGATGATGACAGCCGCCAGCACTATGGAGGAGACAATGAGGATGATGATGCGCTTGCGTGTGTTGTTCATGGAGGCTTGCTGCTCCGCCTCATCCACCTTCCCATACCCCTTGAAGGAGTTGATGGAATCCATTCTCTCTTCTCCTTTTTCTTGTCTTGTTCTACTCCTTAATTGTATTGTCAACCCACAGAGCACTATACAAAGTACAAGCGAGTGAAATCTCGAAAGCTAAATGCGTTTCGGGAATTTGCATGCATGTTGTTGGGGAAGGGGTTTGGGTTGCATTTATAGAGCTGTGTTAAAACAGTGCCTTGTTTGATTTTTCCTTTTATTAAGAATAATCCTAATTGAGTTTAGAATTGCTTAGCTTTCTCTGGCGGAGCCAAAGGGGACCAGTGCGTGACATGGCCCGCAAATTTTATACTTTTATTATGTAATTATATATGTATACATATGGTTTTCTCAAAAAAAAATTAATTATCTTTATATATACTATTTCTATTCCATAATCATAATCATTTCAGACAAAATAGGTTTATTGGAAAATCAAATGGAAAGATTAATATACATAACAAATAATAAAAGCATCTTAGTGTACTTATACACATAATATAAAAGTATGATATATATAAATATTTTTATAATATGTTTTTTATATTTTTCTTATTAATTTTTTTTATTAAGCTTAAGAGATGTTTAAGAAGAAAACTAATAACTCATTTGTTAATAAAAAAAGAGGATAGATAATGAAATAAACTCTAATTTGCTAATAACTTGGATGAAAAAAATTATATTATGACTCATTTTATACTTTTTACATGATATTTTATTTTATTTATATTAATTAATTTGGTTCCCTCTCTCAAAATTCCTGACTCCGCCCTGCATATGTGTGAAAGTTTCTCCGATGCTTCTTTCCTAAGGTTAATTCTATATCAACTTCAACGAATTTATTAACTTCACATAATAATTATTAATAATACTATAGTAATCACTTAAGGACACAAGTAAGCATCGTGGTTTGTTGCGAATAGACATTATTATTGAATTAGATTAGATACTCAATGCAAATCATACGCGGTTTGGTTTTATTTATTTTGATTTGCAGTCCTAAACAGTTGTCCGCCGGACTGCATGCCAGATGGATTCAATATTGCCACCAGAGTAATCCGGCAGCCTTCTCCAGGGATGATGTTTTGTTTGTGAGTCACCAGTTTTTCAAACCAATGTGATCGACTATTATTCGGTAGTGAGAGAGATACTCCGGCGTTTTATAATTTGCCGTTCTAGGTTGTATGTGAAATGAATAAAATTGAAAATTAATCTAACTTATAAATCATATATTTGTATTTGAAATAATATAAAAAATAAACTTTAGTTAACTTTAAAATAAGTTAAATTTTATGTTTAAAATCTATCCATATATACATATAGGACTATTTACGCAAAATTAGGAAGTATAATTACATCCATGGCATTACATTTGCGAGAAGTTCTTTTCTAGAGGAAATACTTTTTTTCCTCCCAACATATTGCATACAACCTGCTTTGATTTTGCGTATTTTTTGAGTTATTTGCATGGCTAATTATTTTTTATGAGATTTGTGTTTTTTAAAAGTCAAAATGAGATTTGTATTTACCATCATATGATGTTATGGACAAGATTACCAATATGTGGTGTTTTCCAATTGCCAGTGGCAGCAATAGGGGCTTAGGGGACGTAATTATTGACAGTGGCTACTATGTTGCCTAGGCCAGTCAATGCCTATGGTGTCTATGGCATCGGCGACCACCGACCGTTGATCGGACATTGACCATCACTCCTGGTCGTTGACCAAGTGTTGACCGGCCGTTGGTCATCGACCGTCACGAACCGCCATGCACCACTATCTTTATGTGGATATATTGGAAAATAATAAATATGTATGGGAGTATTATTTGAAAAAAAAATAAATTTCTACCTCTAAATCCTATCCTTACTTTTTGAAAGTATAAAAATTTTGTGTTTTCCTCCTCTATCTCTGTCGTGTTTCCACCACCAACAGATTTGTATCTCCAATGTCTCTATATTTTTCTCTATCACTAATTAAATGCTCCAGTGTCATAGGCACCATAGGTATTGACCAGGTGAGGCACTTAGAAGCCACCATTGTTGACATGAAATGAGATAGTATATTATAATACCCTATGTACACGTGTTCATAGCCAGGTTCCTGAATTTATGCCACTTATCTTATAAACCTTAACTTTTTCCATAAGTTTTATTGTGTTATCGATACAATTAATAAGGATTTTTAATTTTTCCTCATTATGTGATTTTAATATAATTATTGGCTTTTGTATTGATTTTGTAATAATTTATAATTACACCATGTTGCATTTGACTTGTCACTTTGAGTATGGTTTTGTGCAGGAGCTTTGATTGAGTGCAAAATGTCAGAACAAGGCTGTAAACTATTGGAAAAAGCTGGAAGTAAAATGGAAGAAAAAGCGGAAGCTCACATTCGGGTGAGCGCTATAGCGCTCATTTAGCATTGTAGCGCTTGGCAGAATGAAAACGATTGATTTTTTAGCATCATCATTTTGGTGAGCGCCGCGCTCGTGATCACGGACATCAATTTAGTGATCTGTTTTTGGGCCTACTTTGACTTATTTTTAGAGAGCAATATATATAGAAATGTTACAGACTTTTACCCTAGGTTTTTTTCCTGACTTTGAGGCTGTCACTTTTAGTTACTATTATTCTCTCTCTACATCTCTCTATCTTCTCTATTATCTTCTTCTCAACTTTCTCTCTTAGGTAAATTGCTTAGGGATTCCAGGTAAATTGCTTTGTTCTTATGGATGGTAGCAAGGATTATTGCTATTATTTTCAGGTACTCCTTTAGATTCATTGATTGTAATCCTCCAAAGATGGAAGAGTAGATTTCTTTACTAGTGTAAGGATTTCCTGGATGGATTGAGATGATGTTTGAAACCCTTTGTTTATATTGAATACATTAGTTTGCTTAATGTTCTCCAGTTTATTCCTATAATTATTGTGGTAATTGCTATAATCTTTATTGGAATAACTAAATTGATCGTCGTTTAACTAGGGAAACCCTTTGGACATAAATTGATAGATCTATTGGTTTATGTTTGAGGGAGAACATTAGAATTAACTTTTCGATTGTCGTTAGGCTATAGCAATTGACTGATTAAATTAATGTGATTTTTAAATAAATTGAGATATCGTTTATTAGTTATTTACATTGATCAAATTCTAGAGGCCAATCGATCATTAGTAGAATTGCCGGTAATTTATTATTAATAGTCACCGATGGATTTGATATTTGGTCAATGATAATTAATTTCCAATCCTAGGAATACCTTGCACTAGTGCCTTCTCAATTATTGCTATTATCTTTCAATTTAAATTATTTGCTTTAATTCTCAAAACCCCCAAATCTTCCTAACTAAGTATTGAAGTCTCCTTGAAAACGACCTAGGTTATGTCCTTTACTACATTTTGGGTGCAACTTAGCACTTTATAAATTTTAATTTGTTTATGAGTCGCGCAGCTCGCATAAGTTCTCTGCGATCTTAGCGTCCTCGGGAGCCACCCTTGTAGCCAGAAAGGCCCCAGATTTAGAATCATGTTGTAGTTCTAGTTCTCAGAATTATATAGAATAACTTTGCTGTAGCAATTTTGGGTCATTGCAGTGAACAAATGAACTTTCTTGTACTAGCTTTTGGTGCACAGGACTCACTGCGAGTGGGAGTTTTTCCAAGGTCACTAGCGAGTAAGCTTGATGTTAGCAGTAGGAAATGACACAGTTTTGATTAATGAGCTATCTACTCCTTAAAAACCCTTCAAGCCTAGGTTCCCTTTTCCAGAACTGAGCAAAGCGCTCCCCAAACCCCCATTTCTCTCTTTCTCTCAAATCCATCCTAATCTCCCCTTCCAAGCTTCAAGGTAAGTATATATTGTTAGATTATGTCTTCATTCTCTCCATTCTTTCATGATTTTAGGTTGGACTTTATTATTTCTCTATTTGTTATCAAGAGGGAGTGCTCCCTCAATTTTGTTAGAATAGATCTAAAGTAATCTAGGAACACCCATAGATTTCTTATGAGTTTTATGGTTGTAATGGCAGACATTGGTGCAATCCTCCTCGGAGTCCCCATGGTGTTGGTTCTTCATGTTCCACCATTCCAAGTGAGTGGGTTCGATTTCATAACCTTAGTTTGGTCATTATATTACTATTTCCTAGCATTACGTAGTAGTTAGAGAATTGAAAATGGATTCTTACATGATATGGTTTTATATAAAAATATGTTTTAGTTAGAACTGCCCCATTTGAACTTATACATGAAAATTATGATTTTAGAATATGCATAGGATCATATTTTCTCTATAAAAGTTTAATTGATTTACTTTATGACTTGAACTGATTATGGAAATTTGAATTACTTATGATTGACGAAATGAACCTCAGGCTTTATGATTATTATGGAAAACGAGATGTGTTGAACTTAGAATTGATAGAACCTTATTTTATGACCTCATTTAAATTTAGATTAGGGAATTCCTAGAAGACAGAGTCAGTTAACGGTTATTTTATTAACCTTGGTATACCAAGTCCCATGAGGGGCATTTATCCACATGTTGTATCAGCCCACGAAGGACCATTATGATCTCCATTAGGGACTCTTGTTCGTGAGGGATTAAACACCCACTTTCAGTTTATGGATAGTTTGTTCTTTTAGTAATTCTAGAGAAAATAAAGATGATTTTATGTTTACTACAAATTTATGGTTTAATAGCGATTATACAATTTATATAGAAATTATTTATAAGATTGCATTATTATTTATGTATATTTTTCCTTCTCATCCCATGTATGGTTATGAATGAAGATCACTCACTAGTTTTGTAATAAAACTCACATCTCTTCTCTTCTTTTCTCAGATTTAATAGCCCTCTTAGATCCTCCTCCTCCTCAACAACACTAGTACTTTTAGCATTGGGTGAGCTTCATATTGATGTAGAGTTTGATTATTCTATATAGAGTGCTCCAGTGACATTTAGGCATGATTCGGATCATGCATTTATTACATTTTGTATTCCATGATTCATTTGTATTAAAATGATTTAACATTCATGGTTTATTTTGTAAATGAGCAACTCAGCATGATTTATATTATAGCTACAGTTTCAGAATTTGTTTATGGAAAAAGGATTATTTAGATTTATTATAAGTTAAATGTAGAATTTGATTTATGATTCACATTGGATTTATGAATAAAGTATGCATATAGTCCAACAGACGATTATGAGCTTAGTGGGGATGGGGATTTCCACGTCGGTCACAATCCAAATTTCAATTTTCCTCCATTTTTAACTTTTTTTATACACTCTTAACAAACACTATTCAAACTATGGTGGGATAAAATGAACAAGAAGAAGGTTTATATAAATTGGTAGAGACCAAATTGCCATTAAAGAATTTATTCATTTATTTCATTTTTATATTCAATATTTTATTAACTCCCATTTTAAAAAAAAAGGAGTATATTCAACAATTTAAACATCAAATATGCCGATAAAAAGTATTATAAAAAAAATAATTAGCATAAGCTGGCCATCAAAAAATACTTATAAGATTTTATTGATATTTAATAATTATCAATAAAAACTTATAAGTGTCATCAATAAAACTTATAAGTATTTTTAACTGTCACCATTTCTCAAAATTATTTTTCTTAACAATATTTTACTACTTCTTTAATCGTTAAAAATACTTATTGTTTTTATACTACTTCCACCACCGGCGAGATCTACTATTTAAATTAGATGTTTGATTTCTATTGGAGTACCAAACGCGACTTCTATTTGGTTGATTTTTTTTATATTATATTGTTAAACTCATCATTGGCGAGTACTTAAAACCAATCATAAAAACAACTATTTTCATTATCTCGCTTCTCAAATGTTATAAATAAAAACAACTATTTTCATTATCATTCAAGAGAGTAAGTTTGTGTCTGTCTTTTAAGCTTTAGAGTTATGCATCGGCTCTAAAAATCCCTCATGAAATACTCTTCAAAGCATCCTTAGCTATTAAAGGTCAGAACCAAAAGCATATAAACCTTTCTGTTTATCAAATAGAAAAAACTATCATATGTTTTGCATAAGCAGAAACATCCGTTAATTTTCAAAAAATAACTTGATTAGTTTATATATGAAGTTATATGTTCAAATTTCATTATTTATAACATTTTGATATTAAGAAAACAATAAAAGTCAACTACTTGCTAATGCCCATGGATATGATAAATAGCAATATAGTTTTAAAACTTGAAATACTCTTCCAAAATATGGCATTAAGTGAAAGAATTTTGCAACTTGATGCAAGAATATTAAATAATACATGTGCAAACTCATTACTCTATAGTGTGTGTAACAATACGTACATACACGTTGCCAAGTATGACTAGGGAGAAAATGATCGGCACCGGAAAGAAAAATAGATGTGCATTAACTCTAGGTATTTAGGATCACAGGGTGGAGTCAAACTGTACAGAAGAAGCTGGCAACCACTCTGGGCCTTGAATGAAGGACTGCACCGAGAACTTGCCTGCGTCGCTTTCTGAGAGAGCGGGATTATAGCCAGCCCATTTGACCCGTTGCGAGACGTCCGATCCAGGCCCAGTGTTCTTGTATTCAGCATAAAATATGGTGGTCGGAGGGTCAACGTTGGCGACCCAGCTTATCCACCCGACTGGCTTCAGGAATGAGCCAATGTCAGATTGCATGATGACAGTGGTGGAGTAGTCTTTCCAAGGCCGGCCGAGGTACGTGGGGGCCTGAAGATTGTCGAGTGCAGAGAAGGAGGATTTCTGGATGACAAGTCCAGTGTTATGGTTGGGGTCCTTCTTGCCCTGAGCTGTGATGGTGTTGAACTGGTTCGATAGGGGCTGCCTGGGCATGATCTTGCAGTTCTGGAACACGGCAGCCGCATTCCCGAATATGAAGTCTATGGTGCCTGTGATGTCACATTCGCGGTAGAACTGCCTGTTGGAATGGGCATACAGAGTGTCCTGAAACCCATCAAATGAACACCTGTACAACACACACTGATCCGACCCTGATCTGAATGCCACAGCCTGGTGCTTGCTTGCTCCTGCTGTGTTCTTGAACCCTATGTCCTTTGCAATGAATCCCTTTCCCTTAACAGCTGCAAATAATAAAGTAATTAATACACGCTCCCGGTTAATTACTACTACTCCTTGTTCCATTGTATTCAAATATCAAACAAGTTCCACGGCTCTCTTCAGTTAAAGAAAATAAATGAATATATTATCTGATCAATACCTACTGACATTACTTTTGGATACATTTTAAGAGTATAGAAGGTAGATGACAAGATCGGTAATACTCCATTGCCCCTAGCCAGTTTTGCCCGAAATGCAATCAAGGAAAAGTCAAGTCCAGAGCAGAGCCCACGCAGCACAAATCTGGGTCCTTTATCACATGTATTCATAAATTCTATCGCCTTCCATTGGCCTATTGTTTGTTATGACAATTTTTTCCATTTGCTGTCTTTGGCTATATTTTCTAGCTATGAGCTATGCAACATTACCATTTTACAAATTATTATGTTCACAATGTAAAATTTTTTTTGGAGGCCATGAAGCATGCAGTTATCTAAATATACAATGAATACCAGATTCATTTTTTCCTATTTTGAGTCGAGTACTATCAATCCTAGTTGAAATGCAGCATTAGTTTTGGCGGGTCAAAAAGAAATGCAGAAGGGGCCCAACGAGGAAGGCAGCTATTTCTAAGGGCAGACCAAATTGTTGCAAAACAAGAAAGGGGCAGATCAAGTTCACACGATGACAATCATACAATGTGGCTAACCAGAGGCAGAGTTCAGTTGATAATGACCAAAAAATTGGAGGGGAAAAAAAAGACACGTTTTCACAAGGCACATGGCCACTTGCTTTCAATCAAACTTGTTTCCTTGACGATTACACACAAATTAATCCAATTAAGTTCACTTGCACATCTAACGTCAGCCAATATCAAATTGCTAAAGTCCAAACGTAGCTAACCATAAACCTAGCATTAAGTTTAAAACAATAACTGATAAAACAAAATTGCACAAGGAAATATAATGGCTTAGTAATTCATATTACATAACTATAGAATAATGCAATTAACAAAAACTAGTGAAAACTTCAACTCCCCGTAGACTCGATCCAATCAACTAAATGAACTTCAATTAACTATTAAAATTGTCCAATGGCTTTAAACCATTTTTTAAAAAGGGACACTTACTATTTTCGAACGGTATTTGAAAAAATAAAAACAAGAAGAAGGCAAAAGGACAGAAGAACCGAAGGACAAAGTGGCAGAGACGAAGGGGGAGCTTACCGAAAGTGGCGGTCTCAAAGTAGGAGTTCCGTCAATGAAGTTGCGGCTGCCGGAGACGATGGTCTTGGTCTTGCCATCACCGTAAATCATGACATTCCAGGTGTTCTTGTCCAAATCAATGTTCTCCACATAAGTCCCGGCCTTCACATATATTCTGAATCTCTTGTCGCTCTTCTTCTTCACCGCCGCCACCGCCTCCTTTATCGTCTTGTAATGCCCGCTCCCGTCCTGCGCCACCACCACATCCGGCGCCCCCGTTGCGTTCCCATCCTGCAGCAGCCTCCGTTCCGCCGGCCCCACCCATTCCGGGAACCCCAGCAGCCGCCGGTGCACGGGGCTGTTGAACTTCGACAGCAGCCCCAGGATCCTGGTCACGATGGCCAAGCTGTTGCTCGAGAACTCCGTCGAGTTCTTCATGGCGGTTTTCATGTCCTCGAGGATGGCGTTGGCGGCGGTGGAGTTCAGTTCCTCCAGGGCGTCCAAGCAGGTGTCCTGGTTCGTGATGGCGGCGCTCAGCCACGTCTCAATGTCGCTGATCTTCGCCGCCGGGAGGAGCTTCCCGCCGCCGCCGAGCTCCGACACGGAGTCGTTGAAGCTGGCGACGGCGTCGCTGAGGACGGCTCCGCAGACGTCGATGGCCTTCTGGACGCGGGGGTCCTTGGCGGTGGCTCTGAGCTTGGAAGGGTATTGGGACAGCTTGGAGAGCTCGTCGATGGCGACTTGGAGAGAGAGCTTGAAGAGCTGCCGTGGATCTGTGGTGTTGGAATTTGGGAGGGAGGAGATGCTCGACAGGCAGGAGTTGGGATACTGAGTGACGTCGCACACCGCCTTCAGTGAGGATGCGGGCGTCAGCTCCGTTGAGGGGGCGGAGCTGTCGTCGTCGGAGGAGGAGGAGGAGCGGCGGTTGTGTACGACGGTGCCGACGACGGCAGCGATGATGAGAGCCACTAGGACTATGGAGGAGACAATGAGGATGATGATGCGCTTGCGTGTCTTGTTCTTGAAGGCTTGCTGCTCCGCCTCGTCCACCTTCCCATACCCCTTGAAGGAGTTGATGGAATCCATTATTCTCTCTCTCTCTCTCTCTGTGCTTCTCCTTTCTCTTTTTCTTGTTCTGTTGTATTGCCCACAAAACACTAGTACAAAGTTAAAAAGCGTGTGAAATCTTGAAAGCTATGTGCGTTTCGGGAACTTGCACATGATGCTTTGATGGAGGGAAGTTTGAGTGCTTTTATAGAGCTGCGCTAAAACAGTGTCCTGTTTTCTCCAATTATTTTATTTAATTCTACATTTGATTTTAAATTTTATAGCAGCAGCAGTGCTTGTTTCGATAATAATACTTTTGAAAGCAAAATAAATAGGCCTGTCATTGTTTCGCTTCCTCCGATGCTTCTTCCCTAAGGTTTAATTATGTGATATCAACGTCAACGAAGCTGCTACTAATTTCACATCATAATAATACTAAGACTAATAATTACTGATCACCCAAGAATACTACAAGTTAGCATCGTGGTTTGCTGCGAATAGATATAGAAAAATAGAAAATCAATACTTCAAATCGAACACGGTTTGTGCAAAAGGTTTTGGTACAATTTAGTAAAAATAGTTAAGAAATTTAAAATCAGATAAATTGCAAGGAATAAAAACAAATGCTAGCTTTAAACTCAAAATAAAGAAATAAAGCCAAATCAGTCACGTTTCAAAATTGACAAAACGTTCTTCTGTCAAATTTTCTATGCAAAAAATTGAGGGAATGTATGGGAATGTATAACATATAGAAGGGTGTTAGTCATAGAAAATTTGACAGAATGACTATTTTGTCAATTTTTAAAATGTGAGATAATTTGTTTTTTATTTTAAAGTTGTTCATTTTGAAAAGGTAGACTGATTTATTTGTTTTTATTTTAACAATTATAAATTTAAATTAGGGATTTTTAATTTGCATTTATTTTGATTTGCAGTCCTGAACAGTTGCTAGCTATACAGCTAGGTGCATTCAATTTTGCCAATAGAGTGTTGATCAAAAAATTTTGCCAGTAGAGTGGAGTAGTAGTAATTCTGAAGCCTTTTCGGTGGATGATGTTTCGTTAGAGTCGCTAGTTTTCACAAACCGGTGTGATTAGTCATTCACCAGTGATAAACGATATTCCTGTGCTTTGCAATATTTGCACTTTTTGGGGAGGGTTTAGCTTTCAGAATAAATAAAACTGATAATCAATTTAATTTAGTTTAATTATCTTATATTCAACATTATCATCTAATAAAATCTTTTTGATGATTATATTTATTAATGTAATAATATATGATAAGATAATGACACAAATTTCAATATATTAAAATTAAATTTGATAAATAATATGCTTGAAACATATCTTTCTAGTTTACCAAGTTTATAAATATATGAATAAATTTGTGGGAAAAAAATTTGTCCCGACTTTTCCTTTTTTATATATCTTCACTTCTTTTATTGGAGAATAAATCATCTCGTATTAAATTTTTACATGTCATGTTATATATTAATTTTATCTTTTAAATTAACAATAAAAGATCACATATGACAATAATAATGTACATATAAAATTTTAATATAAAATTATCTATTTCCTACTTTATTGACCACATCACATGTGTACTTTTATTTTTTTAAAAGTATCATAGTAACATACTTCCTCCATTTTAATATATTTATTAAAAATCAAACAATACACATAAATAAATTAGTGTCAAACTGGTGAAAAAAAAATCTACCATCACCTTCAAAGGTAAAAACAAAAATAATATTTTGTGTACAATAAAGTTACACAATAATCTTACATTAACACTCACAATATTTTTTATCTTTTTGTGAGAGTGAATATTAATGCACTAAAAGATAAAAAATATTGTAAGTATTGATATAAGATTATTATACAATTTTACTGTACACCTAATATTACTCTAAAGGGAATGACACAATAAATTTGCAAACTTTGATAAAATAATAGTTATATTTGAAATGAAAAAATAATTTGAACTTTTGGCTGGGCAAAGTTTCATGCTAAAGTGTAAATTAATTAACCATGAAATAGCTTGAACTTTATTTTTTTTAAATAGATTTCTTTTCCTCAATTATATTTTTTAATATTACTTCAGAAATATCATTAACTAGCTTAAGTTACTGCACTGTTTCAGTTATGCGTGTGACACGGATTTTGAAACGTTTGAAAATATCTCACTTTAGATTTCTTTCCGATTTTCTCACAGTACCCATATTCGTATGCGTGTTTATGATTATGCCTGGTCCCTCGTGGATGGCGGTAATCGCGCCATTGCATATGCCTTTTGTTTCTCGAATTCGCGATACACCTTTCTTTTTAATTTCATTTTGAAAGTATATTATTAACACAAAATTGTTCATGCAATAACTTAATTTTACACTTCGTCCAATTTAAATTACTTATCACTTTAATAATTTGCACACCATTTAATCAAACAATAACTTGCACGCCGACTGAGAAACTAAAAATCAAGAGTTTACTATATACTATTATTTAATAAACTCAAAACCCTGTAAGCTCTACATCTCAAGTTAATTAATTATTATTTTCAATGACTGGTTTACCCAAAAAAATTATTATTTGTTCTTTGCTTATGATAATAGTGGTTTATATATTTTTTCAATATAATACGTGGTTTAATAATATAATAAAACTCTTTAAATTGATTGTATATTAAAATTTATTGTTTTTTACCAGTTTGGAATAAGCCAAAATTAATCTGTCTTTTAATTTTCCTTTTGACTCATTATTATAATATTAATTAGATTTCAAGGGATTTGTCAAATATCAAAAGATGAACATATAATACAAGTTTAGATACACCCATACACGGCTTACAATTTTAAAATTCTATTGTACTGTCAATATTTAAAAAAATTGATTTTCAATTTTCTAGATAAAAAAATTATTATCATTTCGAAATTAGGCTGCATTTTTTCCTTTTTTGACTTCTTCAATGTCATTTTAATTAAATTATCTACTTTTAACTAAGCATAGTAGATAATCAGCTGGCATTGCCAGCATCATGAAGTGTCAATCTTTTAGTGATTATTATAATTGTAAATATATTTAAAAAAGAAAAAAGGCACCGATTGTCCTGTGCATTGATACGTCGCGTATATTAATACAGTATAGTTTTACGTAAAATACAATGCACATGTTCAGTCCAATGAGTGAAGATAAGAAATTAATTAAGGCCACTGGTAGCACATTGGATAGGCGCAAATACGAAGGTTCGATTTGGCGAACTGGGCTTAACTATAGTCGCTTCATAAATATCGTGTTCCAGACTAGGTTCGGTTGGGTTTGCCCAGTATACGGCACATTTGCTGTAGAAGAAAAAAGATTGTGACATTTGGAAATTGAAAGGAATGGAATTGAAGCAGGGACGAAGGTGCTAGCAGGCCTGGCTTTCTTTATTTCAGCCTACTAATCAGATAGAGTGACACGCTAGCTCCCGCGTCCCACTTGGTATTCGTTATGCTGCCACCTGCCAGCAATCCAATACATGTGAACGACGTTCACTATGATTTGTGTGTGTCACTGTCACCACTCTGCTCCAGCCAATTAGCCTATTAATGAACTTCTCTTTCTGTGCCTAACAGGAAAATAATCACGATTTCCAGAATAAAAAAAAATTAGTGCTCACTTTAATCCTAATATTTCATATATATAAGTTATTTTAATATCTTACTTTTAAAATGAATTAATTTGATCATCATATTTATAAACGTGAATCAATTTAGTCTGTGTGTTAAATTACCATTAGTTAAGAGTGTCTGGTGGAAATAGAGCATTCTGAAAGAGGCAGAGCTAGAGGTATTAGACATTGATCAATATGAAATAGAGCTCATTGAAAGGATTAGGTCTTGGTCAATAGGAAATAGATCTCGTTCTATATCCTTCTCCCATTTCCAACTCTATTTTTCATTGGTCGATTCAATTCCTATTATCCGAAATCTATCTATTTCTCAGAGTAGCTTTATCCTTAGCAGGCACTCGGTCTTATGGTGATTTAACAGATGTTAAAAGAGACTAAATTGATTCACGTTTGTAAATGTGAGAACCAAATTTTCATTTTAGAAGTGAGAGATTAAAATGACCTATGCATAAAATGTAGAGGGTAAAGTGAGCATTGACTCAAAAAATGTCACGACCAAGCTCTGGTGAGGGCGCGTGAAACCATATTCCCATGTAGCCTCGTGGTATCATCTCTCTATGCACGTAAAAAGATCCATAATATAGTTTTTTTTTCTTTTTCTACATAAAAATCACTTGCTTTTAATCTCAAAATACAAGACTGGATTATCCAAAATGTACATAAAGTCCCTTTTTATACAAGTGCTGTGAAAAGTAAAATAAGTTATACAGTCCGGAATAACATTCTAATATAAAAATCGCAAAAAGTAACATGCTCTAACATCCAGAACCTGCTGTCACACTGAGCACATCTAGAACAAAACACCAAACTCCTCACCTAATAAGCTCAACTAGAAGTCAACGCTCCTGGGAAGAGGATGAGGTGGAAGTGTCCGCAACTCTCTGATTAAATTGGAAAAAGGAAAGAGGGGTGAGTTTTATTACCAAAACCGTGTGGTCGTAACCTGAAACCCTCCATAGGACATCAAAAGATATGCAGAAGATTGTAATAATATGAATAATACTCAACCAGTTTGTATGTCCGTACATATAACTCTTTAAAAGTACCAAGAACATATCGCTCTATACACAATAGCAGGACCTCAATAAGAAACAGCAATCTCTCCTCTGTTATCCCAACGTATATGCGTATAACAAAATCTCTGGTCACATCTGCGTTACGTCTCGTTCCCATGTGACAAATAATGGGCACCAAACTAGGTCTCTTCTGAATACTCTCCTTGGGACTTGGTACCAAGGTTGCAGATTAATGCCACTAACACACAGCCTATCTCTATAGCTACTATTTAGTTTCATCAGGATGTACGGTATCACCTCTAAACTCTGAAAATCAAGGCGTCTATCTTAGGGTTTAAGCTCAATCAAGTTGAATTCACAGTTCAGAGAGTATACAATCATAATAACACTTGTTCTCACTATTCAATGTTGGTTAGGAACACTTTTATGAATAATGGTCCTATGGATTTATCAAGACATATGTATGCTCTTAAATTCAAGTTCAAACATAGTATCCAGTAGTGATATCAAATACTTGTGCAAAAATTTCAAAAATCACAGTATAAGTCAAAGTTTCATGAAAATAATGAGGATTCTAACATTGAAGTTACAATGTGAACCTACTCATCTGAAGTGGCAGAAGACACAAAAACGGACCACCAAAGTTTGAAGCGGAATTGGCACCTGTATCTATCATTGAAGCAACACACTTCTAGATTAACTTCTAAACACTAAAATTTAACTTCAATCATGCTAGAAGAACACTATGACACCTCTATGGTGAGCACCCCCTTAAATCCCCAAGAACAAGAAGAAATTGAAGGGGAAAAGTAGTAAAATTAGAAGAACAACATACCTTAAAGCCTTAGAAGTGAGAAATTGAAGTTAGAATTAGAAGTAATTGAATAAAATGGAGTTTGTGAGTGAATTAGGGGTGGAGAGCGGAGTTTTCGCGTCTAGGGGAAAGGGGATGTGTTTTGAGTGTTTGAAGATTCTAGGCCCCGAAATAGGGTATTTATGTTTTACCAAGCGCTCCAGCGCTCACCGAGGCGTGTAATTATTCCCCGCACCGCCTTCCTGTTTTCTGGCCGAGTGCTCGCAGAATGGTTACCTCACTTCCCTATTGTTTCTTAAGGCCGAGCGCTCATCAAAATGGTTACCTCACTTATTTACATTTCTTAATTTAGTTTACTTCCATTACATTTCTTAATTTTAAGTTAAACTTTAAAACATAAATGTAAATAAGGGAATATCCCTCATTTGGATTCAAATAAAATATCTAAAAAATCAAAATCCCGACAAATAAAAATCTAATTTTTGGGTTTTAATTCAAATTAAAATCTTGAAGATTTTATAAATTTTTGAGCTAAAAACGAAGGGCTTGAGGATTTCATAAAATTCATTAAAAATCACTATTTAACTTGTTTCACTCTAGGGAATAATTACCGAGACTTTTGATCCCTATAAAATGATTCTATTATATAGTCTTCCAAAGGCGTGTAGGGTCCATACTTAGAGAAAATTAGACCAAATGACAGCAAGAGTAACTGGCGTCATTCCTAATTTAAAAGGATTTTCTAGCCCGTTTATTTAAACTAGGGTATTACAAAAAAAGAAAAAGAAATAATGGTGTCATCTTATTCTAAAATAATCATCTTTTATTCTAATATTTAGTATCTAATATGTCTTATATAGTATTTATTGGTTATTAATTTATTATAATCTCTTACCACCAAAAAGATTATTATAGTCTGAGATTTAGTTTATGTTGTAGTAGGCTCCCTTTTGTACACTCTTTGTTATAATAAATATTGTTTCTGATTTTTAATTAATGAAATTATATTGCCAAGAAAAGCGCACTCTTGAATTCCACTTGATTTTTCTCTTGAAATGTGAAAATATTTCGGTAAAATATATGATGTACTCCAAGAACTATATAAAATAACATCTTATAATCAAAAAGAGTTTACATCTTTGAAAGAAGCCAAAACCTTGGCATTTAATTCTTTGGCAATAGATAACAACAAATAAATATTGCCATTGGCCAACCGAAGTTGGCATTCCAAAATCCAACTAATAACACGAGTCAAAAGACAAGGTGCACCTTCAACTTGAGCAATTTCTCTCTCGCCTTTATTTTTCATCGTTTAGTCTTATCCTATTCTAATTAATGAGGGACCAAGAGAAAAACCCAAGGACGAAAGGACACCTAGAAGAGCCCAACTGGCATAACCTTAAATGAAACGCAGAGTGGATGCCTGGGCCTCCAGCACTGGCCAGGACTCAATAGTCATGGCCCTTAAACCTTTTTCCACTTAACTCCTTCCGCGGCCTCCTCGCGAAAGGTAGAAACGTTACATTGGTTGAGTTGAATGCCCCCTTGTGTATCATTTGGTGCAAATTGACTTTTGCCTTGATTGCATGTCAATGAAAATTATATTGTCAACAAAAAAATAAACAAACCATAGCTTGGTTGAAGAGAAATTGGGGGAAAAATGAAAGAAGAGAAATTGAGAAACAATTTTTTTAAAAAAGAACAAAGAGACTCATTGAAAAAAAATTTCTCCAATTTTAGAGAAAAACTAGAGAAGAGTGATTTTATTTGAAATGATAATTTTATCTTCATTTATTTACCCTTTGTTATAGTAAAGATTGAAAGGTTGTTTATAAACATGATTATGCTTTCATTTTACTTGTTTTTCTATTTAATCAAATAGGAGAAAGAAACATTTTTTCTCTACATCGAAATATAAAATAAAAAATAAAAAAAAAATAATTTTCTTTTTTCTCTATTATTTTTTTCTTTCTTTCCAATTTTTCTTCTAATCTAATCCCATAAAGGGGTGGGATTGGAGGCTGCTCTTCATAAGTTCCAAATCTAATACATGGTAACACTTGCCCATCCTATAATTTGGTGAAAAATCTATCAAAATTACGGAATTGATCCTATATTAATCTCTAATTTCTCATTTTATCCACTCACTCTTATCTCTTTTACCTAAGCTCTTACTACTTTGTGATTGCTGCTACCGCCACGCATGGCTATTGTTGTGCTAATGGAAGTGAAAAACTCAAGCCTCGACTAGGATTATGGAAACGTAAGCCCTATCTCCTCCTAACTTCAAATGTTTGCACTAATAGACATACAAGGTAGTATTATAAGAAAACGCTAATTTATTTTGAAACAATGGATATATATATATATATATATATATATATATATATATATATAAGCGATATAATCTTTAAATCTCATGCCATATCGATATTTTATCTTTTAGTGCATTAATATAATATACGCTCTCATAAAAAGATGGAAAAACATTTTGAATATTGATGTAAAATTATTGTACAACTAATATTACTCTAATATCTTTTAATCCTTTGCCTTTAATTCCATGCTCACTAAGGACAAGTGTCACGACCTAATCTAAACATTGTGACCAACGTGAGAAGTTTTATTCCCACGTAAACCTCATGACCTGTTTGACTAGTTCTATATGCATGCTCTATTCATAAAAAAAAAAACCCATGTAAAACAAAAGTTTCTTTTTTTACATACAAATCACCTACTTCTAAAACCCATAGTATGATTATAACAACCATTTCATAACTAACTCTAAAGTCTGTGATTATAATACTAACAAATACATAAAGTCCAACATATACAAACAACTTTCAATGGTAAAGACATACAAATACATCTCAAATTAATATCATATTATGTAAAATATGAAATATACTTTACAGTCCTAAATCCTGCTGTATATACACTGGAGCACATCAGAGCAAAATACAGATACTTCACCTAGTGAACTCAGCACCTGGAACTTAATGTTGGGAGGAACATGGTTACGAGGTACCCTAAGCAGCTATTGTATTTGTAAATAGAAGAAGAAAAAATGGGTTTTGTTATCAAAATCCAGTGAGTGATCTTCATTTGGAACCACCTTTATGGGACATCAAGGAAAAAAATGCATAAAATAATAATAATAATAACAAATAAATAAACTTCAAAATAGTTTCATATATGTTTATACACATGACATTTTAAAACAACCTTAAACTAATCTGAATCATAAAGAGGAGTACGCGGAACATGATAACAAAATACACCTAAAAGCTATAATAATTGGTTGTAAGTATCCACATTCTCTATGGGCATCTCACTCGTCCCAAGCTAATCTGGTTTCTGAAAGTCTCCTCCATGATAGCTTGATATACCGCATCCATGGCAACCAGGTATGCCAAAGTTAAAGTTTAAGGGATTGCTTTCATGGTTCCTTAAGGGATTGCCTCTGTTAGATATTACCAAGATTTACATTTCATATGATTGTCTTCATGGCCGCTTGGTACGTCACCTCCTTGGCAGTTATATGTACCAAGGTTACTACCTTCTAAATGTGGTTCATATATAATTTAATTGAAATAGGATAAAACTAACAATAAACTTTAGTATTTTGAGAGCATCTGAATCCTTGAAACTTTGACCTTAGCATCATTGACTATGGAATCGTGTCCAAAGTATCACCTTTTGTAGACATTGTGATTTCATAAGCTCACAGAATATGTAGCCATCAACTATCATGAGCCAAAGGATATCTGTGCTCAATTTTGTAGACTAAATTCCCATATCCTCTATTGAATTAACATGTTTTTCTAAATCTTTGCAAAGGTCTTTATCTTAGGGTTCAAAGCTCCATCATACCATAGTATTCAGTATCAAAATTCATACAATCATTATAATAGCTCTAAACAATTACAATCACAATTTAATTCTTCATAAACTTATTTTAGCAACAATGGTCCCATGGTTTTGCATAAAACATAGAGATCATGCTGTTTTGAAATCATAATATCATAAATCAACAAAAATCACAAATCTTTAAGCAATTATCTCTAAAATCAAGCAAAAAAGTGAATTTTGATAAAAATAGTTATAATAACAAACATAGAGGTCACATGTTTGAACCCACTTACCTGGAGGGATATAATGCATAGGAAGCACGAACGGGCACTTGGAAATAGAAACGAAAGCGATCTGACATAGAAGCAATTGAACTCTAAAGCACCCGCTAAATAGCTCAACTCTAGTCTTAGTATCCATGGAGGAACATCGTGGTTTTCAATAATGAAAACGCTAAATCTAACCTCTAGAATCATGAAAGATCGAAGACAAAGAGAAGCATAACTACAAGCAAGATGTACCTTAAGCCTTTGGAGGAAGGAAAGTGGAGTTGGATTGAGATAAGGTGAAGAAATGGAATTGGGAGGTGAGGAGTTTGTGTTTCTCCTGAGGAAGGGGTGGGGTTCGTGTGGAATGGTCTGAACTGAAAATGGAGGGTTTTATTAGAATTTTGAGTGTTGTAGTGCTTGTCAGAGCACATGATTTTTCCGTGCACCGCCTTACTCTCGGTAGCACTCTCAGAATTGGTTTTCTCCAACCTTAAGCTATAATTCAAGTGTTGGTATGTATTGGGCTAGGTTGTTTCAATACTCACTTATCTAAGTTAATGTCCTCATTTATTTTACTTTCAATTAACTTTAAAATATAAATGTAAATAAGGAAATACCTTCCATTTGGATTTAAATAAACTATCATAACAATTAAAATCCCATTAAATCAAAATCCAAATTTTGGGTTTTAGTTCAAATTTGGAAATTTTTAAGATTTTATAAACTTGTGAGTTAAAAATAAAATGTTTAAAGGTTTCATAAAATTCATTAAAAATCGCTCTTTAATTTATTTTTCTCTTGTAAACAATTACCGAATTTTTATCTAAGAATATGGTTCTATCTTAAAACCCTCCAAAGACGTATAATTCAACTTAGTGAAATTTAGAATTAGGAACGATAGATAAAGGTAACTAACACCCTTTCTAGTTAAAAAAAATTTCTAGCCTTTTTATTTAAAAACATGGGGTATTACAACAAATAAGACCAATTTGATGATATTTTTTCCTTCCTTTTGTTTTTATGTTTTTTTAGTAATCAAGTAACTATATTCTAAATAAATCTGCACATGTCAAATATATTTTATTTGCAGATTAACCACATGATATGTATTTTTTTTTAATTATACTATATTATAAAATGGTATATATGGATGTCAAAAAAAGTTAATTAATCCGCCAACCATTTTAGTGGGTTGGGTTGAAGTTTCACAAA